>RJVU01037554.1:2869416-2904874 GCA_003731715.1 Anabarilius grahami | reverse complement strand
ATGTATTAATAAAGACTGCAATAGTTCTTTCTACTTTCCTTAACTTTATCAGTGCATTTTCTCGCTAAATTGCTCCCAAATGTAAGATTGTTGTCTATAATAACACTGTAAGTACCACTTAGTTCTAAAATACTTACAGTATAAATAATTTGTTGTTACCCCTTTATTCCTTTACATATTACATATTGTTCCCCTATACTTACACGTACTTACTGTATAATTACACTATAATTATCGAGAGTTACGCTGTAAATTCGTTGTAATTACGCAGTACTTTCCGGGCTGTAATCTAAAGCGTTACCAAACATTCCTAAAATAATGTTTCAGGAACATTCTTATAATGTTTTCATAGTTAAAATACATTCTCATAACATTGAGAGGAAACATTCTTAGAACAACATTGTTGGAACGTTCTTATCATGTTATTTGTACTTGACTGTTGTTCTCATAATGTTGAGCAAAAACTTTCTCATAACAACGTTCTTGTAACATCTTTATCATGTTATATGTACTTGACTGATGTTCTCATAATGTTGAGCAAAAACTTTCTCATAACAACGTTCTTGTAACGTCTGTATCATGTTATTTGACTGATGTTCTCATAATGTTGAGCAAAAACGTTCTCATAACAATGTTCTTGAAACATCTTTATCACGTTATTTGACTGATGTTCTCGTAATGTCGAGAGAAAACATTCTTAGGATAACATTCTCAGAACATCCTTTTAATGTTATTATTATTTGCTATATGTTTTCATAATGTTATCATAATACGTTCTGAGTACAACGTTTATAAAAAACGTCCTTACATTGTAATCTGTACTAAATGAATGTTCTCATTATATAGAGAAAACGTTGTGAGAACAACGTTCATGGAACGTCCATACAATGTTATTTTTACTTAAAGAACATTCTCATAACATTGAGAGAAAACGTTCTTAGAACAACATTGCCGTAGCGTCTTTATGATGTTATTAATATTTGCTAAATGTTTTTGAAATGTTAGTTGGAAGTTCATCTAACATTTTTATTTTATTTTTTTAAATAGAACTGAAGAGAACATGAAGCCACATTGTGACCTTCTCTGAACGTTCTGGGAACGTTACTAGGTGACAGTTTACCCAGCTAGAAATTTTAGAAAATAATAAAGTTTGAAGTCACCGTTATGGAGGTGAGCGTTTGCTTTAGATGTGCTCTTGATTCTTGACATTTAACAATAAATAATCTGTGTCTGCTTTAATTGTGTTATCAAGACATGTTAATTTTGGCAAAAAAACAAGAGAAATTCTGATTAAATGATTTGGGTTGGTGAATTAATGGTCATCACCAAAGTCTCAAACTATGAATGTATTAACTAAGTTATGCATTATTAATGTTTTGTTTTGATTCATTATACAGACAAGAGTTTTGAGCAGTGTTTTTTTCTTAATCTCACACAGACATCATGAATCAGCGTACGATCCTCAACAATGGTGACAATAAACAAAAATCTTTTTTGTGACTTTAGTAGCTTGTTTTGTGATGTTCAGAGTTAATCTGTTTATCTGAAAATTTTGTCACCACTGTTGAGGATCATATGCAGAATCTTGATGTCTGTGTTTTCACAATTTTAAAAAAAACAATTTCTTTTGCAACAAATGCTTTAATAACACAATAACAACAAATGGAATGTTAAGGATCAAGAAACCAACTAAAGCAAGCGCTTACCTCCGTAACGGTGACGTTTATAAATTTTGATAAAACATCAACACCTCATTAAGAAACAAAGTCAGAGTGGTTTGTAATAAGTGAAGATGCAGAGATCTAGAGAGATCTGTTAGTGTTTAATGTTGTTTCTGTTATCTGAGTTCTGTGAGGTCACCATTGTGCTGGAGAGTAGCGCCTGTGCTTCAGTCAGTGATGATCCAGAAACACTGATGTTCTGCTGCATGTTGCTTTATTTAAAGGCTGCAGTAACTGTGTAGTTGCTGATGCAGTGATACAGCAGTTACATTAGCTCATGCATGTGCTGTTGTTTTTTTGTCTTTTGTAAGACATTTAAGAAAAATTTGTCTTTGTTTGATCAGATACTTTTATTAGTCTTTTTTTTTACAAGAGCAGCAGGGACGTTCTGAGAACATTTCCAAATAAAATATGGTTCCCTAAACGTTCAGAGAACGTCCAGGATGTTCTGTGAAGGTCCGCCAAATAACGTCCCCCAAACCTTAAAAGAACTCCACATCGTGACCGTCTCTGAACATTCTGGGAACGTTACTAGACAACGTCCTTAACACCAGTGGGGATGTTCTGAGAATGTTCTTGGAACGTAAAATTTCTAACAGGGTAGGGTGTTTTGAACGTTCAGAAAATATTCAAAAATAACGTTTTCATAACATTTCCAAAATGATAGAATGGAATGTTCCTCTAACGTTCACATAAACCAAGAAAAAATGTTCTTAATACATAAAAAACGGATAATTTGAACATTCCGAAAGTATTACAAAATAAAGTTTTCATAACATTTCCAAAATGATAGAATGGAATGTTCCTCTAACGTTCACATGAACCAAGAAAAAACATTCTTGATACATTAAAAAAACTGGATGTTTTCAATGTTTAAAAAACATTCAGAAATAAAGTTTTCATAACTTAAAGAGAATGTTAACAAAACATTCTGACAACTTTTTGTTAGCTGGGATAGTGCCAAAAAACATAAAAGTATTCTATACAATATGAGCACTATATTCCAAGTTTTCAGAAGTATGTCATAGAGGTCTATTATGGTCTAGATGGCGTGTGGGAAGAAGTTGCTCCTGTGATTAGATGTTCAAGTGCCAATTGTCCAGATAGTCTTCTGATGTCTGATTTGGAAGCTTAGCCAAACCAGACAGTTATTGAAGTACATAGGACAGACTCAATGACGGCCGAGTAGAACTGGGTCAGCAGCTCCTGTGGCAAGATGAACTTCCTCAGCTGGTAAAGGAACCTCTGCTGGGCCTATTTCACAACAGAGTCAATGTGATTGTCCCACTTCAGATTCTGAGAGATGGTGGTGCCAAGGAACCTGAATGACTCCATTGCTGCCACAGTGCTGTTCATGATGGTGATGCTGGGGGGTTTCTTCTGCAAGTCCACTATCATCTCCACTGTTTTGAGAGTGTTCAGCTCTAGGTTGTTATGACGGCACCAGACAGCCAGCTGTTCAACCTCTTGTCTGTAAGCAGACTCATCACCGTCTTGAACTTCAGGAGCTTGACAGAGGGGTCTTTGGCAGTGCAATCATTTGTGGACAGGGAGAGAGCAGTGGAGAGAGGATGCAGCCCTGTGGAGCAACAGTGCTGATGGTGAGGTCCTAGATGTGAGGTTTCCCAGTTTCGCTAGCTGCTGATTGTCTGTCAGGAAGCTGGTGATCTACTGACAGATTGGGGTGGGCACAGAGAGCTGGGTCAGTTTAGCTGACAAGATCAGGCATGATGGTATTAAAAGCCAAATTGAAGTCCAAGAATGTGATCTTTGCATAAGTCCCTGGTTTGTCCAGATGTTGCAAGAAGTAATGCAGTCCCATGTTGACTGCATCATCTACAGACCTGTTTGCTCTGTAAGCAAACTGCAGGGGATCCAACAAGGGTCCAGTGTTGTTCTTGGTAGACTCACACTATTCTGTCAAATGACTTCATGACCACAGACTTGAGAGCGACAGGTCTGTAGTCATTAAGCCCTGTGATTTTTTTTGACTTTTAAACAGGCAGATGAAACGCCGTCGGGGCCTGGTGCTTTCCTAATCTTCTGTTTTGTGAAGGCTGTTTTTTGGTGGAAACTGTGATAAATTTGATTTTAGGTTTTAGTGATAAATACAAAGCTCAGAAGAGCAGCATTTAATGTTGAAACAGAAATATTTTGTAACAATGTAAAAGTCATTTTGATGCAATTTTTCTAAATAAAAGTATTATATTTTTCACTGACCCTAAACTTCTGAATGGTAGTTAGTGTGTGTGTGTGTGTGTGTGTATATATATATATATATATATAATGTATACACTATATTGCCAAAAGTTTTGGGACGCGTGCCTTTACGTGCACATGAAGTTTAATGACACCCCATTCTTAATCCGTAGGGTTTAATATGGAGTTGGCCCACCCTTTGCAGCTTTAACAGCTTCAACTCTTCTGGGAAGGCTTTCCACAAGGTTTATGTGTTTATGGGAATTTTTGACCAATTTTTGACCAATTCTTCTAGAAGCGCATTTGTGAGGTCAGTAACGTTGAATGAAAAGGCCTGGCTCGCAGTCTCCGCTCTAATTCATCCCAAAGTTCCTCCACACCAAACTCACTCATCCATGTCTTTATGGACCTTGCTTTGCACTGGTGCGCAGTCATGTTGGAACAGGAAGGGGTCATCCCTAAACTGTTCCCACAAAGTTGGGAGCATGAAATTGTCCAAAATGTCTTAGTATGCTGAAGTATTAAGAGTTCCTTTCACTGGAACTAAGGGGCCAAGCCCAACCCCTGAAAAACAACCCCACACCATAATCCCCCTCCACCAAACTTTACACTTGGTACAATGCAGTCAGACAAGTACAGTTCTCCTGGCAACCCCCAAACCCAGACTCATCTGTCGGATTGCCAGACAGAGAAGCGTGATTCGTCACTCCAGAGAACACGTCTCCACTGCTCTAGAGTCCAGTGGCGGTGTGCTTTACACCACTGCATTCGACGCATTGCATTGCACTTGGTGATGTAAGGCTTGGATTCAGCTGCTCGACCATGGAAACCCATTCCATGAAGCTCTCTACACACTGTTCTTGAGCTAATCTGAAGGCCACACAAAGTTTGGAGGTCTGTAGCTATTGCCGACTTCTGCGCACTGTGTGCCTCAGCATGCGCTGACCCCGCTCTCTGATTTTACGTGGCCTACCACTTCGTGGCTGTTGTTCCCAGTTGCTTCCACTTTGTTATGATACCACTAACAGTTGACCGTGGAATGTTTAGTAGTGAGAAAATTTCACAAATGGACTTATATCACAGTACCACGCTTGAATTCACTGAGCTCCTGAGAGCGACCCATTCTTTCACAAATGTTGGTAGAAGCAGTCTGCATGCCTAGGTATACACCTGTGGCCATGGAAGTGATTGGATTGCAATTTATGGCATGCCATTCAGGAAATTACTGTATTTGTAATATGAAGTATGGAATGAAAGTCTGAATTTATGGAATGAAACTTAAATTTATGGAATGAAAGTTTGAATATATAGAATGAAAGTCTGAATATGTGGAATGAAACTTAAATTTATGGAATGAAAGTTTGAATGAAATATTTCAATCACATCAAACAATGTCCAACCCCCGACTTTCTTTCTTCCATGTCAATGACACCAAAAACACACAGTTCTCACATCACATAATTAATTGCAGACATGCAAATGACACTTAAGAGCTACCGCTGAGAAGATTATTCAGAGGTAATCTTCTCAGTTCTTCATACAAAGCTATGAAATAATTTCAGAAGACTAGATGATCTAGATTATGTTACTATTAATAATATATTTGTATTCATTCACATGTTTCTCTTCATCAAGGGTTTTCTGAAGACTACGGCTCAGTGCCCCTGTCTGCTCTCTAGTTGGGCGGCACTCAGCAGCCTTTGTTTCTGAGCCGCCTGTGTCTTCAAATGCCATTTTACATCCATCAGCCGCCCTGTGGGCAAGGGGAAATGTAAATTTCAAACAGAGAGGTGGGAATTAGGAGACAAAATACATGTAGAGGCAAATAAAAAAGGATAGAGGAAGGGATGAAGTGCACACATTTTGATTGCATGTGAGTAGGTTCCTCTGCTCCACCTCTTACATGTCTCTTCTGCAGCTGAGCAGTCTCTCTCCTCCTGAATCTGAGCATTCATGCACTGCAGGCCTGAAAAGGCATTTACAAATGCAACAACTAACTATGCAATTCAATTAGTTGACCGTTCTGATCAGTTTTTGCAAATCAAAAGGAAACTGATTTCAAATTAAGAGTTAATTAACATCAAATACTTTTCTTGTTTAACTATTTTTACTCTGTGTATTGAGTCAAGGAAATTTGTATATCCTTTTGGGAAACAAATATGCACTGTTTAAGGATATTGGAGCTTGAACTGATGATCAGGGTTATGTTTTAATGTACTTTGTAAGACTCTGTAAGATCTCGAGCTCTAGGCTGAATAGAGTATTCCAGCAGTGTTGTTCAGAGATTGAGGAACACCAGAGGAGTAGTGACCAGTTGTTACATCAAACAGGATATTAGACTGTTAGCAGAGTTGTCTGCATCTGTAAGATGATTGTGTCAAAGCCACTCATTTTTAAATCTGTGCAGTTTCAAATTGTGCAGCAGTGTGACGATCTCTCACTCATTTGGATTTTGGAATTTCATTTTAATTTTTTAATCACGTTGTTTGATTACATAGTCTACTCTAATGTAGAACAAGAGTTTTCAATGTGAGGACAATGGGGTGCTAAGGGGTCTGTGGAAAATTTTCAGAACTAACTAACTAACTAAATTTGTCCTGTTTTATTCTGTTTTTATTTCACTGATACTATCTTAATCATTTAGTTTTTTCCCAGTACAATCACAACATATAAATACGTATAAAAAGCTTATAAAAAACAATATAAAATTATTCAGTGGAACAACATCAATATTTTTTCTCACGGAGAACAAAATCTATATAGATATGCATAATATACACTCACCTAAAGGATTATTAGGAACACCATACTAATACTGTGTTTGACCCCCTTTCGCCTTCAGAACTGCCTTAATTCTACATGGCATTGATTCAACAAGGTGCTGAAAGCATTCTTTAGAAATGTTGGCCCATATTGATAGGATTGCATCTTGCAGTTGATGGAGATTTGTGGGATGCACATCCAGGGCACGAAGCTCCCGTTCCACCACACCCCAAAGATGCTCTATTGGGTTGAGATCTGGTGACTGTGGGGGCCATTTTAGTACAGTGAACTCATTGTCATGTTCAAGAAACCAATTTGAAATAATTCTAGCTTTGTGACATGGTGCATTATCCTGCTGGAAGTAGCCATCAGAGGATGGGTACATGGTGGTCATAAAGGGATGGACATGGTCAGAAACAATGCTCAGGTAGGCCGTGGCATATAAACGATGCCCAATTGGCACTAAGGGGCCTAAAGTGTGCCAAGAAAACATCCCCCACACCAAGGCATGATGGATCCATGTTCTCATTCTGTTTATGCCAAATTCTGACTCTACCATCTGAATGTCTCAACAGAAATCGAGACTCATCAGACCAGGCAACATTTTTCCAGTCTTCAACTGTCCAATTTTGGTGAGCTCGTGCAAATTGTAGCCTCTTTTTCCTATTTGTAGTGGAGATGAGTGGTACCCGGTGGGGTCTTCTGCTGTTGTAGCCCATCCGCCTCAAGGTTGTGCGTGTTGTGGCTTCACAAATGCTTTGCTGCATACCTCGGTTGTAATGAGTGGTTATTTCAGTCAAAGTTGCTCTTCTATCAGCTTGAATCAGTCGGCCCATTCTCCTCTGACCTCTAGCATCAACAAGGCATTTTCGCCCACAGGACTGCCGCATACTGGATGTTTTTCCCTTTTCACACCACTCTTTGCAAACCCTAGAAATGGTTGTGCGTGAAAATCCCAGTAACTGAGCAGATTGTGAAATACTCAGACCGGCCCGTCTGGCACCAACAACCATGCCATGCTCAAAATTGCTTAAATCACCTTTCTTTCCCATTCTGACATTCAGTTTGGAGTTCAGGAGATTGTCTTGACCAGGACCACACCCCTAAATGCATTAAAGCAACTGCCATGTGATTGGTTGATTAGATAATTGCATTAATGAGAAATTTAACAGGTGTTCCTAATAATCCTTTAGGTGAGTGTATATACTACTGCTTCAAAGTTTTGGGTCAGTAAAGTTTTTTTAAATAAATAAATATTTTTAATTTAGCAAGGATGCATCGAATTGATCAAAAGTGGTCACAAAGCCATTTATAATGTTATAAAAAAAATTATATTTCCAATAAATGTTTTTCTTTGAACTTTCTATTCATTAAAGAATCCTGAAAAAATGCATTCATTAAAGAATCCTGAAAAAATGCATCATGGTTTACACCAAAAATAAACAGCACAATTATTTTCAAGAAATGTTTCTTGAGCAGCAAATCAGCATATTAGAATGATTTCTGAAGGATCATGTGACACTGAAGACTGAAGTAATGATGCTGAAAATTCAGCTTTGATCACAGGGATAAATAACATTTAAGGGTATATTAAACTAGAAAACATTTACTTTAAATTGTAATAATATTTCACAATATTACAGTTTTTACTGTATTTGTGATCAAATAAATGCAGTTTTGTTGAGCATAAGAGACCTCTTTCAAAAACATATTTCTGACTACAAGGAGGTGGAAGCAGAATCACTGAATCCTACAAAGATATAAAAAATTATCTTTATATATATATATATATTTTTCAGTTTAATCAGATTTTTGCTTAAACAAGCCATTTTGTTCTGATTTTATTTATTTATTTATTTTTACATTTTGTGTACATATTTCCTGTATTTTCTGTTTGCATTGTAATAAAGACCAAAAACTAAATATTGATGTTATTAAAACATTACTAAAACAACAAAGCTNAAATAATAAAGCTGGTATATATATATATATATATATATATATACAATCTTACAACCCCCCAATTTTTTAACAGCAGTGTTGCTGCCATTTTATTTAATGAAGGAGGTCAACATATTTGGAGGGGCTTGGCATGAAAAGATTGAAAACCTCTGCTGTAGAGCAGCAGAGTGCAGCACTCATTGTGTGCAGCTGTACTGCAGTAGAAGCCGGTTTAAATCTCTCGTGGTAGATCAGTGTGAAGACTCTGAACACAGCAGTGCTTGGCTAACCACAGAGTGCAATAGTCCTCTAAAAAAAACATTTCACTCTGTCTTTCCTCCATGTGGTATGGTAATAAATTTTTTACTTCTTTTATCCATCAAGTCTTCTGTATTTTTTGTTGTTGTTGTTGTGTTTCTGTTTAATTTAAACTATTAATTTGGACCTTTTTTTTGTTTCCTTAGTGGGTGTTGTGTGTCCTTAGTTGTTTTTTGCTCCTTGAGTTTTTCTTCATCTTTTCCAACCTGCTGGAATGGCATTCAGGTTAGAACAATATTTCAATCCTTCACATGTGCAATCCATGTGCTCTTCGTTCCCTCTGTGCGTCCACTGACACAGATTCAGTGCTCAAACTGAGGGCTGCGGGAGGGGCCTCCTAATATGAAGACAAAATAAAATAAAATGAATTTTCATTAATCAGTCAGCGAGTTTGAATGTTTACAATAATTGATGCAAGTGTGTTATTTAGCCTAGGGCACCAAGTGAGACACGCTTCTCCCCAACCTCAAGAAATAATAACAGCATTGAGGACCCCCGAAGACATTAGTCAAATCAAGTCCTTTTTTCATTGTCCTACTTTTAAATACAGTGGATCAGAAACTTGAAATTGATTTACCTGTTCAAATTAAATTCCCCTGTATCCATGCAACTGTGAAATTAGTTGTAAGTGCACTATACAAAAATAATGAAAACAGAAAAGGTTACTGTAGCACCTCGTAGAATTGTGTGACTCTAGTGGACGTGGGTGTCTTGCACAGCAAATGAGCTTCTGCAGGTGCCACAAATGAGATGAATAAAGCTTTCCTGAAGTAATCTGTCATGCCTCTGATAGTACATACTGTACATAGAATTAATATGATAAAAAGTCAAAGTTTTTTAAAGGGGACCTATAATGTGCCTTTTAAAAGATGTAATTTTAGTCTCTAGTGTCCCCAGAATGTGTGTGAAGTTTCAGCTCAAAATACCCCATAGATCATTTATCATAGCTTGGGTGTGAGCCTTTAAATGCAAATGAGCTGCCCGCTTTCCAGAAGAGGGCGGAGCTTTAACAGCTCGCGCTTCGGTTGCTCAACAACAACAAAACTGGAGAATCTCACGCAGCCAAAATGAAGATTGTCAGTAACGGTGTTCAGCCTTACATTGTTCAAACTGGAGTCGGACACTGATGGAGAGACTCAGGAAGAAGTTACAACTTTTAGAATACATCTGGACGTTTCTGAATGGTTGGTGGATAAATTTTTGTAGTTGCTGTGGAGTTGATTCAACTCTTCGACTAGCATGTGCCGTTGTTAATCTTTTGTGCAAATCCAGCGTTGAATTGACCCTCGTTTATTAAACAGTCCAGCATAAAATGACGGCATTGTGAAAGAAATGCTCACCAAGAGCAATCAGTGTATATGTTACAGGGTAATGGAACCAGAATCAGTGAATTATACAAAAATATAAAAGTCTTATTTTCTCTCAGAGTTCAGCAGAGTCTTGATAAGCAATCACCAGCTCAGAAGTTCCTCCAAATTACTGCAGTCTCATTTATAATTCACATAGTTAGTGGGAGAAATCCAAACAGCTTCGCATTCTGTTGTCTGAGCGTGGCAGCGCAGGCTGCGTCTTGTTTATAAGTGTGGAGTGTGTGCAGATGTGTGTGTTTGTGTGAGAGCGTGTTCCACTCTGCTCTTTTAAGAAGGGAAGTGTGTCTCATTCATGAAAGATTCATCCCCTCTTTGAGAGGATTTAGCACTTTTCTGCTTCACCCCACCATACTTTGCATTGTTTATAAAGGAATATGCTTTGTGCTGGGCTTTTCAAAACTGAGGCTGCTTTGGCACTTTTACAAAAGGCACAATGTAAAACTTTACCCGTTTCATTCCTTCTTACACTACTTCTATTTTCCTCTATTTTACAACCAAAGGAGACGCAAAAGGAACCTCAAAAGGTTGCTCTATGCCACCTGGTTGAACAAAAAGGGCCAAAAAGCAGAACCAAGCCAATCAATGACTGACAAAAGGTGGATTTTGTTTCTTCAGCCTAAAGCTGAAGTGTGTCACTGAAGCCAAGTCAATATTTTTGCATGGTCTACTCTACACAAATATGAGGCCGTGTTTGAATAGCTCTGACCCATCTGTGTAGGTTTGGGCCATTTCCATCTAAATGATGGGAGTGAATCTTATAACCAGTGTTGAAATGCATTTAACTTCAGTTAAATGTAATTGAACTTTAAACACTTTAAATATAAAATAAAAGCAATTGAAATCATTTAATTGCCCATAAAAAGGTTAAAAGCATGTGTGCTGCAATAGTAAAAATTTAAATGATCAATAAATCATGCCATATGTTTTTCAACTAACTCATCAAAATAATGTAACCAATTTTAACTTAATTTTTTTTTAAGTTATATGAGATTCAACTAAAATTTTTTAATTCAATTTATTATCATTTAAATGAACTGAAAAAAATAGTTGAAATGACTTATACTGGCAATTGACCCTTCACAAAGACCCGCCCCCCCTTGGTTACTGTTGCTTTGTCCGACAAGCCATGGCGCTGTTACGCCACACACAGTGAAAAATGCATCACGGAGCAAAGAGGACACTGACAACACATCGACAGACAAGACAGAGCAGGTTACTCATGATATTAAACAAAGTCCCAGCTTTCAAATTGTGTAATTTTTTTAAGAAATTCAAACAATAAAAACCGTTTTGTGGCTCTTTAATGTGTCGTGACAGATCGCTGTAGCGCCTCAGCTCAAGCGGTTCGTGAACCGATCTCTCTTCCTACTAGTTATTGCATCAAATAAACATGAATGAACATGAGAAGGAATGTTGTTTCAAACACGGAAAGATGTAAATACCCACCATTTTTCAAGTTTAAGTCCACCGATGTTAATTTTCTAACTCAAGACTGCTTTGTTGGACAACCCACATAGAAGCCGACGTTCTCAGGACCTTGCGCAACGTTCCCTAAAAGCTCTCTAAAGGTGATGAAAATTCAGAACCTTTAAAGAACATTCGGGACGTTCCTAAAACGTCCTCTTTTGGTAATGAAAGTGCTGCAGTTTAAGGTTCCTTATATGACTTTAGAGGGACATTCTCTTTTGGTTATTTTATGGTCAAAAAAGAACATTACAAATAGGACATTTGGAACATTAACAGAACGTCCCCACACGGTCCTCTGGGGGGACGTCACGGTTATTTGGTGGACCTTCAGGGAACATTCAGGAAGTTCTGGGAATGTTTAGGGGACTATTACTATAGGACATTCTGATAACTTCCCAAATGTCCTCTTTGTAAAGTTCTTGCACGACCATAAAATAACCAAAATAGAACGTCCCCCTAGACTCATATCGGGAACGTTATTAAATGACCAACAGAGGACCATGTGGGAACGTTCTGTTAATGTCCCAAATATCTTCATTGTAACGTTCTTATGTGACCATAAAATTAACCAAATTGGAATGTCCCCCTAAAATCATATAAGGAACCTTGAACTGCAGCACTTTCATTATCAAAAGAGGACGTTTTATGTCCCAAATGTTCTGTAAAATTTCAGAAATGTTGTCACTTTTAGAGAACTTTTAGGCATAGTTGCGCAAGGTCACGAGAACGCCGCCTTCTACGTGGGTGTTTTATAGAAAATAATAAAGTTTGAAGTCACCGTTATAGAGGTGAGCGTTTGCTTTAGATGGGCTCTTGATTCTTGCTATTTTAGCAGAGGTGTAAAGTCCAGGGGTCAGAAAGTAAAAGTCCTGCCATATTTTTGATTCCACCCACTGAAGCAGTGTTAAAGTTAATGAGAGTATAATTGAGTGATGATTGAACGTTATTGAAGACACCTGATGATAACAAGCAGAATCACCAAAAGAGAAAATCACAATTTTTAAGCCACCATTGTGGAAATTAGTGTTTGCTTTAGTTGGGCTCTTTACCATTGACTTTCTTAATATTAGTTTTTGTTTGGGCTGTTGTAACTGAGTTATAACAGCCAGACAAGTGAAGAAAAAATATGGTCAGGTGGTGTTAGTTATGTTTTTACATAATCATTATTTGATCTAAGTCACTGAACTCATTTAGAACCCAATCTCTGAGTTAGATTTACATTATTGATTGACACTACGATTCTGCAGCAGAAGATAAGCTTTTGCAATATAATCCACAACATCTCTAAAAAAATATTCTGATTTAAAAAAAAAAAAAAAAGTCATTCATTTAGAGACACAGACATCAAGAATCAGCCTGTAAATCTCAACAGTGGTGAGAATAATAAAGCATGTAGCAGTGCATTCTGGGAGCCACCAATCAAAATTCATCCATGGCTCCCATCATGCATTACTGCATGAATAAATTATGAGCTTAATTGTCTTAGTAATTTATTTTATTGTCACTATTTTTATTTTATCTTTTCTGTGACTTTTTAGTAGCTTGTTTTCTAATGTTCAGAGTTGATCAGAATATGTTGCTTGTCACCGTCGTTGAGATTGACAGAAAAGCTTTTTTTTTTTAAACATATATATCTCAGAACATCTTTTGGATTACATTGAAAAACCTGATCTTCTGCTGTAGAATCACAGTGCTGCTGTAATCAGTAATGTAAGCCTAACTCAGTGATTCAGGACTAATATTGATTATGTGATAACATAACAGCACCGAACCATCTTTTTTTTCTTTGCTTGTCAGCCCAAACAAAAATTAAAGTTAAAAAGTGAAGGGTCAAGAGCTCAACTAAAGCAAACACTCATCTCCACGATGGTGGCTTAAAAATTGTGATTTTTCTCCTTTGGTGATTCTGCTTGTTATCATCAGTATCTTCAATAATGGTCAATCATCACTCAATTAATCACTTAATTATCTTATTAACTTTAACACTGCTTCAGTGGGTGGAATAAAAAATATGGCAGGACTTTTACTTTCTGACCCCTGGACTTTACACCTCTGCATTTTAACATTAGATTTTCTCTGGCTGCTTTAACTGTGTTATCAACAGAGGTGGAAAGTCCAGGGGTCAGAAAGTAAAAGTCCTGCCATATTAATGCATTAATGAGATAAATAAGTGATTAATTGTGTGATGATTGAGCATTATTGAAGACACCTGATGATAACAAGCAGAATCACGGAGAAAATCAAAATTTTTAAGTTACCATCATCGAGGTCAGGGTTTGTTTTAGTTGAGCTCTTGACCCTTGACTTTTTAATATTAGATTTTGTTGGGACAGTTTGTACTGCATTAAAACCAACCAGACAAGCGATGTTAAAAGAAGGTCAGGTGGTGTTGGTTATGTTTTCACATAATCATTATTTGATCTAAATCACTGAACTCATTTAGAGCCCAATCTCTGAGTTAAATTTACATTATTGATTGACACTAAGATTTTGCAGCAGAAGATTAACTTTATCAATACAATCTGAAGGATTTCTTAAAAGTTGTTCTGATCAAAAGAAAAAACTTTCTTTTAGACACACATAGACATTAAGAATCAGCTTATGAATCTCAACGACGGTGACCAGCACATATTCTGATAAACAGATCAACTCTGAACATTAGAAAACAAGCTACTAAAAAGTCACAGAAAAACAGCAAAAAATAAAATAGTGAGAATAAAGGAAATTACTAAGACAATTCAGCTCATAATTTATTCATGCAGCAATGCATGATGGGAGCCGTGGATGAATTTTGATTGGTGGCTCCCAGAATGCATTGCAACATTCTTTTTGACAGTCACCACTGTTGAGATTCACAGACTGATTCTTGAATTGTGTGTCTCTAAATGAGAGCGATTTTTGATTTAGAACAACTTTTGATAAAACCTTTGGATTATTTTGAAAAACTTGAGCTTCTGCTGTAGAATCACAGTGCTGCTGTAATCAATAATGTAAATCTAACTCAGAGATTGGGCTCTAAATGAGTTCAGTGATTCAGATCAAATAATGTTTATGTGAAAACATAACCAACACCACCTGACCTTCTTTTAACATTGCTTGTATGGTTGGTTTTAATACAGCTAAAACTGCCCAAACAAAATCTAATATTAAAAAGTCAAGGGTCAAGAGCTCAACTAAAACAAACCCTGACCTCGATGATGGTAACTTAAAAATTGTGATTTTCTCCTTTGGTGACTCTGCTTGTTATCATCAGGTGTCTTCAATAATGGTCAATCATCACACAATTAATCACTTATTTATCTCATTAATGCTTCAGTGGGTGGAATAAAAATATGGCAGGACTTTTACTTTCTGACCCCTGGACTTTCCACCTCTGGTTATCAAGACACGTTAGTTAAAACAAAAAACGAAAGAGAAATTCTGATCAGATGAATTGGGTTGTTTAATGCTGGTGATTCAATCATCATGGAGTGTCCTGATTCACTGATCATCACCAAAGTCTAAACTGTGAGTTTATTAACTGTTAGTTTTGCATTAAATCTTTTTTTTATGAGTTTTTTTTTTAAATTCATTATACAGACAGAGTTTTGAGCAGTGCCTTTTAGACTCACACAGACATCAAGAATCAGCGTATGGCCCTCAACAGTGGTGACAATAAACAGAAATCTGTCACAAAATTTTTTGTGACTTTAGTAGCTTGTTTTGTGATGTTAATCTGTTTATCTGAAAATTGTGTCACCATTGTTGAGGTTCATACACAGAATCTTGATGTCTGTGTGAGTCTCCCTGACGATGTCTGATTAATTTCTGCATAAGGATAGAAACTTTTGAAATATAAAAGCAGGACAGGAATATGTGCATTATCATAGGACTACAACAAAATGAAAGAAATAAAATAGTCAGATATCAGTGTATAAGGCCACTGTATGGTGATATAATCATCAATGAGCAATAAAATCCATATGGTCAGATTTTCTTTTTCTCACAATTTTGTTTTTGTAATAAATGCTTCAGAAACACACAGTTACAACAACTGAAATAACATGAAATAGGGTTCAGGAGCCCAACTAAAGCAAGCGCTTATCTCCGTAACGGTGACATTTATAAATTTTGATAAAACATCAACACCTCATTAAGATGTTTTGTATGAAAGAAATATATTCAGAGTGGTTTGTAATAAGTGAAGATGCAGAGATCTAGAGAGATCTGTTAGTGTTTAATGTTGTTTCTGTTATCTGAGTTTTGTGAGGTCACCATTGTGCTGGAGAGTAGAGCCTGTGCTTCAGTCAGTGATGATCCAGAAACACTGATGTTCTGCTGCATGTTGCTTTCTACCACACAGACAGTAACTGTGTGGTTGCTGATGCAGTGATACAGCAGTTACATTAGCTCATGCATGTGGTGTTGTTTTTTTGTCTCTTGTAAGACATTTAAAAAAAATTTTTTTTGAACAGCCGCTTTTGTTAGTCAATTTAGCTCTAAATTTTAATTCAATTTTTTTGACAAGGGCAGCAGGGACGTTCTGAGAACATTTCCAAATAAAATCCATCCATCCCTTTCTTCCGCTTATCCGGGGCCGGGTCACGGGGGCAGCAGTCTAAGCAGAGACGGCCAGACTCCAAATAAAATATGGTTCCCTAAACGTTCAGAGAACGTCCTGAATGTTCTGTGAAGGTCCGCCAAATAACGTCCCCCAAACTTTAAAAGAACTCCACATCTTGACCCTCTCTGTACGTACTGGGAACGTTATACTAGGCAAAGTCCTTAACACCAGTGGGGACATTCTGAGAATGTTCTGGGAACGTACAATTTCTAGCGGGGAAAATGGCGGATTCGGCGTTATGATTGGTTAGATCGCTTGTCAATCAAACTCCCGGCGAAGGGTCAATTTGATTAACTTTGATTTGACCTACATAGTAAACTTTCTTTAATGTGTAATGTTGCTGTTTAGCATGAAAAAGGTCTGAAAAGTAACAAAGTCACCCAAGGGAGTTATTCTTTATATAAATTAGCACTGTTTCTGTCTTGAGTTTTCTTCTGGGAACGTATGTCACAATATTCCTCATTTAAATTATTCCCGCCCAAGGCAAACACAAAATAAAGGTGAGACCTGGTTGAGTTAGTTAGTGTGTTGAAACTCAAGGTTATGGTAAGGGGCATGAAATTTCCCAAACATGCTCAAAGCGGCACACTGGCAGCCGCTGGATTTAAATTAAGTTTTTAATGCCTGGTGATTTTATCATTAATAAAAACATTCAGATATGTAATTCTGCTCTTATCTATGAAAATTAAACTGAAAATGACTGTTGCAGCAAATCATACAGTAATGCATATTGTGAACCGCTTCATGATCATACCATTCTTGAATTCATAATAAATGTGTTCTGGCTCCCTGGTTGTTCAAGGTTGGCAAAAAAAAAAAAAACATATTTGTTGCATCCTACTGTGTTAAAGTCATTGCTGTAAATTTTCCAAATGAAACCTATTCCACCACAAATTAATATCCATTTGATTTCAAGTGAATGTCTAACTCTAAACCAATTTATTCAAACTACACTTCACTGAAAACTGACTTCTTCAAGTGAAAAATACTCTAGAATGTAAGAAAAGCAGAATGACTTCAAAGAGACACCTGCTCTCTGTATGAGTCATTGTTTTGACTCTGGCTGCGTCAGATACACTCTACCTGATAATATCCGCTTGATTGGTCATTTTAAGCTAATGGCCACGGGCTCATTCATTGGTGAATGCTTTAATCCCTGTCGGCAGCAAATTAGTGTGGCGCACAGGAGACCAGACACACGGCTCTGTAACTACAGATTGTAACTCCTTGACTGAAATGCATTGGTAAAATGATAATCCTTTGAAAAAGCCTTCAATTATATGAATAAGGCTTCTCTATTTACTATTTCAAAGATTCTGTTGACTATCTTGACACTGGATTATTCACAAACTCATTTGGATCAGAGCGGTCAAGATGATCTCACTAGTCATGTCACATATACATCATGTAAAATATTTCAGATCCACTTCTGCGGATCCAGAATAACTGATTTTGCATGCATCAATCTCAAGATTTTGCAACCTCAAAACAAAAACATATCTAGCATCACTTTATTTCGATTGTCCTCTTTAGACATTCTACTAAACAACAACATGTCAACTCATTCTACTAACCCCCCACGTAGAAGGCAACGTTCTCAGGACCTTGCGCAACGTTCCCTAAAAGTTCTCTAAAGGTGACGAAAATTATGAACCTTTACAGAACATTCGGGACGTTCCTAAAACGTTCTCTTTTGGTAATGAAAGTGCTGCAGTTCAATGCTCCTTAAAAGACTTTAGGGGGACGTTCCATTTTGGTTATTTTATGGTCAAAATTTTTTTTACAAAAAGGACATTTGGGACATTAACAGAACGTTCCCACATGGTCTTCTATTGGTCATTTAATAACATTCCCGATATGAGTTTAGGGGGATGTTCTATTTTGGTTATTTTATGGTCATGCAAGAATGTTACAAAGATGACATTTGGGAAGTTAACAGAACGTCCTATAGTAATAGTCCCCTAAACATTCCCAGAATGTCCTGAATGTTCCCTGAAGGACCACCAAATAACGTTCCCCAACCCTTCAAAGAACTCCACATCGTGACGGTCTCTGAACGCTCTGGGAATGTTACTAGGTGACATTGATATCTCTTGTCATACTACTGAAATTATTAGACCTGCAAAATGGTCACGTGTTGGCCTGTTTGGTCCAACATCTGTGGATAATTTTTCAGTAGCATTCAATGAGGCTTGTCATTTGCTTTCTCTGGATTATCTTGCTAATGTGTTAAATGTGGATGAGCTTCTTAACATGTTTAATTCTTTATGCACCAGTGTTTTAGATATTGTTGCCCCTATGAAACTAAAAAACCATAAAAGCAAAGTTGAACCATGGCTAAACAGCAATACTCGTAGTTTAAGACAAGCCTGCAGAAGAGCAGAACGCAGGTGGAAAAAGGATAAACTACAAATATCATATGAAATCCTACGGGAGTCTTTAATTGCATATCAAAAAGCTGTGAACGTTAATTACTAAAAGCACTAACAACCCCAGGACTCTATTTAATATATTGAATTCTGTTTTTAATCCAACAAGCAATATTTATTTAGTGGAGTCCTCAACTTTGTGTGAAGACTTTTTAAGATGTTTCGTGGATAAAATAGATGTAATTAGACAGTCCATTATTCCTTCTACTGATGATCCTGTAGATTTTTTGAGTCCCACTAGTTTTTTTAATTCATTTGAGCCGATTACTATGTTGGGTTTAATGGATTCAGTTGTTAAGCTGAAGCCTACTACTTCTGCTTTTGATATTGTTCCTACATTTGCAGTGGCCGGTCCGAAGTCTTCCTTTATCTGTAAGATCTACTTCATCCTTATATGATTTTAAATTGAAGTTACAGTCTTATCTTCTAAGTCTTGCATTTCATTCATTCTAACTCTTGTTTTTTTAAATTTAGTGATGTCTTTTTACTACTACTGTCTTTTATTTTATTCCTTTCTCTGTACAGCACAGTGGTCAACTCTTGTTGTGTTTATTTGTGCTTTATAAATAAATGAAATGAAATGAAAGAAATGAAATGACAGGTTACCCCGCCAGAAATTTTATGTTCCCAGAACATTCTCAGAACGTCCCCACTGGTGTTAAAGGATTAGTTCACTTTTAAATAAACTTTTGCTGATAATTTACTCACCCCCCACATCGTGACCATCTCTGAACGTTCTGGGAACGTTTCTAGGTGACAGGTTGTCCCGCTAAAAATTTTACGTTCCCAGAACATTCTCAGAACGTCCACTGGTATTAAGGATGTTGTCTAGTAACGTTCCCAGAACGTTCAGAGACGGTCACGATGTGGAGTTCTTTTAAGGTTTGGGGAACGTTATTTGTTGGACCTTCAGGGAACATTCAGGACGTTCTGGGAATGTTGAGGGGACTATTACTATAGGACGTTCTGTTAACTTCCCAAATGTCCTCTTTGTAACGTTCTCGCGCGACCATAAAATAACCAAAATAGAACGTCCCCCTAAACTCATATCAGGAACGTTATTAAATGACCAACAGAAGACCATGTGGCAACGTTCAGTTAATGTCCTAAATATCCTCATTGTAATGTTCTTATGTGACCATAAAATTAACCAAATTGGAATGTCCCCCTAAAATCATATAAGGAACCTTGAACTGCAGCACTTTCATTACCAAAAGAGGACGTTTTATGTCCCAAATGTTCTGTAAAATTTCTGAATTTTCGTCACTTTTAGAGAACTTTTAGACAAAGCTGCGCAAGGTCACGTATGATGATAAAATGATCAACAATGATCAAGTATCCAGACATATTTCAGAATTTTATTTTCTCACCATTTTTCTATAAGTCAAATTGTCAAGGGTCAGGAGCCCAACTAAAGCAAGCGCTTACCTCTGTAACGGTGACATTTATAAAATTTGATAAAACATCAACACCTCATTAAGAAGATTTGTATGAAAGAAATAAAGTCAGAGTGGTTTGTAATAATTGAAGATGCAGAGATCTAGAGAGATCTGTTAGTGTTTAATGTTGTTTCTGTTATCTGAGATTTGTGAGGTCACCATTGTGCTGGAGAGTAGCGCCTGTGCTTCAGTCAGTGATGATCCAGAAACACTGATGTTCTGCTGCATGTTGCTTTATTTAAAGACAGTAACTGTGTAGTTGTTGATGCAGTGATACAACAGTTACGTTAGCTCATGCATGTGCTGTTGTCAGTTAATGATTTACTGCAATAGATTTGCATTTTAAAGAAAAGGTTTCATAATATTAATCCAGGAATTACCTGTAAAGAGCTTTTTTTGTAAGACATTTAAGAAACATTAGTTTTTGTTTGAACAGCCACTTTTGTTTGTCAATTTAGCTCTAATTTTCAATAACATTTTTTGACAAGGGGAGCAGGGACGTTCTGAGAACATTTCCAAATAAAGTATGGTTCCCTAAATGTTCAGAGAACGTCTTGAATGTTCTGTGAAGGTCAGCCAAATAACGTCCCCCAAACCTTAAAAGAACTCCATCGTGACCGTCTCTGAACGTACTGGGAACGTTACTAGACAACGTCCTTAACACCAGTCGGGACGTTCTGAGAATGTTCTGGGAATGTAAAATATTTAGCGGGGCCTAACAGTCTACTAATACTCTAATGAGCAACTATAGTTGCTATACTATAATGAGCAAACTGATTTAGTTGACATGTACAGTAGTTGTAAAGTTACTTATAGTTAGTAGAATGTCTAAAGTGGGCTATCGAAATAAAGAGTAACCCAAAAATATAATTCTGATGTGCTCTGGATAGCCAAAGTTGTTCCTTAATTTGATGCATACAAGGTTTTACACAATCTTACTTGTGAATCATGAGTTCTAAAGTCAGGATAATAGAAACTGATGTAACTCACTTGGCTGATGGGTTTAATATGTGCAAGATCATGTTCAATTAGGATGTAATTGGTTAGCGACTCTCTGTTCCCTGGGGGTCAACTCCATTTAACACTTCATGCTTTAAATAATGTAATAATTGCATTACAATTTCAGCTCCAGCCACATTTAGGTTCCAACAATTACTCGGTACAATGCGTACTCACTGTCTCCACTTTGTTGCCATTAAGAACTCCCAATGAACTTACGACTTCAGTCAATGAGTTTATCAAAACCCAACAATGGCTCAAACACATGATATTAATAGAGTTAGAATGTCACTGACTATATCAAAAAATGAGACTTGCTCATGAAGAAGTGGAAGAACAGCAGTGGATGAACGGTAGAAGCCACTACCACAATTTTAATAATACTGTTGACAATAAACTTTTATTGCATGGATTCTCAAAAGAAAGGAAGAAAAAAAAAAAAAAAGCTATAAAAAAGAACTAATAAAATAAAACGATCTGTGGACAGAGTATTACCTGAAATCAATAAAACAGATTCTCTGGAACAGATGTTTCTTGAAGTATTGAATTTTTGTTTTGTTTGTGGATATCAATAATACCTATATTTCATGCAAATGGCATAAGGCACAAAAAATAAATAAATAAAATGAATGCATATAAATCTACACTTCTCATTATATCACATTTAGGATTTATAAATTATCAAGCCATTTTAGGTCAAAAGTCCTTTGAGGATTCTCAAATTTTTCCTTCTCAGACAAGCAACAGTTAAGACTTAATTTCGATGGTCCACTTTAGACATTCTACTAACTAAGTAACTTTGCAACTACATGTCAATTAGCAGTCATTAAAGTATTAGCAGACTCTCTGCTTAATATTTGCTAAACTTTATTTTGATGCTCCAAACAGACATTTATACTGACTATAACTCTGCAAGTACATGTTAACTCTTTCTACTAACCTGAACCCTAACCTAACAGTCTAGTTAGACCTTTGATCTTTGCCGTCATTTAATCTGAACTAAAAGATGGAAGTCATAATTTGTAAATCTTTAATATATGCAAAATAATGTCTGCTCGTCTCGGAAGACTCTCACATACACATATTACGCTTTTTTACCCCTCATAATCCAAATTTTCCAAACCAGGATTCAATCACTAGGCGTACAATTGCGTGTAATTATTTATCGTTTATAAATAAATGCATAATTATATGGTAACACTTTAGTATAGGGAACATGTATTCACTATTATCTATGACTTTTACCTCAATAAACTCCTAATTACTGCTTATTAATAGTTATTAATGTAGTTGTTAAGTTTAGGTATTGGGTAGGATTAAGAATGTAAAATAAGGTCATGCAGAATAAAAGGCATTAATAAGTACTAATAAACAGACAATATTCTAGTAATATGCATGCTAATAAGCAACTAAAAAGACCCTAAAATAATTTGGTTCATCATAAAATCTTTAGTAAAATATTTGTTGTTCAATGTATTGTAATGAATCCAGTGGAAATTTTGTGCTAGAACCTTTTCTGCAAACATAAGTGCACAGCTTGTACATAACTATCAGTGAATGAGACCCAATGTACTTCTACAAAATCCCTGAAAGTATGTGATTGTGGCTAATAATTGCAAGATAATCAAATAACATAACTGTAAAGTTTCAATCAATGGGGCAGATTGCAGTGCAGAGTGATCTGAATATAAAGGAGGGTTGGCAGACATGAGACGGTGCATGAATAGAATTATTATGCCCAAAACATTGATTTTACATTCAAGAGGCCTACAGAACAAGAACATCTTGAGATTTTGCAGACACCATCTTTTAAAATAAAACTATGACTTCTGCTCAAGCACCTATTATTCAGAATATTCAATACATCTCTTCATGAGGAAACTGACAAATAATATTTGCTATTTAAAGGCAATGTGGAATATGCATTTTAAAAAAATTTATTTGATAGAATTATTAATCCAACAATTCACCCAAACACAAAAATTGGCATTGTTTACTCACCCTCATATATTTCCACACCTGCATGACTTGAACACATAAGTAGATGTTTAGCAGAATGTCCAAGCTGCTCTTTTCCACTTTCCATCCCCATAAATCAGAACTTTACAGAAGTACTAAAGTAGTTAGGTTTTTCAGACTCTCATCTGCTTGATGCTGACCTGGTGGAAAAACAAATCTGATCTATGACATTCATTTTAGTATGCTGATTCTCTCGGCAGGTAAGTGTTTCACAAGGAGTCTGCACTATTTGACATCAGTGCCCACTCATGACAAACTTACAACAAGGGATTTGATGATTAAACAGATGGGAAATAATGACCTATGCTATAAAAATGGCAGTAGCATAATAAAAGATATAAGAGCACTTCAACAGAGCAGAGGAGATCAGTTTCTGCTTCCACAGAGAGCTTCTCTGAAGTTAAAACACTCCACAACTTTAAACACATAAATATAATAGCTCTTACCGCTGGACATACTAAAGAATGTGATTCTACTAGAGCTGTATGGATGTTAACCTACTTTGTAAAGGGCTTTAAACAAAATCGCTGTGGCTGCAAAATTGCATCATTAGATTGCTTTTGGCGCTTAAAGTGATAATTCACCTATAAATAAAAATTATGTCATCAGTTACTCACCCTCATGTTATTCCAAACCAGTAAGACTTATTCAGTTAATCTTTGGAACACAAATTAAGATCTTTTTAATGAAATATGAAAGATTTCTGTCCCCCGATTGACATTCCATGACGCTTCAAAAAGATCGTAAAAATAATCCATATCATATGAATTGAGTGGTTTAGTCCAAATTTTCTGAAGAGACATGACCACTTTATATGATGAACCAATTGAATTTAGGCTTTTATTCACAGTTGTGGTAAACGGAAGCTCAAGCATGTTTGATTGATGTGCGAGAACCAATGAGGTTCATTCTTGTGTTACGCAGCACATCTGAGCTTCCGCAAGAACCAATGAGGTTCATTCTCGTGTATTACGCAGCACGTTTGAGCTTCTCCAAGAACCAATGAGGTTCATTCTCATGTGTTAAGCCCGGGATACACTGCACAATTTTTCGCTGTCCCAGACGAAAGATTGCGATCGTGAAACAATCGTGGCGATTTCTGTGATCGTGGCTCTTAATCGGTGGTCCTGTGTCGTACAATAAGAGAGGTTTAAAGACAGCCGTTTTCCTGGTTTTGCAACCAAAGATAGCCTACGATCATTTTCTGACAGTGTCAGAACTTCAGCATGATCAACGCACAGTGTGTTTGCTGCTACGACCTACGTCTACTGACCAGCCAATAAAAATGCGACATGAAATCAGAGCGACATGGCGCTAAAACTTAAAAATGCTTACATCAAGCTCTTTTCCCTTCTTCTTTTGCCGCTTCCTTTTTATTTTCAGCACACATAAAATCTACAACTGCCAAAGTGTGATTCAACATGGTGTTTTGTTTACCACTAGCGCATGCTGATGACATTTTATTCTTCTATAGAAACTTGCATTGTAGCCTACGAGTCAACAGGTGTCATCATCGTACAGTTTACAGGCATGTCGTGCCCAAGTTTAGTAGATCCATGTCGTACAGTGTGATAAAGTAATGATCTTATAGGACTGCTAAAATCGTGCAGTGTATCCCGAGCTTTAAGCAGCATGTTTGAGCTTCTCCAAGAACCAATGAGGTTGTCAAAGTTCAGTGAAAGCTCTCAGATTTAATCAAAAAGATCTTCATTTGTGTTCCGAAGACGAAAGAAAGTCTTACGGGTTTGGAACAACATGAGGATGAGTAATTAATGACAGAATTTTTCATTTTTGGGTGAACTAACCATTTGAGCCTGGTTTATACTTGCCGTCAGGGTTGCCAGGTTTGCGCAACAAAACCCGCCAAATCACATACAAAACTAGCCCAATTGCGGGCGGGTTCCCCCGGTAAAAATCGTGTTCCAGGGGGTAAAAATCGAATTCTAGTAAAACATATTTTAAGCATGTGTGATGGTGTTTGTCAGGGGCTGGAATGGATTCTGACTTTCTCTGACTAATCATAAAAGATGTGAGGAAGTTCCACCCCACTGACTCTGTGTCTGTAGTCTGAAGTCGCACAGGACTGGCAGCTGCAACCCTCCCACAGAGTCAGAGAGTAAAGCATGCTGGGAAGCAGAAGCCTCTCTTTTGGAGTGAACATACAGAAAATGACGAGTGTCAGGTGTGGAAGACTTCAGTGTGTTCTTGCCAAATTGGGCTATTTTTTTGTTGTTGTTGTTGTTCATCTATAATACACACAGACAGGATCATTTATGATGCTTTAGAGTGTGAAATCCTTTTTTTAAATAATCTTCTGTGAATAACATGGCCTAATTTCATGTGACTATATTATGCAACATGATTACATAGCATGATAAACAATGGCTGTAATTGAAATATCATTCACCGGAATGTTTTAGAGAGGTTTATATTACATAGACCAAAGAGTGTTTCAACAATATAATCTTGTCATATTTGTCTGCTATATAATAAAGTATTTTATGTACTGGGTAATTTAATGTCAAGGAGGCCTACAAAGTGTGTTACCACACAACTGGGTTGAGCTGTAACATTAACATTAAAGGAAAACACGCATGTTTTATTTACTTGTATTGTAATTTATAGTAGTATTTAAATGTAGCCTACTTCTTATGTGAAGAAAAAAAAAAAAAGCCAACCCATTCCATGTAGATGTGGTGGACAAATAATGTACTTCAGTTAAAGTATGGATGCTGCACCCTGACATGAAAATTTACTCAATAAAAGCAAAGTAGGCTACTTGAATAAAAGTACAAACATGGCCAAATTTAAAGGGTTAGTTCACCCAAAAATGAAAATTCTGTCATTTATTACTCACCCTCATGCCGTTCCACACCCGTAAGACCTTCGTTTAACGAGTTCATTTGTCCATGTAATCTTTAGGGTATTAGGTTAGCTAGTTTGGCTTGCTGTCCACTGAGGAGGGGCTCGATGAAACATCTTGAACTCGAGGTCTGATATACCCCCCATAGGATATGATTACATAGGGCAAGGTACCTGAGATGAGGGTGGAGTTTGGGGAGGTGGAGGGATGCTGGAACAGCTGAGACTGACGAGAGTTAAGCAGTTTCTTATATACTCTGGCTGTTGATTGGAAGATTAGATGGGCTCGCTCCTCCCTAAATTACGTTTAGGAACTTCACTAATCTTCAGAACGCAAATTGCGATATTTTTGTTGAAATCCGATGGCTCCGTGAGGCCTGCATAGGGAGCAATGACATTTCCTCTCTCAAGATCCATAAAGGTGCTAAAAACATATTTAAATCAGTTCATGTGAGTACAGTGGTTCAATATTATTATAAAGCGACGAGAATATTTTTGGTGCGCCAAAAAAACAACAAAATAACAACTTATATAGTGATGGCCGATTTCAAAACACTGCTTCAGAAAGCATCGGAGCGTTATGAATCAGCGTGTCGAATCAGCGGTTCGGAGCGCCAAAGTCACGTGATTTCAGCCGTTGGCAGTTTGACACGCGATCCGAATCATTATTCAAAACAGAAGAATCATAACACTCCGAAGCTTCCTGAAGCAGTGTTTTGAAATCGGCCATCACTAAATAAGTCGGTATTTTGTTTTTTCGTTGCAACAAAAATATTCTTGTCACTTTATAATATTAATATTGACCCACTGTACTCACATGAACTGATTTAAATGTTTTTAGTACATTAATGGATCTTGAGAGAGGAAATGTCATTGCTCCCTATGTAGGCCTCACTGAGCCATCGGATTTCAACAAAAATATCGTAATTTGTAATTTAAAAAAGACACACAAAATAAAATGTCTTCAGTGGCACAGCAGTAGGATGTAAGGCTTGCAGACCTGACTTTTAACGCGATCGCCGTGGGTTCAAATCCGCCTTTTGCCGAGCTCGCTCTTCTCCATTTTCCCATCACATATCACATCAGAAAGGCATTTATTTTCAATAAAAATAAAAATAATGTTCTAAAAGTAGAAATAAACTGCAAACGAGTTTTAAATAATATTAAAAGTGTTTTATTGGGTAGGGTTAGGGGAAGGTGTAGGGAGGGTTTTTTATTCTCCCAAGAAGGCAGCATCCATTTAATAATTTTAATAAATATAATCATTTACAACCTATGATATTATTGCATCCTGTTAATGTACAAAAATACTGAGGTGCAAATAGTATCTGCCAATATAAAGTATAGATAACATCTAAATACTATTCACTCTTATTACAAAGAACAGATATTTTTACATGGTGTAGAATCTATCGCTATTTTCACTTAGTGTATAGCATTGATTTCTAAGAAAATATGCTATTTTCACGGTGTAAATAGCATCTAATTGCTATTTACACTTAGTGTAAACAGCATCTATTGCTATTTGCAATTATAGTGCAAATAGCCGCTGCCATGTTTTTATGAAACGTAGCAAAATAAGAAGTCAGATGTATGTTTTAGAATGTAGTAAAGTAGTGAAATGAAAATACTGACTATAACTCTATAACTGACCCCGGTTACACTCTCCAGTCTGCCCTATATATTTACTATATATAGGGCAGATAATTACTTGTGCTCTAAACGGTGCATCCGTGTATCTTTATTGACATGAAAAGCTGTTATTATTCACATCAAGAACATTTGCTTTTGATTTGTGAGATCAGTTTTCCTGCTGTTTCACTAAAAGTGTTCTGAATCACTGAACAGGGCGAAAAATGTATACAGACACGGTAAAAGAGCAGGTATGAGGAAAAAGACACAAGTCCGATAAACACAAAGTTTATTTGTCCGGTTTCCATTTTCTCCTTTTAGCCATGAGTTCTGTGTGCTAATGGATTGGGTAAATAGAAAGGGTCAAAGTTCATTGTTTATATATGATGTGCTACATGTTGCATAATAAAAATTCAGAGGGTAATGGAGTACCTCTTACATTCGGCAACATAAAACACAAAAGTTTTTTTTTTTTTTTCCTGTGAAGTAAAAGCCTCAGGTTTTGTGTTATACATGCACAACAGGAACATTTTGTATAGAGCATGTTTGGCAGCTCCTTCCTGGCTTGCTTGTTATACCAAATATTTTTTTTTTTTAAATGCATTCCTCAAACACTAGACAAGCAGTTTCACTGAAGGTCCACAAGGTCTTAATTTACTAAGAAATTGCTGCTTTCAGCCTTATATTCTTTTTGGCATATGAAAGACCCCAAGGCCACTAATAGGCTACTTGCACTCTAAAAACTGCTGGGTTAAATATGGACAAAACCAGGGATTGGGTTGTTTTCACCCAGCCATTTTTTTCAACCAATTTTGGATTTATTTTTTTAGCCAGCAATATAGTAATATAGTAAAAGGCGTGTTTTTGCTCACCCCCAAATAGGGCCAAATTTGTGGGGTATTTTAAGCTGAAACTTGACCAGACCAGAGACTTATATTACATCATGTGAAAGAGGGCATAATAGGTGCCTTTTAACCCAACCTGCTGGGTTTGTCCATATTTTACCCAGCTTGGGTTTTTTTAACCCAGCATTTTTTAGAGTGTGTTCTACTTTTCCTCATCTAATGACAACTTAAAATGTATTGTCTTAATAACATGCATGAAAATGACAATACTCATCCTTGGGGTCTTAGAGACAACAGAAAACTAAATGTTCATGCCTGCTTTGTGATACAACAGATGTATAAAGATCAATGAAGTTGTTAAGGCTTAGCATGAACCTGTTAGCTCCTACTAGACAGCACCGAAAGAAAAGGAGAAAAATGCTGTACATCAAGATTTTCTCTGAATAATATTTAAATATAGGTTTTAACCTATATGACTTAAGAAGGTATCAAATATATTGCGCCGTTGCATGGACTACTTTAATGATACATTTAGGATGCTTTTTGAAGCTTGAAAGACACTAACCCTTACTTGTATCAAAATATTTCCTTTTTTTTTTTTTTTTTAGACATGAGGGTGATGATCGAATATTCTGGTAAAGAATGTTACAGTACATAGTACATACACTGTCAGAATGTCATCATATT
The DNA here is from genome assembly GCA_003731715.1 of Anabarilius grahami. NCBI lineage: Eukaryota > Metazoa > Chordata > Actinopteri > Cypriniformes > Xenocyprididae > Anabarilius > Anabarilius grahami. The sequence continues at coordinate 2,875,580 of RJVU01037554.1, read as the reverse complement.
TTTTAAATTACATCAATTTCAGCTGTAAAGCAGCACTACAGTAGACAATAGTGTCATTATTCAGCTCAATTCAGATGTAATGTTGATTCAGTTTAGTTCAACGACAGTGTTGAAAAGTTTATTTGAAGGGACAACTTTGTACCTTATCCATCCATAAAAAATGGATGTTAGAACCTTAAGAGTACACTTAAGGTACTACTATGAACCCTTGTAGCGGTAAATAAGTTTGTTTTTGCACATTTCTTTCTGAGAATGTGTTAAAAAAACGTTGCTTTTAGAAACTTTTTTGAGATCTCCAAACGTTAAGCCCACAGCACAGGCAGATCTTGGTACATCAAAGCTGATTTGACCAGAGAGAGGAAGGTCTAGAATGGCAACACATTTTCTCTCTGAACTGGTGTGACACCTCGATTTAGAAGCCTGCTAAGAAATTCAAAAGGATAGTTCAGCCAAGTGTATCAAGGTGGGCTATTAGTGTGTGTGGGTTTGTGTGTGTGTGTGTGTTTGCTACTTTGCAGACAGTGAAGCTTGAAATTTTCCATCAATCATTTGGCTGTGACCTGGATGGGGTGGCATGGTGGATGTCAACAGCTCTGTCCGATAACTCCTCTGGTAGCTAAAACAGATAAGTAATGGCAAAATCTTTTAATGGCCACTGGCCACTGAGGCAGCGCTGTAACCCACCTGACAACAGCAGTTGCCTCCATCAGATCAAGAGCTGGGTTCTTTATGATTGTAATTAGGGGTTTGCTTGAGGTTCAAGACGTTTTGAAGATCTGAAAGATTTTACAATGACAAAGATGAAGGGGCTTGCTTTGCAATTATGACCATCTGTTCATTTTAATAAAATATTCCTAGAAAATGCTCATTTATGTAAGTACATTATGACTTAAGAGGCCTTTTACAATATACCACAACTAACATTTATATATTTCTGCTCCAAGTCAAATGTGGAAAATTACAAAAACATTAATTGAAGAGCCATTTTCTCTGCCAGTGGCAGTGCTTCTGAATACACCTCGGATCCATAGCTGTAAATGAGCAGCAATGACCTTATACTTCAAAATCCTAATTGTTTTTCCTGCCAGCGGCCTCACAGTCGGTCTCTTTGCCCTCAGTTAGTGAGCTTCTCTCTACGTCCCGCAGGGCCATAACCCCTTTCCCACTTAAATTCACATCAAACGAGTCAAACATAACATCCTTCTTTCTACCATGCACAGAGAAAGAGAATTAATCTCAGTTTAAGCTCTATTATTTAATGGTTCCGTGTGTTAGTAAGTGATACTCACAATCCTATGATTAGTACAATCAGGGATAATTTGTTGCAAAACAAACGACCAAATACCAGTTGGATACAGTTTGTTTTATGATATATATATATATATATATTTCACTTCAATGTCAATGAAAAGGGTCTATGCACTGCCATTAAAGTGAAATTACTGAACTTACGTAAACATAGGAGCCTAACAAAAACACTTTTAGAAGATAATTTCAGATGACACTTAGAGGTTTTTTGCGTCTGAAGTCTTCTTATATATATATATATACACACAAAATTAACAAATCTATATAAAAAGTATTTCTCATAAATATTTGTTACATTGAATTTTATAGTTTATGTAAAAAAATAATAAATATTAAATAATAGATAAGTGTAGCACAAACGTGATTTGATCACAGATTGAAAAACATTTTCTCCAATGTAGCTGCTATGAAAAAGGAAAGATAACAATAAAGGGAAACTGTTGACTGGTATATGTTTTCTTTGGAAGGTTGGCAGACGTGTTTTGCCTTTCATCTTTTCATAGACACTGTACAGAGTTTGCTGAGATCACTAAACGAGAAGAAAACAGGTGAAGTGTGTGAATCATTACTACTGCTAGTAACATCTCATACAGAATTATATTCCGTCACATGCTCACATGTAACAATTTACGGTGAAAGTGATGCAGAAGAAAAACTAAATTGGATCACAGGACATTTGTGTCTTTGAAGCTAAGGATGCAGCAAGTCTTTTAAACTTTTTGAGTTTTTGGGTCAGCCGTAATCTCCAACAATAGACACTCTTCAGGGACGCCTCAGAAGCCAACCATCCTCATTTGCTTCTTCCTCTGTTCCTGCTCATACACTGCTTCTATAATAGTTTTTTTGTTTGTATGCGAGTAGAAAAACATAACTACATCTGTCTTTTATTAGTTGCAGGAAGAAAAGCTTAAGTTTTATATGTTCGTGAAGAAGAGCTTGTGCTTTGATGTTCATCAACTTTATTTTCGACTCAAGTGTCAGTCATCCCAGCAAACAAAATAAATGTTCTAAGAACCATTACGGGTACGTTTACACGACAACGATGTACTAAAAATGGAACTGTTCATAACTTTAAAAATGTTTTTTTTTTTTCTTCTTCTTGGTTATAAATGTTAAAGGGCACCTATTATGCCCCTTTTCACCAGATGTAATATAAGTCTCTGGTGTCCCCAGAATGTGTCTGTGAAGTTTTAGCTCAAAATATCCCACAGATCATTTATTATAGCTTGTAAAATTTGCCCCTATTTGGCTGTGAGCAAAAACACGGCGTTTCTGTGTGTGTCCCTTTAAATGCAAATGACCTGCTGCTCTCTGCCCCCTTTCCAGAAGAGGGCGGAGCTTTAGCAGCTCGCGCTTCGGTTGCTCAACAACAACAAAGCTGGAGAATCTCACGCAGCCAAAATGATGATTGTCAGTAACGGTGTTCAGCCTTACATTGTTCAAGCCGGAGTCGGACACTGATGGAGAGACTCATGAAGAAATTACAACTTTTAAAATGCAACTGGTTGTTTCTGAATGGTTAGTGGATAAATTTACGTAGTTGCTGTGGAGTTGATTCAACTCATCGACTAGCATGTGCCGTCATGTTAATCTTTTGTGCAAATCCAGGATGGCACATCTATCTAGCTTGATAAACCTAAATTGCAACTTTAAGGGAAATATCACAGATTGTCATTAAAGGGAAGCTCATCACAGGCAATGAAACAAAACTTGTCAGTTTCCCTTGAAATTTGTCATATGGAGGTCATCAATATGGTTTCCACTTCCTGAGTCATGTGTCATGCTGCAAACAGTCAGCGGTGACACTAATGGCTCAAACAGCTCTCAATCATCATAAATTACTGCTCATTAGCAATCATATTTGAATGATACCGTAATCAAGGAGAACTCCACAAGAGTTATAAAATGTTAGGAACTATTAACGATGAAATATGTTTAATGGCCTTGTAATAATCTGAGAATCAGTTTCAGGCTAAAAAGCTGTAGTATACCAGAAAGTGATACATATAGAAAAGATACAGACTTTTAAAATGTTAATATTTATAATAATAGGGAATGAAATAGCACTCGTGTTGATTGCTTAAAAGAATTGTTTGCCTAAAAATGGAAATTGTCATAATTTACTCACCCTGATGTTGTTTTGATCCACTTATTAGAATTTTTTGTTCTGTCAAACACACAAAAAAGCATGTCTTAAAAAGATAGTTCACCCAAAAACAGCTAATATTAGCCTAAACCCTGTATGACTTTATTTCTTCTGATATTCTTCAGATATTTTGAAAACTGTTCATTATTTAACTGATATTTATTTAAATATCTTTTTTTTTTTTCACTTCAGTTACACTGATTTATATAATTAACATGCAATCTATAAATTACAACCGAAATGCGATCTCTGGAGCTTGGCAGTATAAATCACCAATCTTGGACATTCTCCCAAACATCTCCTTTTGTGTTTCACAGGGGAAATAAAATAATCCAGGGTTGGAACGACATGGGGCAGAGTTTTTAATGACAATTTCTATTTTTAGGTCAATAATTCTGTTAAATAGCTTATCCAGACAAGCTGTTAAATTGCTCACTTTTAAATACCATTATAATGCTTTACTGTCTGCATGCAAATTTGCAGTATTCTTCTTAGAGCGACCTTTTGTCCTTTACAGCTGCAAGTTATTGTGCAGCTGCAAATATCTAGCCTGAAATGCCTCTGTGTCCTACAGGGCTGTTGTGTAACTCATGAACCATTATGAGTCTGTCATATGTGTAGGCTTGTGAGGTAGATTTTCTACATCATTGCAACAGACCAACTCAACCTCATACTAATGCTACAGACAAGCACCTTGCATTATTTTGCATACCTGCTGTAGAGGTTAGTAATTCCCACTAGAGGGAGCATGTTTCTAGTCTGGTAATTCATGTAGTACAAATTCTTGTCCTATAGGTGGGTCAACTTATTTTGTTGTTTCATTGCATCCTCAAATCTGCAAGATGCTCTACTTTGGATCTGCAATACATTTGAGGATACATCTTTTCCAGATGGGAATTGCCATTCAGAAGGTTTATACATGACATTTGACATGTACAGGACCCATGATGGAAATTACATTAAGTATTCTTGGCATAGATTGACATTCCATTTACACAGACAGACATATAATTGACAAACCTTTCCTGGTGACTTTTCCAGAATGGTCTCGGGCAAACACATGAAAAACGTGAAAAGTCAACATTAAAAATTCAAGAAGGCATTTAATATTTTTTATCGGTATATCAATAACCAATAATAATAATAAAATAATATTATATTCACCTTTTCCCATATTAAACTACAAACCACAATGAGTTGGTAGATTACTCACAATTTTAAGAAAATGCTATTAAAAACAGTCAAACTATATGATTTTATGTTTTACTATTTTTTTTTAAATATATTTATTTAAACAATTAATTCCTGAATTACATACATTTAAATGTTTATATATTAAATAATAACTGCTGTATATAAACACAAAAATTCCACTGCCTGCCACAAATCTCATTCTCTGCAGAAGAAAATTCTAGTAAATATAGTAATACATTTATTTACTTTTTTCTATATATACTGGCTTGCTATGCCTGTAGAGCTTAGTCAGTTAAATATTGATAAATCTTCATCAACACTCACAAAGCCAGTCAACCGACAATTCCAAGTAATAGATGCCCAACTCACGTATAAAGTCCTATTTTCATCTTCAACAGGAAACGCATCATTTAGCACCTTATCCAAAGCCTGCAGCTGCATTTGCCCTTATTGTGTTCAACCTCCTGTTGAACAGCTCCATATGTTACCTAACCTGAAAATATGCATCATAAATAAAACAAAGAAAGCATTGTGGTATCTCACTCCTTCAGCCGCACATTAAATGCTGCTGTCAACACTAATAGGGTATTATCGTGAAAAGGAAAGGGTTCAGCTGAATGGATTATTCGAGCGGGAATTCTGAGATGTTATGATATGTTACATTCCCTTGCACGGATCATACAGAATATTTAGGAGGAAAGTAGAAATAACCCCAAAAATCCTTCTTTTCAGGTCCTCATGGAAAATGTAAGTTATTTGCTGAAGGTCTTCCACTCCACTGTGGCTCCCAAATGTCATTCAGAAAGATTTAAACCGACATGTTGCAATTGGTCACAAGACCATGAAAGAGCAAGTGTCATTTGACATCACTAATGTCAAACCTGGCTGAATGTGTCTTGAGGAGCAGATTCTCAAATATTGATTCTCAAATACTTCGGTGGAAGGAAAAAATATATATTTCAGACTCTTTCACTGAGAATACTTGGAAAAGGTGCAGAAGTAGCATCTTTATCATTTCTGGAGCATGAAAGTACAACTCTCATTGTACAGAAAATTTTGCAGCTGAGATATTCTGATAAAATAAAAAGAACCCTAAAAAAATACATTAATAAATTAATGAAATCTTCCCAAATTAAGTACAATTTAACCCTAAAAACGTACTCTTCAGTTCGATTAATCTAATAAAATCCTCCTGAATAAGCTCCCATAGCAATGTTTTGCAGGATAAAAATCACTGAAGCAATGTGTAACGAGGTTCAATATTGTTTAGGAAGGAAGAGGACAGGGGTCGACTTTGACTGCTGTTTGAGCTTTTATTTTCCAAGTGAGAAGGTCCAACAGAAAGGCTGTGCAACGCACAACAACAAAACAAAATACTCCACAAGGGCTTCACTCCAGACACGGCATACACAATCCACAAGGGCTTCACTCCAGATACAGCATACAATCCACAAGGGCTTCACTCCAATAGCCGTCGTGTCCCAGCCAGCTCAAAGCAGCAGTCACTCTCTCTCTC
>RJVU01037554.1:2856095-2868288 GCA_003731715.1 Anabarilius grahami | reverse complement strand
ATGGTACAGCAGCCGCCTGGTGGGAGTCCACAGAAACCTCCCGGTCCATCCAGCTCCGGAACCTCTCGCGGTCCTCCTGCTGGCCGCGGACGATCGCCTCGAAGCGGCGCTCCTGGTCCTCCCATAGGTCCAGCAGGGCACGATGTTGGTCCTGGTGAAGGACCGCGAGGGACGCGATGATGTCCGCAAATGGCGTTCCAGTGGCGGGGGTTGGCTGCATGGCAGCGGCTTCCGTCTTCCTTCCCGGGTTTCGGCACCAGTGTAACGAGGTTCAATATTGTTTAGGAAGGAAGAGGACAGGGGTCGACTTTGACTGCTGTTTGAGCTTTTATTTTCCAAGTGAGAAGGTCCAACAGAAAGGCTGTGCAACGCACAACAACAAAACAAAATACTCCACAAGGGCTTCACTCCAGACACGGCATACACAATCCACAAGGGCTTCACTCCAGATACAGCATACAATCCACAAGGGCTTCACTCCAATAGCCGTCGTGTCCCAGCCAGCTCAAAGCAGCAGTCACTCTCTCTCTCCCCGCTCCTGCTTCTCCGGGCGTTTTAACCTGTCTCCACGCCAATCACTGGAACGAGAAACAGGTGTTCGTGATCTGCATTCAACCCGCTCACTCACCACGCGTCTCCTGACGCTCTCCCCCGCTGCAGGCTCCGCTAAACCACGCCCCCCTCGCCACACAATGTTTCTTATGAGAGTTTGTTGGGAAATTTCCATCTGAAAAGCTCACACCTTCCTGTCCTTGTTCCTTTCTTGTCTATTGAGTGGTCTGTCGACCTCTTGCGCACTGTAGTACACGATGATGCAGCAAAGCATCTATCAAATGCTCAAAGGTCACCAAGCTTAGATCCCTCAGGTCAGAGCTGTATTCCTCACGGTGGTCTCCTCCTGCTTGGCAGTCTGCCCTCCTGGCTCAAAGCTTGAATATGAGGTGACATATTTTCAATAGGGACCATTGGCTTTTCCTGCACTGTTGAATATACATTAGGCTGGCAAGGCCCCTGCAGAGCCAGTGAAATTCCTTGTCCTGCATTGCTCTTGTCTGAAGCCATAAGAGCTAGTGTCCACTGTAGTGACAGTTTGGAAATGCATCCTTTGAATCCTGTGGATGTACTAAGTTTAATGGTTAGAGTAACTCTGCAGTGCCTACACTATTGAGAATTCTCTACCGAATCCAGTTATTGAAGCCTTCAATGTCACCACCAAAGTTTAAATGCTGTGTGATAGATAGACAGACAGATAGACAGATAGAAAGACAGATAGATAGATAGACAGACAGACAGACAGACAGATAGAAGACAATGACAGACAGATATTAACATGTTAGCAAATTAGCAAGTTGGCTTTTTCTGAATTACCCCGCTAGAAATTTTACGTTCCCAGAACATTCTCAGAATGTCCCCACTGGTGTTAAGGATGTTGCCTAGTAACGTTCCCAGTACGTTCAGAGATGGTCACGATGTGGATTCTTTTAAGGGTTGGGGGACTTTATTTGGTGGACCTTCAGGGAACATTCAAGACGTTCTCTGAACGTTTAGGGAACCATATTTTATTTGGAAATGTTCTCAGAATTTCTGCTGCCCTTGTCAAACAATTAAATTGAAAATTTGAGCTAAATTGACAAACAAAAGTGGCTGTTCAAACAAAAACTAATTTTTCTTAAATGTCTTACAAAAAAACAAAAAAGCTCTTTACAAGTATTTCTTGGATTGTTATTATGAAACCTTTTCTTTAAAAATGTAAATTACTTGTAGTAAATCATTAGCTGACAACAGCACATGCATGAGCTAATGTAACTGTTGTATCACTGCATCAGCAACTACACAGTTACTGTCTTTAAATAAAGCAACATGCAGCAGAACATCAGTGTTTCTGGATCATCACTGACTGAAGCACAGGCTCTACTCTCCAGCACAATGGTGACCTCACAAATCTCAGATAACAGAAACAGAACATTGAACACTAACAGATCTCTCTAGATCTCTGCATCTTCACTTATTACAAACCACTCTGACTTTATTTCTTTCATTCAAAACATCTTAATGAGGTGTTGATGTTTTATTAAAAATAATCAAGTTTGATGTCACCGTTATAGAGATAAACGCTTGCTTTAGTTGGGCTCCTGACCCTTGACACTTTTACTCAAATTTTTCTCCAATTTTTGTAACTGTGTGTTTCTAAAGCACAATTGATACAAAAAAAATTGTCTGAAAAAAAGAATTCTGATCAAATGGATTTGGTTGCTCATTTGTTGATGATTTCATAATCATGTAGTGGCCTTCTTTAGTGATCTCTGAATATTGTATTTGTTTCATGATGTTGTAGTCCTATGATAACACATTAATCCTGTCCTGCTTTGATATTTTGAAAGTTTTTAATCATTGTGTGGAAATTACTAGACAGGATCATGTAGATTCACACAGACATCAACATTCTGTCTATGATACTCAACAATGGTGACAAAATTTAAGCTGCTAAAGTCACAAAAAAGATTTTTGTTTAGTGTCACCATTGTTGAGGTTCATTCGCTGATTCATGATGTCTGTGTGAGTCTAAAAGGCACTGCTCAAAACTCTGTATAATGAATTAAAAATAAATAAAACTCATAAAAAAAGTTAAATAATACAAAACTAACAGTTAATACACTCAGAGTTTAGTTTCTGGAGAGAATCAGTGGATCAGGACACTCCATGATGATTGAATAAAAGATAGAAACGCTAAACCGAGTCTTTCCGAAAAAAGCTGAGCTCCTGGAGGCGTGCCTGCCGTCAGTGCCATGGGCGGAGCTAAAGAGTCACGAGCGTGCAGCTTCTGCGTAGAGATCGTCTGCTAGCTGCTACATCTTTATAAATGGGAACAAAAACGTTCGTGTTGTTTACATTACATGCACTTGCGCGTCGATTGCCAACAAAACACAGACATCTGATGCAGTATTACTCACCAACCACGATCTGCAAATCCAGCGTTGAACTGGGACTTGTTTACAAAGTATTCATCACCGAATTCCCAGGAACAAACAAACATACATGCACAACTCCGTTGCTGCCCCAGAAAAACAAACTTCATCCTCTGTTCCCTTAACGCTGGATTCTTTGGGAAGCTGAAAAAGGTAATCTTTCCCTCACAACCAAAAACACACTCCTTTGTTGACAGGAGCTGCATCTCATTTCGGAGGCTGCGTCTTCCGGAGGTCGCATTTGAAGGCTGCAGACGTCATCAAGGATGTCATATTTAAGGAAAGTAACCGTAATAAAATTGACTAATATTCATTGTGAGGTGTAAAATACTGTAATTTCTTTCTTACGTTGCAATCTAATGGTTATTTTTCTTAAATGAGACTGCCTCAATGATGTATGCAGCCTTCAAAGGACTGGGTCACAGCCATTGTTGAAAAATCTCTCGGCTTCCGTATCCTTAACGAAGCACATTGATGGGCGTGCTCTTGCTCTTGCTCTGGGTGCTGTGTGGTTCAACATGTTCCTGGGTCAACATTTTTGTTGATCCTGGAACAACATTCAAATAAACCAATCAGATTTGAGGGACAAGTTTACAGATTATGTCAAGTTTAGGCTTAAAATCATTGGTGCTTCTACATCAGTGTTATTCATCTATCATTTCCCTCTGATTATAGGGACAACTTATGGGTAGCGTTAGGTTTAGGGGTAGGAATAGGGTTAAGACTAAATTTTCAGACTAGAATGCTGTTCCAGGATCAACAAAATATGTTGACCCAGGAACGCATCTAACTCAGCAATATCAGGACGTGCGTGATGTGTGTGTGCACACTTATCTGGGAGAAGTGCCTATTCAAGCAATTCCGCTCTCTTTTGACGTCATACAGGCCATACTCGAAAAAACTCTCCGAATCCTGTACCGAAACTGGAAGTAGTGGATTTGGCACAGAAATACTCCCTCATATACGTCCAACTCGTGTTTTTAAACTTTGGCCATGTTTAACATGAGAATGCAACTCTTTGACAGTGTAAATAAGTCAGAATGCATGAAATAGCATTACACCCCCCCTTTAACGTAAAACATTCTCATTCAACTTTTTTGAGTTCTGACAACTTATTAGGGTTAACATTAAATAACTCATTTGATTTGCAAGAACTCAAAATAAAAAAGTTAATTAACTAAACTCAGTACTTCAAGTTAGGAGCAATTAACATGCATGAGTACTACAAACTCAAAACTTGATAGTTTTGCTTAAAATTGGGAACATCATAACTCAAAAAAATCTGATGTAACTGACGTAAGTTTGCCCAACTTGTTTGGGTTTACAGTGTAGAAGATAGATAGAGACAGACACACAGACAGACATAGATCGATAGTTAGATAGATAGACTTATTCATTTATTCAAGGCTATTTTTATGGCATAAACAAGATAGTATAAAACACAATGGCATAATAACACATTTGGAACCACACAAGTATGAGTAAATAATGACCGTATTTTAGTTTTGGATGAACTATTTCTTTAACACCCCAATCAGTATATGACCCCCAGAGCTCTGTGGCGAGACCCAGGGAAAAACTGAGCTGAAAATCCAATTAATGAATCCCTCACCTAATTCAGTCTAAAATAAGGATCAACCAAAGAGACTGTGGGAAACTTCATTGATCAATTACTGCAGGCCTGTAAAGGGGAATTCTCTGAACCCTAGGAACAGCGATGAATGCAGAAGAAGCTGAGAGAGGCAATAAGTGAGCAAATGAGCTTTGACCAATCTGGTTTGTCTATAATGAATAATTATGGCAAGCCAACTCACAAAATGTTATAGTTAAGCTTTTAACAGTTTTAGCACCTATTGAACACTGTTATAAAGTTGTGCAGAGAGACGTTTTTCAGAAAAAAACAGCGTGTCCATATTTCTTCATAATTACTCCCTCTGATTTCTCAGCAGTGGCAACTCCGTTTCTGGGATTATAAGTCAAATACACCCCCGCCTCTGAATTGATTTTCATGGAAACTACATCACATTGACATAGGCAGACTAAAAGCTTGCAGAAATCCAATACTGCCGTCTTCGAAAGCAGTGCCCTTTGCTCAGCAGGTGATAACACAATTATGCCAAGGTGGTCAAGGAGGCTAACTGTGACCTCACCTCACGGCGGTGGTGTCTGCGGGCAAATGAGCTGCAGTGCAGTAGCGGCACTGTGACCGGACAGCTTCATGAAGCATGAGGAGAGACCCAGGGCTGTGCCTTAAGATGAGCACCTGTGTTCATGTGCATTTGGAACGTGAGCGTAGACATGTGGGTTTATGTGCTTGCAAGTGCAAGGGCGGTGCATCAGGTCTCACTTAACCAGCAGCTGGGAACTGGGTGATTCATTTACAGACTCAGCAAGCCAACATTGAAGCTCACACATCTTAGTTTAAAGGATTCGTTCACTTACAAATGAAAATTCTGTCATCATTTACTCACCCTCATGTCGTTCCAAACCCGTATGACTTTCGTTCATCTTCAGAACACAAATGAAGATCTTTATGATGAAATCTGAGAGCTTTCTGTCCCTCCATTGACAAGCAACTATCACTTTGACGCTTCAAAAAGTTCATAAAGAGATCACAATAAGAATTTTTAAAAAGCCACATGACTCAAATATTATACATGTTAGCATAAGACTATAGTGTGATAGAATCACTACCAACTATGGCTGTAAGACCTAGAATTTGATTCTTATGGAATTATCAAATTATTTATTTAAAAAGCAAAAATTTAAAGGGCAATCAGAAACCAAAGTTAAAAATAATTTTCTTCGGTAAAACTTCTAAAAATGTGTACAATTAAATTAATTAATCAGTGAATGACTTGTTAAGCTGAGTTTGTGAGTCTTTTTTAATGGTTCTGCTCAAAAGAGTCATTTGTTTGAGATTGGACTACACTAATTGCGCTGTATGCACTAGAAAGAGCCGGTTCATAAGAGTCATGTAGCATAATGTCCATGCATGTTCGAAATAGCCAGAAACAAAAGCCGGCTGTCATCTTTACATTATGTGAGTGAAAATGATTCTGTTTATGTACTGACAACTGCCAAAAATATTACATCATTGACAAATAGCTATAAAATTATACATGCTATCGACTGAGCTTTTGGTCATTTGAGAGCTGTCGGACATTACTAAACTGAAAGCTATGAAGCCCACACTATTTCTTTTATGTGTCCTGGTCCTATAACCTTCCATCTGGAGATGGGAGTTAAATTCATCAAGGACACAGAGGGAGGCATCTGTGAAAAGCCTGTTATTTGGAGACAAATAGAGAATATAGGCAAAAAGGTGAACCTCACAATCTCGCCGGTAATGCAGAGACGATTTCTTCAAAACATGAGGAGGGTAACCTCTTCTCAAAAGCAGATAGGTGACACTGTAGAGGTCCTTTCAATAGATTCATTTAGCAGTTCTAGGAAACTCGACAGAATGAAACTCTTATTGTCAAGGGACAAACCCAGCAAACAAAAATATGTTGTAAAAACATTTTGCTAATGTTCCCATTAAGTTATGAAAACATATTTTTTTCTGAATGTTCTCTTACCTCTCAAAACATCAATTTTTTTGTTTTTTGCTATGCGAACATTAAGGGAACATTCCATTTTATCATTTTGAAAACATAATGAGAATGTTCTCTGAATGTTCTGAAACTAGTAGTAACATTTAAAAAACGTTAGACAAAAGTCCAACTAAACGTTTCAGAAATAAAACATTCCATGAACATTGTATTAATAACATTTTTGTGCTAACGTTTTGAGAACATCATTATTCTGAAGGAACATTCTATTAATCTTACTAGAGGAACATTTGTTCATAACAAATATTTTTTGTTTTGTTTTTTGGTTAAGCGAACGTTAAGGGAACATTCCATTTCAATTTAAAGTAGTAACATTTAAAAACAGCTGTGAGCAGCAATTATCAAAGATCAAGCATTTCAAGACCTTTAAGCACATGCGTAAAAAGGTATAATGTTTTAATTAGCAAGCCTGTAACCATCTCGTTCATATATGGAAAAGACCATTTACACCAAATACAGGCAATTTACCATAGGAAATATGTAGTTTTTAAAGCTTTTTAACAGTTATCAAGGTTGAGTCAAAAACCTAGGACTAGATCGCCAAAGTTGGTTTATGAAATAATCTTAGATATTTAACGAACGATTCGTTGGACAGCAGAAGTCCAAGAGGCAAAGTTGCTCAGAATGATGAGTTCTGCAATGTGGTACAAATGTTGTGGGCATGTGCAAAAAATTTCACTATACACAATCCTTTACACACGTCAAAGACACGAAGGCGCCCCCAGGTGGCTGATTTCTTTCGGTGGCTGTTTAACAGGGCCACCAAGTTTCGTTCCGATCAGCCTCTGTTAACATGGTCTGATAGGTGTGCTGAGTTTGGTGAAAATATGTCATTCAAGTTACAGCCATTTTAGTAAAAGTGGCTCCACCCACTTTGAACATTTTGCCGTCCTTTAGGGACCGTGAACCAGAATTTCAATTTTTTTTGATAATTATTGACAATCAGACTCCAGAGAATCTCGCTGCACTGGTTTGGTTCCGATCGGGTCAAAACCCTAGGACTAGTTTGCAAAAGTAGTTTTTTCAAAAAATCCAAAATACCCGAAAAATTCGATGAGCAAATCCGAGCCATGCATCTATTCCACTGATATAGAACACTTGAGCCTAGGCCTAATGGTTCAGGAGTATGAGCCATTTCATACTTTTTATCGCTGTAGGGTTGTGAGTACTAGCAGCCCTCAAAGTTTAAAGTCTCCATGACATACGGTTTTGTCTGCCTGAACACTTTGAATACTGATCCTTGGAAAATATAACAATTACAATAGAGTTTCAGCACTATGTGCTTGAACCCCTAATAAAAATGTTAGTCAAACGTCCTAAAAAATGTTTTAGAATCCAAACATTAACGTTTTTGTGCTGACATTTGGAAAACATTAAAGACCAGACAATTGTGAACCTTGCCAGAACTTTAGCCAAAGTTCGGAGAACATTCCCTGTTAGCTGAGAACACAGTCAGTATGAACATATAGACATATTTTAACCACAAAGAAGCAAATCTTTATATATGGAAAGAGAAAAAAAAAAAGAAAAAGAAAAAAAGACATTGCATTAACTTCTACAAGCCAACGTATTTCCAAGCAAAACAGAATGTTCTGTGGAAAACAAAGTCCAGCACTTAATCTATTGGGATTTGATTAAACTGTGAAAACTAAGATATTATATTATTGGTAAACACCATTTTCCACTTTAGTTTCTGCAGCTGTTTAATTCAGCTTTCTTAAACATTATATCATTATGAGAGGCTTGGTGCACTCTGCATCGCTTATGACAGTCAGCTAATATCACATTATGAGTGAGAAACATCCGTGAGTAATTTTATTGCAAAAGCACCATTAGAATAATGCATTTATAGTTCAGTTTCGAGAAAATCATTGCGGCACAGTAATTAGACTGAACCTATATAGAGGATTAAATTAGTTCAGTGTGTGCGGCAGCTAAGCATTTTATGATACTTCAGTTACACTCATAGCAGAAGCCCCCTGTGTAGTCATTTTGAAAGTTCTGATGTAGTTTATCATGATTTGAGTGTCTATCCATTTCAGCAAGTGTTTGATTTGGGTCAGTGCCAAACAAGGATGTCAGAGAAGGAGAAATCATTATAGTATAAAACACTTGCCAAGTTCTTTATAATGTATTTGTATTCTTCAATTTGGTTTCATACACTTTTAGACTGTAATATTAAATACAATTTTAAAAGTTTCTCCCAAACTTTTCCCCCCAAGAACTTCCACTACAATTATTTTATTTATTATGCTTTTTAATTATTTAAATGTACACAATGTAACTTTTGGCCCTCTAGCAGTTAAAAATAAACCTGCATGCATTTTGTGGAAGAACATTGTTTTGGTTGTGCTTCGGCTCTGCGTAACTGTGCAGATGATTATGGTTCTTTCTCATAATTAAAAAAGAGAGAGATTATCTGTAACGTCTGCACAGGATCAGGAGCAGCAACAAAGAATGCTTTTAACATCTGACCCCTCCGTATAACTCACGGACCACGGCTCCGGCAGGTCTGGGGGAGATTGTACCCTTGGCATCTTTGTTGCCCCATTGAAGCTAAATAGGAGACCCTCTCACCAGCTCCGGGGACCTCAAAAGAGTCACCCCATGTGGGTTAATGGCCAGGTGGCCACAGACACTGGCCAAAACCCCAGTACACATCACACATACACATACAGACACACACAAACACAAATGGAGACTGTATATACATTTATCCTCAAAATATGAATATGCTAAAGTGTACCCGTTGTTGTATTAAAGTTACATGAATGTATCCCTAAAATATAAGCTTAGCTATGACTGTAGTTGTGTTAGTTTTATTCTAAACGATAAATTCAAGTATAAACTGTATCTCCCCCTTTATGTCTTTGCCACCTGGCAAGTTTAGTCTCATTGTAAACCTCTCTGAATGTTCTAATTAACAATGTGTTACATTACTGAAAAATGCATTTTTCTATTTTTAATAGTACTTCGAAGAAAATGAAAATTTCTATTATAATTAATCATAAACACGTTATGATTTAATTATATATATATTTCACCCACAATTTGAGCTAATTAATTAAATACCTGTAATTCGTTACATATCCTACTGCTCATAACATTTACTACTAAGCTTAAGAGATATAACCAGTTTAGATGGAAAGGATCTCAAGCTGACTGGCTGAAGACGTTACTGTATCTATACCTGGTAATAAACACGGTTTATCTGTTCAATAAAATACCTTACTCACCTGTTGATTAATAAAAACGCCATCCCAAACCATACATGCGTCAAAGTAGCCGGAGCAACTTTTCTCTATTTTACGGATCTGACAAGACACGGCCTTGTGACGTATGTCCCATCCCATCAGGTCTAAAATATTGTACGTTTTATTGTAAATTTTATAAATGGGAGACAGTGGGTTAAAGTCTACAATCTGTGTTCCTGTTAAAAATTTTTGATTTACTTCAGTGTTCATCTTTGTGTTTTCTAATTGGCTGAATTGCAGGTTGGTGTTGTTTTTCTCAGCGCTGAGCATGTGAGTGAGTAATGAGACGACTGTTCATGAGCTGCTTCTCTCGGGTGATTTATTTTATCCTTTTGAATGTGTGTCATGCAGATTTAACGAACCCTAATTTACAATATGAACACTTATAATAGGCTTACAATAGTGAATCAGGGTAAGACAAAAACATGTTTTGGTAGGATTGATGATGTATTGACTCATTTACAGTAAATGTTGTTCATTTTGAAAAAAAAAGAAAAAAAAAGTTACATTGATTTAAATACATTATAATATGTGACCCTGGACCACAAAACCAGTCATAAGTCGCACGGGTAAATTTGTAGCAATAGCCAACAATACATTGTATGGGTCAAAATTATTGATTTTTCTTTTATGCCAAAAATCATTAATATATTAAGTAAAGATCATGTTCCATGGAGATATTTTGTAAATTTCCTATGGTAAATATATCAAAAATGTATTTTTGTGAGTGGATATGCATTGCTAAGGACTTCATTTGGACAACTTTAAAGGCAATTTTCTCAATATTTAGATTTTTTTGCACCCTCAGATTCCAGATTTTTAAATAGTTGTATCTCGGCCAAATATTGTCCTATCCTAACAAACATACATCAATGGAAAGCTTATTTGTTCATTTTAAAAAAAAAAAAAAAAAAAAAAAAATATTAACCTTATGACTGGTTTTGTGGTCCAGGGTCACATATGATTTAAGTTTGAGAATCTCTTGTTCCCTTATAATGATTTTATTACTGTGTGATTGATTACTTGCCAATTATGCTGATGGAAATAAATAAAATTAAAACAATCATGTAAGGACCACAAACGGAGGGAAAATAGTGGTGTAAAAGTATAGATTCATCACTTAAAAGTACACATTTTTTAAACTACTTAAAAAAAGTAAATTTTTTGATAAAAACTACTTAATTATAGTAACTGGAGTATTTGTAATTCGTTACTTCACACCACTGCACGTTATTAATTGGTTGAGCTCTGCTTTCAACTCTGACATGCTGGTTCATGCAGTGATTAACAATTAATCAAACTATGGAGACCTTTGGAGTGGGGGTCTTTTTTTCTCCATCTATGTCTAGGTTTTTACTATGCATTAGTGTATTTCCCAGTTGGGTGTCACTGATCATTTGGAATGAGACTAATCCGAGAGCTTTGTCTCCAATTATAAGCCTGCAGACAAAGATTCCACTGTGATTCCATGTCTTAATTACCACATTCCGTTTTATGTTGCCTGCTAATAATTATAAATGCCAAACGTGTAAAACATGGATGATGAAACAGCTCTCTTTTAATCAGTTAATGGATGAAAGATCATTTCAGTCATCTGAGGATCTAGGAAATACAGCACAGATGAAACATTCATATCAAGTGTCAGTAATAAACACCATGGAAATATTAGACAATTTAATTTCCGACAATGAGATTAAAAAAGTAAACAAAGCATAGACCTGGTGTTGAGATGACAGTGTTATTGCACAGATGTATTTATTAATTGACAATGATGGGCCAAAATGCTCTCATAAAACTCCTCAATTATGCAATTCGTCCCTGAAGATTCATTCTCTAACACTCTGAGGTCTAGTTCAACCAAGAATAGTTCATCTAAAAATGAATGCGATTTTCTTTCTTTCTTTCTCTTTCTTTCTTTCTTTCTTTCTTTCTTTCTTTCTTTCTTTCTTTCTTTCTTTCTTTCTTTCTTTCTTTCTTTCTTTCTTTCTTTCTTTCTTTCTTTCAGAAATTTTCAAGGCAGTTTTCAATGTTTTTTTCCAAATAATTTGCAAATACAATGAATGTTAATTTGAGAAAAGCATCAAAGACATCGTATGGCATCAGATGAATTGGAATATAGCAAAGACATCAGATATAAATTACTTTTATGACACTATAAGGTGCTTTTGCATCCTTTTTTAAACTTTTACTGTAATGGCTGCTACAGTCTTCAAAATTTCTCCTTTTATGTTCCACAATAGAAAGAAAATCATTTTATAACAACGAGTTCATAACAGCACGACAGTAAGTAAATAATGATTTATTTTTTTAATGTATTTATTAATTTATTAATTTTTTTGGTGTGCTATCCCTTTAAGTA
>RJVU01037554.1:2837983-2855020 GCA_003731715.1 Anabarilius grahami | reverse complement strand
ATATATATATATATATATATATATATATATATATATATACATATACACACACACACACACACACACACACATACATATATACATAGTAAAAGTTCTTTAAGTTGAACCAGCGGTCAGCTTCCATCTCTGATAGGATCTAAATGACAACATGAAGGTGGGCATCAGCTCTCTAGCGCGCTTCTACATTTTCATAAACAATATATGCATCTGAGCCTTTGAAGCCTGTGCCTATCTGGCTATCACCAGCGTTCACTCAGGAAGATTTATGCAAGCATGTCGCTATATCTGGAGCTGAGGAGAGGTATGCAAGAACACTTTCCTGCATTGCTATCTTGAATACTTAAGCACTTTGATGGATTACTAGGAACAACGTATTAGCCATGCATCAGTTAATGACAGCTTGTGGCAATAGTGTTGGAGTCAAAATAATAAATTGCATGTAGAGAGAAAAAGAGAGAAACAAGCACAATAAAAAGATGGTTTCTTGTTTTCTTACCCATCTGCCCGCTGATTTCACACTTTCTAAAGTATTGCAAATCCTCTTTACCATAAACATTCATTTGCCACCCCTGCTGCAAACACCAGCATTTGCTGTGTTTTGGATGCTGGTGTTACCACCACACGTTTTCCAGGCTAAAGAATTAGTTCACTTCATAATTAAAAAATCCTGATAATTTACTCACCCCAGTGTCATCCAAGATGTTTATGTCTTTCTTTCTGTTTTTACTGTTATTTCTATTCCTTATGTTCTATTTTTATTATTATTCTTTATGTAAAGCACCTTGAATTACCATTGTGTATGAAATGTGCTATACAAATAAAATTGCCTTGCCTTGCCATTCTTCAGTCGAAAAGAAATTAAGGTTTTTGAGGAAAACATTCCGGGATTTTTCTCCATATAGTGAACTTCACTGGGGACCAACGGGTTGAAGGTCCAAATTGCAGGTTCAATACACCTTCAAAGCGCTCTACACGATCCCACCTGAGGAATAAGAGTCTTGTCAAGCGAAACAATCAGTCATTTAAAAAAAAAAAAAAATCTATATACTTTTTCGTCTTTCACTAGCTCTGTGATGCGCCACGCATTACGTAATCACATTGGAAAGGTCCAACGCATTTACTTAATGCCTGGCTGTGACGCATCGCAAAGCTAGTGCAAGACGAGCATTTGTGGTTAAAAGGTATATAATTATTTATTTATTTATTTTTTAAAGATGACCGATCGTTTCGCTAGACAAGACCTTGACCTTCAACCCCTTGTACCCCGATAATGTCCACTATATGGAGAAAAATCCTGGAATGTTTTCCTCAAAAACCTTAATTTCTTTTTGACTGAAGAAAGAAAGACTTAAACATCTTGGATGACATGGGGGTGAGTAAATTATCAGGAAATTTAAATTCTGAAGTGAACTAATCCTTTAAACAGATAGTTCACCCAAAAAATGAAAATTCTGTCATCATTTATTCACCCTCATGTTGTTCCGAACCTGTGTGCTTGACTCTCTTCTTCTGAACACAAAAGAGGACAGTTTGAAGAATGTTTCAACTGTTTTTGTCTGTACAATTAAAGTCAATGGGGTCCAACGTCAAAAAAACACTTGACCCCATTGACCTCAGAAGTCAATGGGGTCCTGTATTTTTGTTGTTGGATCCCATTGACGTTCAGTGTCCGGCAAAACAATCCTTAGTTTAAACTACCAAGATTATCTTGTTTGATTATCTTTACCAGTTAAGTTTGACTGGTCCACCAAGTACACAGTCCCAGACCACCATAAACCAGTCAGTCTTTTCAGCTTTCAATATTGAGAAAAAAAACACCATATAGAAGTTTAATACTTTGTTCATCAACTTCATCTGTTGAGGCTGACTCAAGATTGTGTCTCAAACAAAGTAAAAGAAAGAAAACTATTTGCTCAGCTGCAAGATGAACAACAGGTCTGGGTTTTCTGGAAAGGCCAGTATACAATTTCAGTTGTTGTTTACGTTCTCAGGAAGAAAAGGCTACATACACTTTGGTCTCAGAACAGAAACAACATTCATTCATCCACCACCCACAATTGCCATCCCCCAAAAGGCAATTACTAACTGACCTGATACCTTCCAGATCGTCTTTGTGCATCTTCCTCTAAGGATTTTAGAGTGTCTGGCATGTCTTGCATTAATCTGAACATGGCAAAAAAGGGATAAAACCGCAAAGGTGTGATCGCACATTGATCTCATGATAGATAGTGTGCAAAGTCTCACGGCAAAGGAATTGTCAACAGCATCCGCTATTGTTGAGGACAATTGTTTTTAATCTAATCCCATGACGGCTCGCGATCCTGACAGCTCATTATGATATGATACTCATAAGCCGTTGTACACTTTGACGTCTTGTCAAGGAACCTTTAAACATCACATCTCTACAGCAATATCGCTAAGCATACAGTCTTTTTTTTCCCTCTCGAGGGGCTGACAGATGACCAGACGCATGATCGGTGTTGTTTAGTGAATCTAGTCTTACACTCGCCCTGCAGTGATGGCATCAATTAGCAGCCCTCCATTCCCCAGCCCGTCTTCTCTAGCCGAGTCCTGCTTGTATAATTGGGCTTAAGGTTGCCTCTCATTATGTGCTTGTCGAACAGCAATCTAACACTTTGCCATCTGTTTATTTTAGCGTTAATCATATTCATTCTCCAGCGTTATTATTCCAGATGGCTTCCATAATTGTGCAGTTTCTTATGCAGCTGTTTTATGGGCAGTTTAGGAGGCAATCCAAACCCAGCTGATGGAACGCCACAGCAAGCATAATGGGAAAATAACCGTTTTTTTTTTGTTGGTTTTTTCTCCAAGCGTGGTTTCAACATTTTGGCCAAGTAATTTCGAAGTTTAATTGTGTCTTGTGTAAGGGAGTAGCTCAGGTTTGACGGCAAAATGATTCAGAAAATAGAGGTTGTCAAAAACTGAAAGGATGCTATATAAACCATGACTACAAAAACATTTTTTTCTTTATGTCAGGCCCAGAATATACAGGACAAAATAACAGTTTTATTTCCATGCTCACTTCTAGTTATAAATCTGTATAAAAGTTCAAATGTTACCCTTACAGGTTTTGAAGCCAAACAAAAGCAAAAGTTGCACAAGTGTCGAGTGTACTTGGGTCAATGATGTGACAGGCTATTTTTTTTATCCAAAGGCCTTAATAATAATAAAAAACAAAGATATGACATCCAAAGTATGTAAGGTGGTACAACTAGATCTCTCTTTCTTTTTTTTTTATTGAATTTCAAAGGTTTTAATTATATTTTGCTACATATAAAGGTATTTTAAAGATTTTGAAGTGTCAAAATGTCATTCGGTTTAACTGTTCAAAGGCCAATACAGCCATTTCGTTTGTGATTAAAATATCATAAAATGTAATAAATGTATTTATTTTTTATTCTGGCATGAATTTATAACATCATATATCAACATAGTGCAAAATGGTATTAAAATTATGTGTAGAAGTTGTTGCTTCGTTATGAGAAAGAATGTCCAGAAAAATGAATTTCATTGATGTCATTCGGAGTAACCAATATGAAGAGACCATTTTGGGTCATGCGGTCAATATCATGTGACGGGATGTGACATCATTCAGACACCTGCAAAGGACCACATGCTCATTGTTAACACTTAATACATCTTCAAAATTAATTATATCTCCATTATGTTTTTTTTATTTTAATTTTAATTTTATTTTTTTACACTTTTAAAACCCTTATTCGTCAATGACCCACAAACATAAAGAATGATTTCTTTAAATAGTTGTTTTGGGTTAAGTTCAAATGGCAGCATGCGTCGATTGTTGATTTACAGAGAAATAATTTAGGCTTGTCTCAGAGATACAAGTCTACAAAAAAAAAAGAAAAAAAAAAGATGCAAGGTTATTCCTCCAAGAATCTGAGAATTATATTCTTGCACCTTCCAGTCTGGTAACTTTGTATTGTTGAATCTCCAGCCAGCAGAGGTGTCATAACAAATTTTTACAAGTACGCTGCCTGCTTTCGACAGAGCAATATGAGAACGCCCTCATTATGGCCCCGTCGTACATGTGACAATATCATCTTTTTGGAAAGGAAATCTTTGGAGTCACAGGTCACAGCTGTGCTGCTCAAATTGTCACCAAGTGAGTGACACTGAATTCTACTGCTGTTTGATTGGTCCTCTCTCACATTTGATGCGGGTCAGGGGAGTCCCCGCAGTAGAAACCTGGTAAAACTGACGGAAATCACAACAATGTGACATGATTAATACTCATCTAACAAACTACAAGGAAAAAACAACAACTCCACAATGCTATTTATCTCCTGGGGCTAATGTCTCTCTCAGAGGTATTGTGTCTGTTCATCATTTATATTTATGGAACTTTTCATTCAGCGAGCACCAGCTTTGAATCTGACCCAAAGTCCTTCAGAATATTTGGCTCATCTTGCATTCTGACAGTTGCCGTCCATACAGCAACAGATCATTAAATGACATATTCATTATAGTGCTGACTGAGTAATTATAGTCTACAAATGCTCTGTTTAAGCAATTATTTTCTCCCTCTCTCTATATATATCTCTCCCATAGTTTAATGCTGACTCAGAAACAAATTTTAGTCACCTGGTTGGTTCTGATACTTTCATGTGCATAGTTTCCTCTGTCACAACATCAGTCACAAGTCCTCACTAGCTTACACAAAAAATGAGTACTCGAAATTACATGAAAACCATACCTCACCTACATTTTTTTTGTGCAAATCTCCAAAAAAAAAAAAAAAGTACATACAATTCACTGCAGTTTACAGGTAAAACAATACATTTTGGCATTTGTATCACATACCAGCTACACGTGTATGGCTTTTCTGATAAAGTAAACACTGGTACAACACTGCAGTATTCATACAAAGACTATAGATATACATAGATGGAAGGGAAGGGTAGGGTAGGGCTTTGCGTAGGTGGTAGGTTATTTTCAAATGCGATAGAGCATTAACAAGTTAAGAGCCACTCACCGGACATTTCCGAACTGCCACAATATATACAACATCCAACGTAATAAAACATTTCCAGATTCATGTTCATCTGTTTCGATTAAAACCGAATATGCTTTTAGCGCTACTCACTGGACATTTCACTTTTAAAGCATTCCGAAACATGCAAGAAGCAACGTAATATCTTTTTGTAGAAATGTCACAACCGGCACGTTTTTCCAATGAGTCTGGGTTGCAAAATAATCTTCATAATTCATCTTTTGTGTTACATGCAAGAAAAAGAGATCTAGAATTACATGAGTAACTCATTTGCTCTATTCCAACCCTGTGATATTATCACATGTCAGTTTAGCCATAATTAGCTAACAGTGTGACATAACATGTAGGCATGTTTGCACTAATTGGCAGACACCACGCATTTAGAGTAGTCCCAGATGTAAAGAAGTTGGACAGCAGTTCCCAGAGCACATCTGGTGTGGATATAGTGCCCTAACACTAAAATGCCCACAGGGCCACCAGTGATTACTTTTCAGGAAACCATGGAGTATTACCTGGCCTATGGCCATATACACTTCCAAGGCTTCAAGTGACAGTGCAGAGGTGTAGTACACTCGGGAGAAGACACAGTGAATAATAACCCTCTGTGTGTCACTCATGAGATGCAATAAAGCACAAGGAAGTGTGCAGGATGGAGCTAAATTATGGAATACTCGCTATCTCTGGTTGAGGGGACAGGAAATGGAAAGCCACCAATCATGGTCGGGCTAATGGCTCCCAAGAGGCTGTTTCGGTCTTTGTTTGGTATTTAGCATAATGAGAAAGGCGAGAATTTCATGCGATGTATGTAGCAAATGTACCATTGGAAGCAATGCAGTGTGGGTGATAATGTGAAATTGGAAAAATGGATCAGCTATGGCCGAATCGCATTCTCATCTCTTCATGATTCTTCTAAATAGCCTTCCCTCATTGTATAGGCAAAAGAAAGAAGTTACCGACTTGTGCATGGCATTTTTAGAGGACCGCGCATGCATCCTTGTGGCACGCCATTACGACATGCAAGGTGATATGTCTCCCTGCCTTACTTTCTTTTCTCTTGTAAAGCACGGTTCTTGGTATGGTCCAATGTTCTACGATTTTCCCTGATTCAGCCATTTTGCTAACTTTTTCCCTGCATCTTTTCCAGCATGCTTTGTGACTTTTCCAGCCAGTGAGGACAAGGGATAAAACTTGCTTACAGGACTACTTTTTAAATCACTTTATTGTGCGCTACACTGAGAAATGTCAATACAATTGTTGTCAAAGTAATGTGGTTACATGCCTTGAACTATAAGGGGAAAAAAGGCAAAAATAGAGAAAATACAGCAAAAGGAAACAAAATGCTGGAAGAATGAAACACATCTATAAAAGAATAGCTCAATCCACACTTATTCTGCAAGTTTACAATAAAGAAAAATATATAGTTTTAAGATTTATTACAACTATTGCTCAATTTGACAAAATCCATTTGACGCATTCTGTTTCAATTCTTGTAATCCTGTCTGTTGTTTTTGCTTTTCAAAATGTCAAACTTTTCACAAATTAAAGTATTTCAGAAATCTACAACTTATCCATAACATTTCTAAATTAATCTCAAGTACAAAGAATGCTTTTGCTGTAACCATCTCCATTAACTGGTCTGGTTGAAAAACATGCATCAGGTTAAATTTTGTACACGCCTTTACTGTGGTAACCAAATGTACTTGTTAACACAGAAAACATAGGCTAATAAAAATGAAAACATAACAGATGATGTTTACATGAGATTTCTAGTTATTTTTTTTAGAACATAAATGAACTTACTATCACTTCAGGAGGGTGTGGTCATGTGTGATGGTGATTTCACCCTTTTGGCTCATTTCTAATTGGTTAAACTGATGACATTACCCAGTGTTACAACATCCACCGGTTACCTTACTCTATAAGTTTTAATGTCTGTACATTTTATTACATCTCTCCACATTAAAATGACTTTTGATTCCATGTTCGGCAAGTACATTTAAAATGCTAATAAATAAACATAAAAATGCTCCTTTTCTTCTCATATTGTGCTGTTTAAGGGTTGACTGTTATTTACTTTGCATTGTCAGCTGTCTCTGTAATCAAGTTTTAATCCTTATATGGCTAAAACAGTTCTCAGACCGAAAAGAAATAGGGAGCTCATACTTGCACATAAGGTACTCCAGAGAGCCAGGATGTGTTCAAGTTAAGTGGATTTGATAGTTGATTTATGACATGTTTGCTTTCTGTTATTTGGATGGAAGAATGGCATGCTGATGGGTATTGACAAATGCTGAGAAGCCCACTGGTTTAATGATAAAATATAGATCTTTTTAAAATGAGACTGCGTAGATCACTGGACTCGGTCAATGTACAGACTCAGTCTCAACTGACCAAAAAGCCTTACGTCAGCTAAAAACCCTGCTGCCCTGAACACATACATTCATATGTCACTAGTGAATGTAGGAGAAAAACTAGCTTCTATATGCAAAACATACTTTACATTCCAGTGTTTGCTGCTTAAAAATGAATAGGAACAGAAAATTAAACAGTCATTACAGAGGACAAATGTCAATCCAGGAGCATAATTTTTAATATCCGGCAATGCCATGGAAACTTTATTACCATGGAAACAAGAGTACTATAGGTGAAAAAATACTATACATTCAGTTTAGAAGTCTTGCTCCTGAAAAATCAAATCAACCCAAAATGTAAGTAAGTAAATAATAACATAGCCCAAGCTATCCCACCCAACCTCATAAAATAATAATAATGATAATTATAAAACCTGTTTCACAGCATAATTATTTTGGTGACTATACAACTCTATATAACTATATAACATAAGCTAAGCAGCACAGTTGGTGCTTAGTGCACTTAGTGTTGAACTCAGATGAAAATATGGTGAAAATACACTATAAACCTATTTATCAATACAATATTTTGCAACACCATAAAATACTTGTACAAACTCCCCACCCATTGCATGACGGACATGCACAAAAACACTTTCTATTCAGTAAATCTGACTGAATCAAGAACATTTAAGCATTTATAGTCTGTAGTTTGTGGTCATTTCAGGATGATCAAGCCATTTTAGAATTTATTCAATTATGTTTAGTATAAATTTATAAAATTATTTAGTATAAATACATTTAATAAATAAATATTCATGGTTACGCTTTATTTTAAGGTGTTAGTGTTACAGTGTGATTATATATTTAAGTACTAGTACTAACAATTAACTACATGTATTTACTATAGGGTTAGGGTTAGGATTAAGACTACAGTATTTTTACAGATTATTACTACAGTAACTACAAGTGTTACCATATAATCCAGAAATTATGGCGTTATTTTACTGTCAAATGTCGAGAGCACATTATTGTGACGCGAGAGCATATCAATGTAATGCGCGAGCGCAAATCTGTCCGCTCCCGCACGGATTTCCTTTGCTCTCGTGCAAACCTGGAGGCGCGCTCTCAAATATACAGTGCTCTCTTATGAACTGCCTCTCCTCTCGCTCAGATATTGCGTGTGCATGCTCAAACTGTGTCCTGCGCGCTCAAGCTGTGTCCTGTGCGCTCGCGAATCTTTCCGTGCTCTTGCAGAAATTAATTTGGCTTTTGGATTAAACGCTGTCAAAAGTTATCAACCAATCAGAAGAGACGACTGATCTATGAAAATGCTACGTGGAATCTTATTGGCTGAGAGTGAACTGCGCCTGGAATTCTTTCTACAAAAATAGATATTTAATTTCTTTACAATTTAATAATATATTTATTATTATTAATCAAAATGCAGGTCATATCTTAGAAATGGCTTGGAATGGGGCGCTTGGATGTTTTCTATATTAATTAGGTGATTCAGATGATTAGGTTAATAGCTCGTTTAGAGAACCTTTTCATGATATGCTAATTTTTTGAGATAGGAATTTTGGGTTTTCATGAGCTGTATGCCAAAATCATCAGTATTAAAACAATAAAAGACCTGAAATATTTCAGTTGGTGTGCAATGAATCTAAAATATATGAAAGTTAAATTTTTATCATTACATTATGGAAAATAATGAACTTTATCACAATATGCTAATTTTTTGAGAAGGACCTGTACACTGATTTCAGTAATAAAAATGACCTTTGAAACTAATGTTATTACACTGTTCTGCCAGTAGGTGGTGATCAGTGACTCTTAAAATGTATTTGATGTGTCAGAATCATTAATTCAAGAAATTCATTTAAAAACACTGGACGAAACATGTCTTCATTAATTTCAAACGATATTGTAATGAATTCATTTAAATTAACACATATTTTTTAATAGGCTAATTTATAAAATTTTACACATTTCTAAATAGACTGATTTATAACATTAAATTAGTTGTTTAATCTTTTGTTTTTAATTGATGTTTAATGTAATGTTTTGGTCCATGATATTGGATAATATGATGGTTTTTTATGAATCGTTCAGTGGGGTTTGACCTGTAATGTGATGCAGTTACAAACAAGCTTATTAACTCTAAACACCTGCAAAAGATTTCTGAGGCTTTTAAAAACTCCCAGCCTGGTTCATTACTCAAAACCGCAATCATGGGTAAGACTGCCGACCTGACTGCTGTCCAGAAGGCCATCATTGACACCCTCAAGCGAGAGGGTAAGACACAGAAAGAAATTTCTGAACGAATAGGCTGTTCCCAGAGTGCTGTATCAAGGCACCTCAGTGGGAAGTCTGTGGGAAGGAAAAAGTGTGGCAAAAAACGCTGCACAACGAGAAGAGGTGACCGGACCCTGAGGAAGATTGTGGAGAAGGACCGATTCCAGACCTTGGGGGACCTGCGGAAGCAGTGGACTGAGTCTGGAGTAGAAACATCCATAACCACCGTGCACAGGCGTGTGCAGGAAATGGGCTACAGGTGCCGCATTGCCCAGGTCAAGCCACTTTTGAACCAGAAACAGCGGCAGAAGCGCCTGACCTGGGCTACAGAGAAGCAGCACTGGACTGTTGCTCAGTGGTCCAAAGTCATTCGGAAATCAAGGTGCCAGAGTCTGGAGGAAGACTGGGGAGAAGGAAATGCCAAAATGCCTGAAGTCCAGTGTCAAGTTCCCACAGTCAGTGATGGTCTGGGGTGCCATGTCAGCTGCTGGTGTTGGTCCACTGTGTTTTATCAAGGGCAGGGTCAATGCAGCTAGCTATCAGGAGATTTTGGAGCACTTCATGCTTCCATCTGCTGAAAAGCTTTATGGAGATGAAGATTTCGTTTTTCAGCACGACCTGGCACCTGCTCACAGTGCCAAAACCACTGGTAAATGGTTTACTGACCATGGTATTACTGTGCTCAATTGGCCTGCCAACTCTCCTGACCTGAACCCCATAGAGAATCTGTGGGATATTGTGAAGAGAAAGTTGAGAGACGCAAGACCCAACACTCTGGATGAGCTTAAGGCCGCTATCGAAGCATCCTGGGCCTCCATAACACCTCAGCAGTGCCACAGGCTGATTGCCTCCATGCCACGCCGCATTGAAGCAGTCATTTCTGCAAAAGGATTCCCGACCAAGTATTGAGTGCATAACTGAACATAATTATTTGAAGGTTGACTTTTTTTGTATTAAAAACACTTTTCTTTTATTGGTCGGATGAAATATGCTAATTTTTTGAGATAGGAATTTTGGGTTTTCATGAGCTGTATGCCAAAATCATCAGTATTAAAACAATAAAAGACCTGAAATATTTCAGTTGGTGTGCAATGAATCTAAAATATATGAAAGTTTAATTTTTATCATTACATTATGGAAAATAATGAACTTTATCACAATATGCTAATTTTTTGAGAAGGACCTGAATATTCAGACTATAAATTGTTATTGTAATACTTGCGTTATTATTTAATGTTTGCAACACAGAATTAGCAATAGTGTGTTGTTGAAAACACTTTGTGAAGCTGTTTAAAACATACCCTAACCCTAACCCTAACCCTAACATGACCACTGCTTTCAGCGGCAATGCAAAAGCAGGTTTAAATATTCCGGTATAATCGTAATTTCAAAGGTTTAATAGACTCGTTGTCATTTAGGAATAAGATCGCATTCTTTTGATTAATCGTGCATACATAAGAGCTTAAGTATTTTTGTATGTCATTTTTTACCAGACCTCAAAACAAATTGACTATAGGTGGTGGTATATTTGATCTCCACATTTTAAGTATTTAGGGAATGATGATTTGATCTTGTTCTGTCTTAAATCAGAAGATATTTTTTGGTAATACTTTACAATAAGGTTTCATTAACATTATTTAACTGCATTAGTTAACATTAACTAATAATGAACTGCACTTCTACAGCATTTATTAATCTTTGTTAATGTTAATTTCAACATTTACTAATACATTATTAAAATCAAAAGTTGTATTTGTTAACATTAGTAAATGCACTGTGAAGTAAACAACCAACAAACAGCTGTATTTTTAACATGAACAAAGATGAATAATTACAGTAATGTATTGCACATTGTTAGTTCATGTTAGATAATACATTAACTAATGTTAACAAATAAAAACCTTATTGTAAAATGTTACCTATTTTTTATATAAATTTCAACACAAAACGTACAACCACAATAACTTTAAGAAACATTTTTTTGTTTGTTTGTTTAGATAAATCGGGGTTTGACCTGTAATGTGATGCAGTTAGTGAAAGTGAAAGTGAAAGTGAAGTGACATGTGGCCAAGTATGGTGACCCATACTCGGAATTTGTGCTCTGCATTTAACCCATCCAAGTGCACACACACAGCAGTGAACACACACACCGTGAACACACACCCGGAGCAGTGGGCAGCCATTGCTGCGGCGCCCGGGGAGCAGTTGGGGGTACGTTGCCTTGCTCAAGGGTCTCACCTCAGTCGTGGTATTGAGGGTGGGGAGAGCGCTGGACATTCACTCCCCTCACAGACAATCCCTGCCGGACCTGAGACTCGAACCCATGACCTTTTGGGTTACAAGTCCGACTCTCTATCCATGAGGCCACGACTGCCCCAATGTCTCACAGGCCCGATTAGACTAGGTTACATTTGATTAATATTGTTAAATTGTAAAGAAATTAAATATCCATTTTTGTAGAAAGAATTTCAGGCGCAGTTCACTCTCAGCCAATAAGATTCCACGTAGCATTTTCATGGATCAGTCGTCTCTTCTGATTGGTTGATAACTTTTGACAGCGTTTAATCCAAAACCCAAATTAATTTCTGCAAGAGCACGGAAAGATTCGCGAGCTCACAGGACTCACCTTGAGCGCGCAGGACACCGTTTGAGCGCGCACACGCAATATCTGAGCGAGAGGAGAGGCAGTTCATAAGAGAGCACTGTATATTTGAGAGCGCGAGTCCAGTTTTGCGCGAGAGCAAAGGAAATCCGAGCGCGAGCGGACAGATTTGCGCTCGCGCATTACATTGATGTGCTCTCGCGTCACAAAAATGTGCTCTCGACATTTGACAGTAAAATAACGCCATAGGAAATCACCTTATGTTCTCTGCTACGCTGCAAAAAAACACTAAAAGTGCCTGTCAAACAGGCCTAATAATTAGTACCCCACAGGAAGCTTGACATATTTTGTCAGATCTGTCAAAATAAGGAAAAGTTCAGAAACATTTATAGTGAGTAAAAAAGCCTAAGCAATGTCTCACAGGCCCGATTATACTGTATATAAACTGCTGTATATCATACTGTATTATATTATCCCATTTTAGGGTTGTCAAAAATGCCGGTACTTCCAACATGTTCTCCAACCAATACGCCTATGTAGGTCGTTTGTCACTTCCCTGAAATACGACCCATAGGAGCGTTTACTAAAGTTGTGCCCCTATCGACAACAGGACACTTTCATTTGAATGTATTGTTCCCTTTTATCTGTGTCATATTTCGGGTTTTGCATAGCTCAATTGGCAGAGCATTGCAATATATAACAATATGCAATCATGTGATCATGCGATCGTGGGTTCGATCCCAGGGAACGCATGTGCTCATTAAGTGTATATGCACTATAAATCACTAAGGGTACACTCTAAAAAATGCTGGGTTAAAAACAACCCAAGTTGGGTTGAAAATGGACAAACCCAGCGGCTGGGTTAAATGTTTTCCCAACCTGCTGGGTAGTTTTATTTAACCCAAATATTGTTTAAAAATTACTGTATTTCTTGCTTAAAATGAACCCAAAATATGTTGGAAATTAACATTTATTAATATGTTTAATAAACAAACATTTATTAATATTTTTTTTGAATAATATTTAAACAATAAACATTTATTAAATTGCTCATTAATAAATGCTCATCTTTTTGATTATTATTGTTGCCTCTAGTAATTATGAGTCTGATTTTTAATTTCCAACCTATTTTGGGTTCATTTTAAGCCAGACCTATAGTAATTTGTAAACAATTGTTGGGTTAAATAAAACTACCCAGCAGGTTGGGCAAACATTTAACCCAACTGCTGGGTCAAAACAACCCAATCGCTGGCTTTGTCCATTTTCAACCCAACTTGGGTTGTTTTTAACCCAGCATTTTTTAGAGTGTAGGTTTAGGGGTGGGGTGGTTGTAGTCGTTAATAAAAAAAAAAGATTTTTGCTAAATGGAAATAGGAGAAATGGTGTAAAAAGTCCACACGTTGCATTTAAATGAACACGCATTTTGATTGGTAATGACAGTCATACGTCATTTCATGACGACAGACGTAACACGACACTGTCATTATTTTTTCGCCAGCTAGAGGGCGCATGACTTTAAAACATAAATATAGTTTGTAATAAGGTGGTTAAAAACAACCTATAGGGTCGTTTTTTTTTTTTTTTTTTTGGAGGACAGTCTCGGTACTTCAGTACTGAAATGTTAAAAATGTGACAATACCAGCATTTCCTCCATTTTGAGCGCTGTTGAGCCGATTCTGACTAACTTAAATACCTCTGATTGGCCTTTGTGTTCACGAACTCAACAGATATGTCTGTGATTGGCTACAATGATCAACGCTTCACCTAGACACAAATGGGAGCCTTTGAAAGCAGGCGTCTATCAGCTGGTATTGTCACAGCGGATCCACTGATAGACGCGTTGAAGCGTTTTTGAAGGGTTGATCATTGTAGCCAATTACAGACATATCTGTTGAGCGCATGAACACAATGAACAATCAGAGGGGTTTAAAGGGTTAGTTCACCCAAAAATGAAAATTCTGTTATTTATTACTTACCCTCATGCCGTTCCACACCCGTAAGAACTTCGTTCATCTTCGGAACACAAAGTAAAATATACTTGTTGAAATCCAGTGGCTCAGTGAGGCCTACATAGGGTGCAATGACATTTCCTCTCTCAAGATCCATAAAGGTACTAAAAACTTATCAGTTCATGTGAGTACAGTGGTTCAATATTAATTTTCTAAAGCGACGAGAATATTTTTGGTTATTATGCTCCGAAGCTTCCTGAAGCAGTGTTTTGAAATCGGCCATCACTAAATAAGTCGTTATTTTGTTTTTTTGGCGCACCAAAAATATTCTCGTCGCTTTATAATATTAATATTGAACCACTGTACTCACATGAACTGATTTAAATATGTTTTTAGTACATTAATGGATCTTGAGAGAGGAAATGCCATTGCTCCCTATGTAGGCCTCACAGAGCCAACGGATTTCAATTAAAATATCTTTATTTGTGTTCCGAAGATTAACGAAGGTCTTACGGGTGTGGAACGGCATGAGGGTAAGTAATAAATGACAGAATTTTTGGGTAAACTAATCCTTTAAGTTGGTCAGAATCTGCTCAACATTGCTCAAAATGCTAGGGGGAAATGCTGGTATTGCCACATTTTTAAAATTTCAGTACGGACTTGGTACCCAAAGTACCAGTACTTCTGACAACACTATTCCATTTTTATTCCAGAACAAGTCTCTGTATATGTTTAACGTAATCTGAGGCCTATATACAATAACAAATGAATTTAGAGACTATCAGGTTTGTATGCAAGTAAGAACAAATTGCACCTTTTCTGTGCGTTTAGGTTTAATTACACTGTGAATCAGAACCTGTTCTCTGCAGTCCTTCAGAAAAACACTGTAAGAAATTAAAAAAAGAACAGATTTAAAACAGGCTACAAGTTTGAGTGAATGACCTTACCTCAAGGTGAAGTGGGATTTCAAAATTTATGCGACATATGCTCAGCATTTATGCAACATATGCTCAGCCCAATGAGTTTTTCATATTA
Organism: Anabarilius grahami; assembly: GCA_003731715.1. Classification (NCBI taxonomy): domain Eukaryota; kingdom Metazoa; phylum Chordata; class Actinopteri; order Cypriniformes; family Xenocyprididae; genus Anabarilius; species Anabarilius grahami. The sequence goes on along the minus strand of RJVU01037554.1, from coordinate 2,839,753 downwards.
CTATTTTATCAATATTGCATAAAAAAACTAGGAGCAGAGGTAAGGCAGAACAGAGTCGAAGAGGGAATAACATTCTAAGACCAAGATTGCATTTTAAGACCTCAAATGCCAATGCAGTATCAACTAGCCTAAGAAAGCAATAACTATGAACATACAGAGGAGCAACAGAATCAGACGTAGTGGTCTGCTATCCTGAGACAAAATCTTTGAAAGCCATTTTACTTTAGCATGTGACTGATTTCTTAGTGAAACGCAAGTTCAACGAGAGAAAACAGGGACATGGATTTAGAAAGCAAATAGTGTCAATTTCGATTTTAAATAGGCAGTTCTAAGATCTATCTAAGATATCCAACAGGACATGAAGAACAACTGAAAGAGCAAGAAAAAGAAGAATCAGAGCCAGAGCCTGTGGAAATGGGCTTATTAACACTGGGTCATTTTCATACACAAACACAAAGACTAATTAAGTGGCAGCTGTGCTACTCCAAGGACTTTTCTGACCTCATTAGTACAAGCATATGGACTCAACCTGCATAGTTAATGCTCAGTGAATAAGCAAGAAAGGATAAGAACCAATAACATCCCTAAAAACAATAGAACATTAATTAATAGACCCATCCTGAGAGTCATTCATCACATTTGTTAGTTAATACATTTAATGTCTATTAGAAGAGTTCGATAATTAGCCCATACATATTGCAAAAGCACTTCTGTGTTGCTGTGAAACAGACATTGTAAGTCTTCAATACTTTCCGCATGTTTGTCAGACCTCGAGGTTCATTTATTTCAGCAAGTCAGTAAAGGAGAAACTAGTAACCTGGAAGGACTTATAAGCCATTGGTCACACCAGAGAATGACTTCAATTACTACCTGTAGTTTGCAGAAAAGAAAACGTTTTTACAATCATCAGAGCTCACTAGATTTCCCGGAGAGCAGCTCTCAAGAATCAGAGTAGAAGTTTCTTTTTAAGGCTTGTGTAGGCCCAGTCCCCGTCTGCCTAAATAGACATAGAGCTGCGAGGAAGTGGAAAAATGATTGCAGAACACCATAAAAGCGGTCGTCCGCTTCACGCTAATGGAGGCCCTGCTCTATGAGTGGGCTATCGGATGGGAGACCACTAGTTTTCAGCTCTTTGCAGAGAATTAGGAGATATCTGGAGAAGCAGGTTTGTTAAAGTGATAGTTCACCCAAAAATGAAAAATCTGTCATCATTTCTTTACTCTCAAGTTGCTTAAAACCTGTATAAGTTTCTTTCCTCTGTTGAACATGAAAGAAGATATTTTGAAGAATGTCGGTAAGAATGTTCCTCTGGTCTCCATTGACTTTCATAGTTTTTTTTTTAATTCATACAATGGAAGCCAATGGGCATCAGAATCTGTTGAACATGAAAGAAGATATTTTGAAAAATGTCATTCAGGTTTAGAACAACTTGAGGGAGAGTAAATGATGACAGAATTTTCAGTTTTTGGGTGAACTATCCCTTTAAGCCGTTCACAGATTTTTTATTTTATTACACAAGACTTTATAATCCAGTTAATACAAGTTATAATATTCAAATTCAGATTTATATACAATGAGGTCCAAAAATATGAGACTACTGGTTTAATACACATTTTACACTTTTTTTTTTAAATTATTTAATAAGAGGAAAATATACTTAAATATGTAAACTTCATTTTATATCAGCTTTGTTTTAAAATGTTCAAAATCCTAAATTATAATAATAATTATAATAATAATAATAATATGTTTAAAATGCATAAAATACAT
>RJVU01037554.1:2802036-2837717 GCA_003731715.1 Anabarilius grahami | reverse complement strand
TCAACATAAAATATAAAATAAATAATAATTATAAACAAATAATAATAATAATAATAAACAAAAATAACAGCAACTACTATTATATTATAAAAAATAGAAAATCTAAATAAATACATTTAGCTCCATGTTTGAATTAGATTTTGTATCCCAGATTTTTACTGTGATGTAAGAATGTTGGAAAGTACTCTAATAAATAAAACTCAGCATTCACAATGTACACGAAGGCTCACAGTGAATGTTTGTCCTTTTTTTTTTTTTTGCGGACTCTTTGAATTTGTTGATTGCACATATTCAGCAAATTGAAGACATGGTTCTGTTGAGAGCAGAGGGGATAATATTTAATTTACGGGTGGCTCAAACAGTATTAGCAGACAACACAGTGCTGACTGGCACAGAATATGCAAAGCTAATCATTTCTCACTAGTTTGATTTGTGAAACCATTCTACTAATAAATACAAGTAGCACTGTCTAGCAGAGACAGAGAGAGAGAGATATACAGCAAGAGGCAGGTAGACAGACAGAGAGAAAGACTCAGTGGGAGAAAAAGAAAGGACTAAGGGGATTATTTCCGTTATACTGACAGGGCATTTATTTCCTCTGACCAAACTTTGTGCCATATACTTCAGCACAGGGAAAGAGCCTTAGACACAGATACAGTGTTTTGTAAACATGGTGATTATTAAACCAAAAGTATATAAAAAATACTTTCAGAAAGCTAACATGCATGTGACATGCTATACTACATCTAAAACTATATTTACAGCCTTCTCATGAAAACTAAAATTAATTCATAAAAGATAGCAAAATCACATGATACCACACAACTTGGCTTGCATAAAAACGTTAGACATTCATAGTGTTTTCCCCTATTACAATCAGGTTTAAAGAATGGGATTTATAGTCAGGTTTGGGTTGTAAGATTTTTTAGGATTTTGTCATCTTGTGCAAATTATTACCATTTCTTATGATACTGGGCTCATATAAAAGAGTATATTTATTCATTTAAAAATGTCATTTGTCACCCCGCAGGACTAGTAGTGAAGCAAAAAGATGATTTAAAAATGATAAAAATCTACACAAAATGGTTACACTTTCCTTTTTACTTCCATATAAATTTTAACTTAAAATCTTGATGTTGACAAAACAGTCCATGGACACATTAACAACCTACATTTTATTTTCTGAGGGGTCGGAAATGAACAATGTTTCCTTAAAAAAAAAAGTTAAGACACTGATTGGGTATATTAAATCTATTAAATGAATTACAAATGTGTGTATGTCCACCTGAGTGAGTCGGACACAAAAGCACACGTGAGTTCCTGTTGCGGTAGCTTGATCCATCTCTGTTGTAATGGGAATGTATTCTTTCATAATCACCTGTGCAGGCTCCTGTTTTCTCCTAATGGGAGACAAAGTGCTCTGCTGCAGAATCAATGTGCTTGTCATTCACAAGTATGTCTGAATCTGCCGAAAGGTCATCCAGACTAGAATGTCGATTGCACATAAAATGCTTACAAGTCTGGAGAGTGAGACTGGCAATCTTAAATCCGCCCACAGACTTTCAATTGTGTGAGACGCCTAAGAACAAAAGGATGCTTCCCTACATACCAAGTCAAGGATCATTATTTTGCCTGACAGGTGCAAAAGATTTACATAATTTTGTTCATCTTTCTGATGTCATATGACCATACATACCACTATAACACACAAAGAGTAGTCCAGCAGCGTGATTCATTAAAGCACTGCTGTCAGTAAAAAAAGTAAATCTCATGTTCATAAAGTGGCCCAAAAAGACACTAAAGTCACACTTAAAGATGCATGCAATGGCATTGCATGAAATAGTCAGTACTGTGTTTTGCATCCCTGAAAAAGTGCTAAAATAGATATAGTGTTGACAATGAAGTTAAAAAGTATTTTGGTTGTCAAACGTGTGTCCACCTCCAACCACCTAATTTGGTTTTGTCTGTGGCTTTATTTCTTTACGTGAATCAAAATAAAATGCTTTTGTATATATTTAAAAAATTGATGTAAGCCTTTAACATTTCTAAATAAACAGAAAAATGAAATAAATAAAAGGATTATTTAAGGCTTAAAACTTGCTGACTAGAGAGCATTTGCATAGCATGACATTGGGAATCTGCCCTGTCATGTTATTTTCAGGAAACACAAAAATAAAACAATGCAAAATCGTGACACAAAGCTAAGCTGGGAGACATGGATTATGTCCTAATGCCAGAAGTTTTATGCTTTTTCAACACTGCAGAATTAAATCAGTCTCAGATGTGTTTTAGAACCATTTAAGACCAAAGGCTTTCATTTCTCAGCTGTGGGACAACAAATTATTATAGTTAAAATCATGAGAAATCAGATTTAGCCTCAGTGAGTGATTGGCAGAAAGCACTGACTAAAGCTTAGAAAGGCTCTTCAAAATTATGTTAGTTAACAAAAATACAATTGTTTATTATGTTAGTTCAGAGTGCATTAACAGATACAGCTTAACTAATGTAGTTAAATAATGTTAAATGAAATCTTATTGTAAAGTGTTACTATATATTCAAAGTTTTGGTGAAATATTAAAGTTGATAAAAAAAATGTCAAAGTTTAAATATATTCAAACAGGTTATAAATGCCTCCATGGGATTTTGTGGGGTTACTGACAAATGTCTTTGTAAATGTTAAATCAGATCAAGTAGGAGCTTCTCAGGCCATGGCCCGTTGGCTGAACGTCTGAAACATATGGCACACAAAATGGCAAAAACTTTGGTTTGTAAGTTTTCATCTGATTGGTTGAATTCTCCAGGATTTCTGGGATACCTGTATGTTGTGTTATTTAAAGGGTTAGTTCACCCCAAAATAAAATTGGATCAATCATCATTGTTCATTAATTACTCACCCGCATGTTGTCCCAAACCCGTAAAACCTTTGTTCATCTTCGGAACACAAATTAAGATTCTTGATGAAATCTGAGGGTTTATCAACCACACAAAGGCAGCAATGTCATTGTTTTGTTTTTGCGCACACAAAGTTTTCTCATCACTTCATAACATTAAGTTTGAACCACTGTAGTCACGTTGACTATTTTAACAATGTCTTTAGTACCTTTCTGGACTTCAAAAGGTGCAATGACGTTGCTGCCTGTGTGGTTCAGAAACCCTCAGATTTCATCAAAAATATCTCAATTTGTGTTTCGGAGATGAACGAAGGTCTTACAGGTTTGGAACGGCATGCGGGTGAGTAAATAAATATAAATTTTTAATTTGAAATTTGAAATTTTTATAAATTTCATTTTTGGGTGAACTAACCCTTTAAATAACATGACATACTGGTATCCCAGAAATCCTGGAGAATTCAACCAATCAGACGACAACTTAAAATCTTTTTTGCCATTTTGTGTGCCATATACATCAGACGTTCAGCTAAGGGGCCATGGCCTGAGACAACTAAGCTCCTACTTGATCTGATTTTACATTTTCAAAGACATTTGTCAGTAACCCCACAAAATCTCAAAAGGTGCAATGACATTGCTGCCTATGTGTGGTTCAGAAACCCTCAGGTTTCATCAAAAATATCTCAATTTGTGTTTCGGAGATAAACGAAGGTCTTACATGTTTGGAACAACATGAGGGTGAGTAATTAATGACAGAAATTTCCTTTTTGCGTGAACTAACCCTTTAATGGTCCGCCTGGAGACAAAGCATCATGATGTCAAACCCCCTCATGGAAAAAGAAGGCGGTCATGTTTACCACTGTGACAATCAGCGCTTATCAGGATCAACGTAACGCTGGATTTTCAAAAGTGAAGTCGAGTTTACAGCACCATCGCTGCAGTAAACTTGAACAACTGAATGAATTGCATGCCTGTCTGTTATTGGTGACATTGATTTTACATTTTCAGGCCCCTATACATGACTCTGAACAAAACGATCTGTGATTGGATGCTTTGCATGTCAGTCAGACTGCCTCTGGGTCGTCCTTGGCCAATGAAAGCTGCTAGAAGTCTGGACCTTCTGTTGTCAGTCTGAAGGTCTGACTACACGAGACTAGGAGCTTAATAATCACATTTTGTGGCAAGTTTGGCATAGATACATTTGATGTAGGGTGTACTTCAAACTTTCAACAACTTCAACAGCATTTGAGATATGAAGAGTGCATATTGTTAATTTAACATGTGTTGATCATCGCTGAATGTCTCACACACTTCAGTAAGATTTAAAACATGATGCTTCTGCTCTCTGTCAAATAATAAAGAGTCATAAGTCTTTTTCTTTGCTTTTTCTCAAAGCCAGATAAATTGTATTTATTCAGTATTTATTAACTTATTCTAACTGTTGTATTTGTATCCTCAGGTTCCTTTGATTTTCTGACAGGAGATACTGAGAGAGAACTGCTCTGCAGGAGAACTGAATTTACTGAAGCTGGGCCGCAGGCTGTAAATCAGCACTAAAATGCATGTGATGGGAAAAATATGGGCTGGCATGTGCGTGCACATCCTAATTTAATCATGCAAATTCACTTTGTCTGGGCACCCACACCACCTCAAATAGTGTTAAGTCTCTCTGATGGTAACGGAGTGGTTCATCTGGAACATGACTACAATACTTAAAATACTTACACTATATTAGACGAACCTGGAGGTCTTTTCATGGGGTCCTGGCTCACCACAAAATAAGACAAAAAAAAAATAATTCTTTAGTGAGAAAAAGCAGCCAAATGGAAATCCGTTTTCGAATCAGAGTTATAAATAAATAAATAAATAAAGTGTGTATATCTGTTATTTTAGTATATTAAAATGCTATTTTATTTTCTTTAGAAAGAAATTTTCAGTTTCGCTTTAAGTTATTTTAGTACATCAAGTTAAACTAAATGAAAATGAGAAATGTTGCTTTGGCAACTAGCTGAAATAAAATTAATTAAGATTTAACACTTGTGATCTGCTGAAGTTGTTACTCGATTAGACTAAAATATATAAATGTAATTTCTGCATCAGTGTTTTAGACAAATTCATCTTAATCTATTCTAATCTGTAACTTGTGTAAATTAAATAATTGAGTGCAAACTTATATAACAAGTAGCCTAATTTCTCTCTATGTCTGAAATCGAATACTTTCCTACTATATAGTATGCAAAAAACAGTATGCCAAAAGAGTAGCATGTCCAAATACACAGTATTTGAAAAACAGTTGGCGAATAGTACCCGGATGACCTACTACTTCCGCCGAGATTCAGAAGTGTGCATTCGATGGACACTTTACTATCCCATGAGGCCAGTGAAGTGAATTGACTGATGCTGGTAGATTACATGACCACAGTAACAACATAGTGGATGTTATACATTCACACTACCCATATTCATAGCCTATAGAACATACTTTTTTAACAGTCGCGAAGTAAATTCAAATGTAAATGTAGTATCTAATAAGACAGCAGCAGCGCCAGTTTCCTTTTTCAAGGACTTGTGTTAGTTAATTCCTGTTTTTTGTGTTTCATGGTTACTGATTAAGTTAAAGGGGTGGTTGATTATGATTTCGCTTTTTTTTTTTACTTTAGTTAGTGTGTAATGTTGCTGTTTGAGCATAAACAACATCTGCAAAATTACGATGATCAAAGTTAAATTCAAAGGGCGATATTTTCTTTTACAGAATTCTGTTTAAGGACTACAACAAACGACTGGTAGGGACTACAACAAGCTTCTTCTAATGACATCACTAACTCTAAAATTTACATAAATCCTGCCCCTGAGAACACGCAACAAAGGGGGCGAGGCCATGTTGGGCTGCTTTAGAGAAGAGGAAGAGTTGTTGTAGTAGAGTGTTGTTACCATGCCGTCATTTCACGCTTCACAAACGAGGGTCAGTTTGCACAAAAGATTAACATGATGGAACATGCCAGTCGATGAGTTGAATCAACTCCACAGCAACTACATAAATGTATCCACTAAACATTCAGAAACGTTGTAACTTCTTCCTGAGTCCGGTTTGAACAATGTAAGGCTGAACAAAACCGTTACTGACAATCGTCATTTATTTTGGCTGCATGAGATTCTCCAGTTTTGTTGTTGTTGAGCAACCGAAGAGCGAGCTGTTAAAGCTCCGCCCTCTTTCGGAAAGCGGCCGGGAGCAGCAGCTCATTTGCACTTAAAGGGACCCACATAAAAACGCCGTGTTTCTGTTCACACCCAAATAGGGGCAAATTTGACAAGCTATAATAAATGATCTGTGGGGTATTTTGAGCTGAAACTTCACAGACACATTCTGGGGACACCAGAGACTTATATTACATCTTGTAAAAGGGGCATTATAGGACTCCTTTAAATGGTGTCTTGTTTAGTTCTCATTATCCTGTGTGCATTTAAGCCCTCAGATTGTTTCAGTTCTTTGTCATGTATTTTCTTTGCTTTTAGTGTGAAGCAAGCTGATACATTTTTGTTCTTATATTGCATCGCCTGCTTTGTTTGAGTTGTTTTAAAAATGAAACGTTTTGGCTGCTTTGGAACCTCATCTCCTCCTCCTTGCCTAACCTACCAAAACAGCTTAATAATCAAAGACACCAATTATTTTTTAAAAGTTGCATTTAAAGTCCACTACTTTTTATTACAGTCCTTAGATGATAACAAAGAATATCACATGTTAACAGCATGCCTCGACAGACACATGTCTTGCTTTAAAACCATGTGTGACACATTAAGAGGTAATCAACCAGATTTTCATTAATTTCAGGATAATTAAGCTGGAAATCAACAAATCAACAGTGCTGCTTAATTATCCATGTCAGAATTAACAAGATAGTTTATAAATAGCAAAGATACGGGTGGCATCCAGAGCAGTGAGGAAACTGCAGCACAAGCCGTCAAACAGTGCAATTACACTGGTGAGAGCTGCAAGCCTTTTGCAGTCAGCGCCAGTGTTTTCACATCTCTCTGAGAGCAGGAGACGTTTTCCCACAGTCTCGTCTCACCCGCCCACAGTCCAACATCTTATTGGACCATGAAATTAATACACAGCTATAAATTATTCACTATTGTGAGGCCTTTTATCTGACTGTATCGGTTAGAAATCGTGGAGTGTCTGCGTGTTGACAATGCAGATCTGGACAGGGGCACGGCCTCTCGTTTGTTACACTTTGAACATTAAATTTAACAAGCTGCAGTGCAGCTAACACAAACTTTATCATAAAACAGGCTCTATGACCCAAGACCATTAAAGGGCTCAACTTGGCAACGTGTCCCCAGGGTTATTCTATTACAGCCTCCTGCTAAAAGAACAGACCTCAGTAATTCATAACACCTGAAGGCTCATGTATTTTATCTCTCAATTCATGAGCTGGCAGCAGAATTTGCAGGCTTCATCTCATATCTGTGTTGACGCTAAATACGTGAATGGCTAGTATACTAGCCCGGGAAGAATGGGGATAGAAGTGTCAGCAGAATAATGGGATAGAATATTTTGTTCTTGTTGTTTCTGAGCAGCTGATACAGTTTTATGATTGTGTTAGAGTGAAAATGCTCTAGTACTTGTGAGAAACTATTCAGTTCTGGTTATTCTGTTGAAGGAAGTCACTCTTAACAACACCCTACATAATAAAATAAAATAAAAAACATCACTTCCTGTCACCCCTCCACTATCCTATCTAGTAGAAAAATATAGAATAAAGGAGATCATAGGCAATTGTACACACACACACACACATTTGTTTTTCTAGTTTGAGTGATGATCGGGTGATTTTTCTAGTTTGAGATATAACATGGTCTTTTTTCATAACGTTTTCATAACATAACATAACCACCAAGAAAAACATAACATAACAACATAACCAAGAAAAACAAACAAAGCAAATAACAACATACAGTAACATACCATAACATAACCAAGAAAAAAAAACAAAGCAAATAAAATCACATAGCCGAGAAAAAACTAAACAAAGCACATAACATAACATAACATAACATAACATAACATAACATAACATAACATAACATAACATAACATAACATAACATAACATAACATAACATAATATAACATAACAGAACCGAGAAAAACAAAACAAAGCAAATAACAACCTAATCTAACCTACCATACCATACCGTATCATATATCATATCATACCATATAGCTTACCATACCATACCATACCATACAGGGTATCTTCTGTTCATTCATGTTTTGATTTGATATTGAAATCAAAAAAATTAGAAAACCACACTTTTTTTCGTTTTTCATTTAAAAAAAAAAAAAAAAATTGGCTCGATTTTTCTTTTTTCGTTCTGGGGTTGGAAACAAATAACCAGTTTGAATATTGGATCTCTACATGTGGGCGGGAATGAAACGCCTCTTTCCGCTGATTGGTCAACCAGACGTCAAACCATGTCGTCATCAGTTGTTCATCGTTCTGCTCAACAGAATAAAAGTCCCTCGCTCTACAGCTGTACGGATTCTTAACGCGTTTATTCTACATTTCATCTCTTTCTCATCAAATAGCCAGATTAGTGAATGGCTTGACACAAATCGTTCTGATGCAGAGTCAGGGCTTAATTCTGTGTAGACATTAATTCATCACGTGAAATATTAGTTTATCTCATAAATATTAATTTACTTTGCAGCTGCACACAACTACCCCCAGCCTACAACTTTGATACATTGAGTGTAAAAATGTATTTTGTTTTAGACAACATGGGATGGATTTGAAATGATAGATAGGCTATGAATATATACATATATATTTGTGTATTTTACAGTCACAGCATATCTATTAGGCCTATTCTATTTTGAGGTTTTGTTTTTTTATAGAGAAGTGTAGGACATGTCAAATGTCAAATATACGGTATGTATATAATAGGCAACATGCTATTTTTTTGCTTTTCTTAAAGTTATAACTTTTGTTTAAGGCAATATTCTGAGTTTATTTCATTAATATTGAGTATTAATGAATGTCACACAAAAAGGTGTTTTATTTCTCTGCCAACTAAACTTGCAGATGCAGATCAGAACCGTTGTGTGACTGACTCGTAGCACACAGAGCAGTGTTTCATTCCTGAATGAATCAGAGTCTTTGAACAAATCAGTTGACTGAGTGATTCAATGGCCCAAAAGATTATAGAGATCCAATTGATATATACTTGAATGAATCAGCGTTCTGAACAAATCGCTTAAATAAATCATCATTAAATAATCATTAACACAATGACTTGCTGACACCTACTGGCAACATTAATTTCATAATCCAATTATCGTTTCATTTTGTCATTTAAAATTTTCTGTATTCAAAATGATGTTTAAAACATTAATCGCATTACATTATGCAATTGTAATTCCTACACATATACTGCCCTGTCTGAGCAATCTAACAACTCATAAATCTAAAAGCAACTTCAAGTGGTGCTTCTTTGACACCTCTGCAAGCCTTTGGTTGATACTGATTTAATTGGTAACAACCTATAGCGTCATATTATTGTAATTTAAATGACTAAATTTAAGAACTTAACATTAAAGAAAGCATACATATTTAATAAGATTAGGAAAAAATCCTAAAATCCCCTGAAAATCAATTAATCAATTGAATCAATTACAGTTAATTTCTGACACAGACAGATGGAAATAAATAGGCTATAAAAATACTCTTTATCTCATTATTGTTAGTGTTATTTCAGGATTTTGATATACAGCCTAATATTGATAAAATATAATTGATATCTTCTTAAGAGAGCACTATAATGGTTATTTTTAACACTGTTTTGACATTTTTCCCTTTATTTATTTATTTTACTTTTTTTAAATGTGTGATAGCCTATTTCAAATTGGCATAAATGAGTTCACCTCCGTCATCAAATCATCCAATTCGCATTTTAAGTCCATCTCTCTATAGCACCGCTTTGATGAACTAATAACATGTAATATATTTTCATATATTTCAAATTCAACCCATGTCCAAAACTCAGGGTGTTGTCTAAAACAAAAGTTATGACTGCTGCATATTTACATCGATAGGCTACTGATCTGCGTTGAGCAGCTTCGCTAGATTTTTATATTTGGTCACTTCAATAAAACAGGCATTTTGCCAACGTTGTAGAATGGGGGTAATTGTGTGCAGCTGCAAAGTAAATTTATATTTCATGAGAAAGAGATAAAATGTAGAATAAACGCGTTAAGAATCCGTACAGCTGTAGAGCGAGGGACTTTTATTCTGTTGAGCTGAACCGATGAACAACTGATGACGACAGATACCCTGATTCCCTACATACCATACCATAACATAACCGAGAAAAACAAAACAAAGCAAATAACAACCTAACCTAACCTAACCTAACCTAACATACCATACCATACCATACCATACCATACCATACCATACCATACCATACCATACCATACAGAACAGAACAAAGAAAAACAAAACAAAGCAAAGCAAAGCAAAGCAAATAACCTAACCTAACCTAACGCAAAACAAAATGGTCTGTTTGAACTTGAACAGACTGTTTTAACATTTCAGCTGATCAATATAGTTTAATAAAAATGATTTAATCAGTTTCGAATTAGCGTAATTTAATTCAGATTTCACTCAGACACTAGTTGTAAGCACTTTTATTTTTGACAACAAAAAAATAACACTATACAACAGTGAAAACTATTCAGTAATATTTATAAGTATAAAGCAATATTATTACTTTGATGTGCACTCTTGAGATAAAGTTGGTTAACATAATTTATTGTTCATGTGTTATAATTGGCCCAACTATCAAGCACTGTAACACTCTGACTTTTTCAAAGTTACCATTAGTACAAAATAAAATTTAAATGATTTGTATACTTGTAATTCTTTTAATCCAATGTTTTATTCACTAATTAAAAACAACTTTACTCACTAATCCAGTAATTGCTGAAACTCTTCTGTTCACAATTTGCACCTATATAAGAATACTGAAGTTGCCCTTTTTTGCAAAACATCCTCCTCTTCAGAAAGATTATTAGACTGTAACCATGTAGCTCATGTGTTATTCATCACATGGAGACCTTTAAAATGTAAAAAAAAAAAAAAACATCAAACAGAAGAGACAAGAGGCGTAAACAAAAGGGAAAAAATGGATGGAAAAAAATGCTAATCGCTTTCTGATCTTCCATTATGCCATAAAAAGGACCAGCATCACAGCAGAAATGAGCGATTTAATCACCACTTGAGTGCTGACTTGACAAACCTGATGGCTTCATAAATGAACAATTCAACATCCATTATACGCCTGAAAAACTTGGAAGTTTATCACTATGACAGGGAAAGACGGTTCAGTTACAGAAGCTCCTGATCTTATTATTTGTACATGATAGTTTATTATACAAAACTCAGAGAGAAAAAAAAAAAAATCAAATTTGGTTAATGGTATTCTACTGTACACCGTAAACCCTAATAAGCTGACTTCACTCAAAACTTTACAGAACACTTGAATAAAGCAATGGTCTCTCTAACCCTAATGTAGCCTTCTCAAAGAGAAAATGCAATCATTTAAGGGAAGGTGCCTAATTGTAATCAGACCGCACTGATTTTAGTTGAATGACTCATATAAAGTGTAATACATAATTATACTTATATAAATATAATGACCACAACTACGTCGTTGTCATTTGACTGACTGAGTCATACAAGAGAGTGATTCACAAAAATAACAGTGCATTAAGTTCTGCATTAAGTTTCGAATCAGTGCTTCGGAGCGTGTATCAAACTGCCAAAGTCACGTGAAACACTTATCAGGTAACAAAGCCTTGTTTACTGAAATCACGTGACTTTGTCAGTTTGCGATCGTTTGATAAACGCTCCGAACCACTGATTCGAAACAAAAGATTCGTAAAACTTCGAAGCTTCATGAAGCAGTGTTTTGAATTCGCCCATCACTAGATATTGTTGAATTAATTCATTATTTTGTTTTTTTGGTGCACAAAAAGTATTCTCATCACTTCATAACAATAAGATTGAACCACTGCAGCCACATGAACTGTTTTAAATATGTCTTTAGTACCTTTCTAGGCGTTTGAAAGACTAAATTAACTTGCTAGGAATGGAGGCCTCACTGAGCCATCGGATTTGATAAAAAATATCTTAACTTGTGTTCTGAAGATGAACGAACGTCTTACAGTTGTGGAACGACATGAGGGTAAGTAATTAATGACATAATTTTCATCTTTGGGTGAACTAACACTTTAATTAGCTGAAGTAAAATTTATGAATTCATGACTCTATCAGGCAGTGCAATATTTTTCATGTTATCAAACTGATGTTTTACCTACACACATATTAGCATGAGCGATTTGATGTTCAGATCTTTAGCATATCTTAGTATGCAATAGGGCTGCACGATTTATCGCGATTGAACAACACGCGATTTGGCAAAGGCTGCGCAGCTTGTCAGAGCTGTACGGCTCTGTGATCAGTAGTAAATGCTTCTCCATCTGAAAGCCAGAGGGCGCTCGAGCGGAAACTCCAAATATGCCCTGCCACAGAAGAAGATAACACGCGTCATATCGCTGTAGCTGAATAAACAGAGGATTGAAACCTTTTGATTGATTAAACATGACTAATAAACACACGACTGCCTGATTATGTGTAAGAAGCCACATCATCACACAAAAAGATGCTCAACTGTCGTTATGAAGTGAGTCTGAAGTAAAATCATGTTATTAAATGTTGTCTTTTGTTGAACAAGACGTTAATAAATGCTTCTCATGTCTGGAAAGATGTGTGACCCGTGTTGCTTTTTCAAATGTACATTATAAGCGTTTCAAACTCGCAGATGGACTAGCATTTGGAGCCATACTTAATTGACAAGCTGCGCATAAAAAAACAAAAACAAAACAAACAATGGCAGCCTTTGCAATTTCATAATGGCACTAAGAACCGCGTTTAAATGTGATTTCAATGTTATTTTTTGTATCGTGCGATAATCGTGCAACCCTAGAAATTATTTTCTCTTTTGAATTTGCCATTAGTGTTGCTGACCATCGGACTTATGGTTTTCGCGTAACGTTCAAATGGCACAAAATTCCCATATACTTCCATTTCAAGCTTCATGCATGAAACTCAAGACAGACTTTCAAGCTATATGGACTTATGCTTTGCTTTTTCTAACTGAATCTGAACTTAACTGAATCTGAGGAAATCCCATAGACTTAATTTTTGTCTAAGTATGTGCAAGTATGAGGCATACATAACCTTCAAACTTCAAGCTTTTAGATCCATTCAGGAAGAATTTGTCAACATTAAAGTTTGTCATGACGACCTTTTATTTTCTTAAAATCTTACTTTTATGAATTTTTAAGTCAAAAAATTTCAAGAAAAGTTTGTGGTCAGTAAGATAATTTTTAATTATATATATACTTTTTAATAATAATACATTATTTTTCATTTTAATTTTATATATATTTTTATACATTTTCTATTCATCAAAGAATGCCGAAAAAATGTATCACGGTTTCCACAAAAATATTAAGCAGCACAACTGATAATAATGATAAGAAATCAGCACATTAGAATGTTTTTTGAAGGATCATGTGACACTGAAGACACACTAATGATGCTGAAAATATACAAAAAATGCTGAAAAATATAATAAAATAGAAAACAGTTATTTTAAATTTTAATAATAATATTTCACAATATTAGTGTTTTACTGTATTTTTATACAGCCTTGGTGAGCATAAGAGACTTCATTCACAAACATAAAGAAAATTCCAAACTCCAAACATTTGAATAGTAATGTATGAGTTTTGATTTCAAAACATGGCATTTCAAATACAATTTAATTGTTTTTATTAACGAAAAACATTAGGGCAATAGCTGTCTATTTGTTTTACTTTTGTTTACTGCTGACTAGTTAGCTCTCTCCAAATGAAATCTAATTTAAAATGTTCAATCTGTGCTGATGTGCTCATTATGGTAGCCTAACTAGGGATCTTCACTCCTAAATATCTCCCTCTTTGTGCTTCAGCTCACATTTTATTTAATCATTGATGTTTCAGCTCTGAGTTCATGGAGTAGTACACTTTTTACTGCTTTCTACTGCTCTACTATCCTCAAATCTTTTTTGCCTCTCTCTTTTTTTCCCCTTTAAACACTTTGCTCTTGATTCTCCCTGGTTACCAGACGACTCAGAGGAGCGTTTGCTCAGAAAAAATAAATAAATAAATAAATAACAGCTGGTGTTTCGTTTCAGAGCCACCCTGTTCTCTTCAGAGCATGGGTAATTGCCCAACATGTAACTCCAATCATAAGAAGATACTGCAGGCACACAAAAAATAGCTGACAGGGACTTCAAAGCAAAAAGCCACAAAACCAGCTGAGTAAAGGTGTTTTGATGATTTCCATCATGGTCGGCATGATAATTATCACCGTGTCATTACAAAAAGGTGCGATAAGCCATTTTGTTTGCACAGAAAGTGATGACTCTCACATTGCCACCCATAGCATTAGTGAGGACTCTTGGGAAATGTGTGGGTGGAGGAGAGTGGGATCTTAATTTCCTCATTCAGGATGTATTAAAATGTTTTCCTTATGTTAAAAAAGACTTACATTACATAAGATGTGACAAAAAGACAGAGATCTTGTTGACAATTGAATTTTGTGACTGCTGGTATGATGACCATCTGAAGAACCTACAGCAACTGATGACGTACAGCAGGTGAATGAGAAAGAAGAAGGAGAGAGATGTTCACACAATGCTGATACTATTTATATGTTATACAAAATTGATATGCAACATGATAATGAGAGCATTCCTGTAGCTCAAACAGAAGCTTGTTGGTTTCGGTTCCTAAGGAAAGCATGAACTGCTAAACAAATACACTTTGAATGCGATGTAAGTAGTTTTGGTTATACTTATTTTGATGATTCTTACATTTTACTAACTATAAGTTACTTTGCAACTACTGTACTTGTCCATTAACTCTCATTAGAGTATTAGACTGTAGGTAAGGTTAGGGTTATTAGTAGAATTATTAGTAGAAGTTGACATGTTATAGTCAGTAGAATGTCTGTTGAGCATCAAAATAAAGTGTAAGCAGATATTAAATAAAGATATTCACATTGTACACCTAGGTTTAGCTGAAGGACAAGCGCTAACATGACACTCAAGTTGAGTCCTTCAGGTCCTCAATCCATCAGTAAACATGAGCACGAGGAGCCTTTACACTGTAGTGTGTGCAAATTGCTCTTCCTCTCAGCTGGTGAAGCCACGGGATGTAATGGGAGGGTTTTTTTCAGTTCTGTGGCCCAATCAAGGTCATAGACAGACAAAACACACATCTGTCTTCCTGCCAATCAGTGGAGATACAACACATGCAGGTTTGCTGATACTGAAAATTAAACATATACAAGAGGGCTGTCATTTGATTTTATGTGATTTGTAGTGCAATCACCATTGTTCACATGACAACTATCCTATGAAACATGATGACATCTTGCTGCAAAGGATTTCATTTTATCTTTTATTTATTGTTTAATTAAATTTTTGGCATGAGTCATGACAGACTTTGAGAAATGGAAAATGCTGGCTTTGTTTCAGAATTTACAGATAACCCAACACTATATCAAAGATGGAATAAAAAAAATTATGTTTTAATTAATTATTTAGAGAACGTGTTGGCATTTGGATACTTTGGCTAGCTTCTACAAAATGACAGAAGAATGTGCGACCAAAAAAAAAAAAAAGAAAAAACTTAGTGTCAAAGGGAAAAAAAAGCCTCAAATACTTGACTTTGATTAACTATCATAACTCTGGATGATTATGCTTAACTCTGTTTTATTTAAAAAAAAACAAAAAAAAAAAACAATTGCGACCCACCAGTTGGGAAATACTTTGTAACTGAAATTGGGGGAAATGAATGACTTGTCTATTTGTAGATGTATATTTCATGCAGGCACAAGAGCATCTTCTACATCTGAAAACCCTGAGGACATATATAGACACTTCATTAGAACCTCCAAAAAGGTAATTCAGGTAAGCCAGGCATATTTTCCCCCACAGGCAATCCATCATCTGTCAAATGGGACAAACTTTTAATTAATATGGATGATGCAGCAGCCCTGATTCATAGTTACATAAAGATTCAGATTGATATAGAGTAGGAACACAGCATAAAATGTACCCGTCATAATCTCTACAACTCTAGAGTTTCAAAATCAAAAAGCTCCAAAAGCTCGCTTTCCAGGTTGCATTTTCACTCCCTCCACGAATGTGTTCCAAACATTTTGGCTGTTCTTAACAGTAAGTAGCAAAGACATACTGCCTTGAAAGATACCTTGTTTCAGATCGAAGTACATATATTCTGTATATATCTCATATGTCGAATGGAGCTGAAGGAAATTATTCAATCGATAAATATATAACAAATATATTTTACTCCGTAGTTGACAATTATCTTCGGTCTATTATTCCTGGACCATAACTTTGCTCATGATTTTTAATTTTTTTTTCAATTAATGCAAATGTAGTTGTTTTGCCATTTACCAAAACTTGATTGCTTAGTTCACTGTAATTAATTACTTCACATTCCTTCTGAATTCATAATATATACACCGTTTAAAGATTACGCTGAAATTTGGCATTGAATTAAAATGCATGAATGTTAAAAACAGACTGAAATATTTCATCCAACAGTCCATTCACTTTCATTATGGAGAATGGAGCACATTCGCAGTAATTTGCACAGTAATTTGGGTTTGGAACAACATAATTTTTAGGCAAATTATTCCTTAGAAACCTTTAGATAAATAGCTTTTGTAAAACCGACCCCATTCAATTTGAAACAGAAATGTCCTCCATTACCAAAAAACCCACACTTTCTATTTCTTTATCCCCGGGCGCCGCAGCAATGGCTGCCCACTGCTCCGGGTGTGTGTTCACGGTGTGTGTGTTCACTGCTGTGTGTGTGCACTTGGATGGGTTAAATGCAGAGCACAAATTCCTAGTATGGGTCACCATACTTGGCCACATGTCACTTCACATTCATATTACATATTTCATGACAAGCTAATCACATCTAAATCTTCCAGTATTGCCATATCAAAAAGTTTGCTTCTACATGTTCAACAAAGCTTGGCACAAACTGATCAGAAAACAACCCGTTGTCCAGTATCGGGCACAATCAAAGTCTGTTGCTGTTTCATGTCAAATCAAGCTCAATTGTTTGGGCCGGTAGCCAGTTAATCACAAGCCCTGCGGCAGAGCCAGAACACAAGTCAGCGCTAATTCCAGACCATGAACAAACTGGCAAAGCATTCTGTTCTTCAGATTTATGAGGATAGTGTAATTTTTATTTATTTTTTGCTTTGGCACAAACTTACATTTGATCTGTTTTTTAAATGTAAATCATAGAAATAGTTTGACATAGTTGGTGACATAATATTCTAGAAAAAAAAAATGGGTGAAAGGTGTTGGTCCAGCCTCATCTATCACGGTGAGAAACTGTTCAAATAAATTGTCATCTTTGATAATCTGAATTGGTGAGATATGTGACTGTTCAATCCAAACGTAAAATGAGTTATGTGAATCTCAGTGAAGCATGAATCAGGCAGGATGTTTCAAGGAGCCGTCGTTTGTGGCTACAGTGATTTGGGACTTGTCACATGTACTAACTGCAACAGACTGCCGCCGACATAAGCATATCACCAAATGATGTAATTAAAAAACAGCCCCTGGGGAGAACTGTCATTGAAAACACACACACATACACCCCCTACAGCACAAGGTAGAAACAGAGAAGAAGTAAGAGAGAAAATACAGATGGAGTTAACAAACTCTGTTGGGCTGAGATGAAAGAACCAGAGGTTATTCACAAGGCCAGAAAAATACACCCTCTGCAAATAGTCCAGCAGAACTCTGTGTTCACGTGGTGAGGCTTCGACCTGCAAAACATTATTTCTTAATCAGTATTTTCAGTTTTCAGTATAAGTATCTACAAATTATGAATCTTATAATTATTTGAAAAGCAAAAGCTTTGTAAGTTATTAAGAAAGAACACACAAGTTTTTCTCATGCACCAAAGATTCTTATTTTAAGTGAAACTGTAATATTTCACAATACGGTTGTAAACATTAACATTAGTTAATGCAAAAGATAGCCTGAACTAACATTTATTAATCTTGGTTAATGCTAATTTGGTATATTTGTAACATAAATTTTTTTATTTTTTTTTGTTAAAATATTGACTTAAAATATGAATTAAATGTTAATTAATTGTACACCAAAATGTTTTAGGCCCTGATATATATTGTTAGATCATGATACTTAACCCTCTGAGCCCAGCGAACGTGCCGGCGTGTTCTGCTGGATTTTTTTCCTCATGACAGTGGAAACAACTTAAAATACTTAAAATACAAGATTATGTTGTGTTGTAAATAAAATGCAATCGATTAAAAAGCCATTGTTTTAAATCTCCTCACATTCTTTGTTCTAGATCCCTCACAGTCCCATTCAGCTGATAGGGCCATTAGGGTAGGTTCTTTGTCTTCCTAGGTGTGAAACATATCATTATTCATGTTCGTTCATGCCCTCCCCTAATATAGCCTTCTGACACTAATTCTAAAACAATAATTACATTGTTTTATGTGGATGAGTGGGCATGATGATTTTCACAACATTTTAGGCTACAACATACATTTTTCAAAAGTCTTGTGAACAAATATTCAGAATGGGTTTTATGGCCTTATTTCAGTGACTTAATTTGTTTTTTTCATAAACCACGCATAAACATAATTTTCTCAAAATTACAAACTTTTACATACATGCTGCTCACATATTATTGTAACAAAGTTTGTACTGAGTAATCAAACTTTAGCCATGAAAATGTTAAAATTAACAGAAATAAACACAAATGTCAGGGCATGTCAAAACACCTCCAGGGCCCAGAAAACACCTCAGGCCCCGAAGGGTTAATGCGTTGACTAAAATGAACACATTTTTATGTCAATCATGAGGTTTATGCAGGTTTAAGCAAAAAAGTTACATTTTTTATATCAATCATGAGGTTTATGCAGGTTTAAGCAAAAAAGTTACATTTTTTATATCAATCATGAGGTTTATGCAGGTTTAAGCAAAAAAGTAAACTATTTGTCAGTAGAAAAATAAACTTAATTAAAGAAATATCTTATAAGCATCAATATCTTATCACAGTTTTGCTTCTCATTGTAAATGTGTCTTGTTTTAAGGACTTTTTACACAAAACAAGACATTTATTTATTTGTATTATTATTATGCTGCAATAAAATCACCAGCAACTGAACTGACAAGTGAGATTCTGTCAAAGTACTGAATGAACTGCCAACAATGGAGACTGCTGCTCAAAAACATCAGAAAACATCTCTAGACACATGCAGGAGACAGCTGCTTGCATCATGCCTAGGAGTGTAAAACTGACGTGTGTCATGTGACAGCCAGAAACCATGTGCATGAGGAACCAGTGACCACAGTAGTCTGAAGTAAATCCATGTTAACTATCTGTGTCCAGCCCCAGGTTTTATTGCTACTATTGGGCTAAAATTACACCCAAAGTAAATCAACTATAAAAAGTAATGGAATTTAGCCTTGGGAAAGAGTGTATGTGAAGTGTATGAGAAATTGCAAAAATTTTCTCAAAAAATGTCATTTTATGTTTTGTAATTTTCTCTGCCTTTTAAATATTGTGTAAGAAAGGACTACAACTTGTAATCCTAGATGACCAGTTAACATGAGAGAAGCTAGCTAGATTGTTATGTTCCCTCAGAAGTCAGAACACATAGGCTAATGTTATGCAAATTTAAAATGTTTAACAGTTGAGATTAAAATGTCATATACAGTACATACTTCCAGAGGCACTGCTCCAGCCAAACAACTGCCAATGAGATGAGTGGGAATGCAATGGGATACTGTAGCTTTCTCCCAGTATTATCTCCTCTTAAATGATTTACACATAAAAGCCTGGAAGAAAAGTGAAATGTTCAGATGCTTGAAAATTTTTATTCTTTTGTAGACAGATCAAAACCAGTTTCCTCATGCCAGAACACAAGTCATTCCCAATTCCACAAGCAAAACAGACAAAAATACCCAGCTTACACATCACTGTCTGTGATATAAATCTCATAGATAAATTAATAATTGCATCAGCTTCCCGAGTTCATTTTGAAGTCTTGCAGTGAGCAGACAGTGCACTTCTCACGCATACACTCAGACACATGACCGAATCACATGTACACGTGCAAACACATATAAAATAGCCAGAGGGTGATATTCCACTTCAGTTGAATGGTCTCTATTTTGAAACAGATGTGTCTCATTGTTAGATAATTCCAGATTACTGGCCTTATGTCTATATATTCCAGCCATACTCCATGTCGTGACGTGAACAATAAATAATTAAATAAACTTCTTCTTTCCAAGAACAGACAATTTTTGGAGCCAACCCTGCAAATTAGTCCACAAGGCAATGGTGGTTTCATACAAATGCATTAAAAGGGATCTTTTATGTCTCTTTTCACAAGATGTAATATAAGTCTCTGGTGTCCCCAGAATGTGTCTGTGAAGTTTCAGCTCAAAATACCCCACAGAACATTTATTATAGCTTGTCAAATTTGCCCCTATTTGGGTGTGAGCAAAGCCACAGCGTTTTTGTGTGTGTCCCTTTAAGTGCAAATTAACTGCTCCCGGCCCCCTTTCCAGAACACGACAGAGCTTTAACAGCTCGCGCTTCGGTTGCTCAACAACAACAACAAAACTGGAGATTCTCACGCGGCCAAAATGATGATTGTCAGTAACGGTGTTCAGCCTTACATTGTTCAAACCAGAGTCAGACACTGATGGAGAAACTCAGGAAGAAGTTACAACTTATATAATGCATCTGGACATTTCTGAATGGTTAGTGGATAAATTTATGTAGTTGCTGTGGAGTTGATTCAACTCATCGACTAGAATGTTTTAAATTTACCCTTGTTTGTGAAGCAGTCTGGCGTAAAATGACGGCATGGCAACAACACTCCACTACAACAACTCTTCCTCTTCTCTAAAGCAGCCCAACATGGCCTTTGTTGTGGAAATCTGGAAATTGAAATCTGAGTGGCTCGTTTTTTCACATGCTTGCAGAAAAAGGCTTACCAAAACAAAGTTACTGGGTTGTCCTTTTTCACATGTTCTGGGTTGGTAGGTGCACTGGGGACCCAATTATAGCGCTTAAACGTGGAAAAAGTCAGATTTTCAAGATATGTCCCCTTTAAATAAAATTCTCATATATGTCTTAGAAACAAAAGTTAAACATTGAAGATTATAAATGCACTGCGCACCAGTATAAACAGTTTGTCAGTGTTGATATTGTGAACAGGCACTATCTGCCTGATCTTATCTATCCGATGATGAATAGGAGATGTGAACTGAAACAGAATGGACTAGTCTAAGCAAGGCTCTTTTGTAGAATTTGTGTTTACACAAAAGGGAGGAAGATGCAGTTGTTGTAATCTCTTTGCAAGCTTGTTTTGCTGTAAACCCAGTTTACAACAAACTTAAAAATTCAGTTTATAGTAGAGACGAAAAATGTCTGGTTTATAAAAATAAATAAGCAAGCATGCATGCTGTTATGAACTAACATAATAGAAAACCCATGGCATAAAAATATGACGTAAAGTCCAGTTGATATTTATGTTTTTAATGTTATGTTAAAACTAAATTTGTGGGATTAAAGAAAGAGAGAGAGAGAGAGCATATGTGCATTTGATATTAAATGTTAGGTTCATCACCAGATTTGTTTACTGGCTGTTGCAAATATAAACATGCCTAATCTAGGCAATGCCGCAGGGAAGCATGCATAGTTTATTTTGCTTTTAAAATCTGCTATATGATGCTTGTAATCACAGCACTTAGATTCCAACACAGTCTCATACTTACATCACATGATTTTATATGCAAGCAAAATCAAATGTTTGTCTAGCTGCATGCACATATTTGCAGTACTCCAAGCTTTACTTTCCTTTTCACGCATGGATCTGATGAAACACAATAGCAGGCTGAGGCTCAGAACCATCTAATGTTCTCAACGAGGACCATCGTGTTCAGACTGCTAGGAAAGCAGAGTCAGGGAAAGGCTGTGCGCGACAGATTTTTACCCCAAGGGCAATGTCACTGCCACCCAATTTAAGGCCTGCTGTTTTCCAAGCTAGAATCAAGCCTCGCTGGCTCTGGTTTTTCCTCGCTGTCTGAATCATTTTGGGTTGCTGATGGTGGTTTGGTAATTGTAATACTCTCTGAAATGGAGGTGAGAGAGGAAAACAATGTGGAAAAACCCTCTTTGAAGGATGGCTGTGTATAATTTTCTTTGGCAAAAGGGCCGACTTATAGCATGCCTCTTTGCTCTGCCCCAATGGATAACAACTTAATGGCACCTCAGCTGATGAAACATGAGTCTGCCCGACATTGCAAATCTCACACTACTTATCTCTGCCTGACATCACTCAACAATGTGACAGTTGTCACACTGACAGTTCGGTTCTGTGGCCATCTGCAGGTTCATATGGCTTCAGACTGGAACAAATCATGAACTCTTTGAAAGATGGGACAGAAAAAAAAAAAATCACAAATGAGATCTCTTTAATATCAAGCATGTCTATGTTTTTCTTACTCAACCTCTGTAAAAATTTCAGAGTGTAACTCAGGGGTCCTCTGAGAAGATCTAATCCCATTGCAGTAGATTATTTTTTCAAAACGCTTCTTTTCATTTTAACCTTCATTGAGTATCATAAGTATATCTTGATTATGCATTTTGATATTTTTGACAACTGGGTCAAAAAACAGTTGGTGGTTCAAGTACTTCTGGAATCTTATCTGATGTAACAAAGAAAATTAATTCAATAGGAAGAGTCTAATGAACACTGTAGTAGTGTAAAGATATAATTCAAGTGTAACTGAAAAAACAAACAGAACAGGTGTGACATCTTTTCAAACAAACTCAGGCCAAAACAAAGCTCATTAGGAGTTTGTTTCAGGAGTTCGAAACAGCTTACCAATACAAATTTTCTGAAATCACCTTTGAACTACCATTGGCCCGTGGCAATAGAGTGCCCCAGGGATGACGCATTTTTGTTGGCCAACCCGGCCCTAAGTTAGCGGCGCAGGGGGTCCCTCGGTTGAAAGCTTATGCATTTTTCCCATAGACTTTTGGAAAATCGCAGAAAATAAGCTCTGTGTTTAACAAAGGGTTATGACACTTACACGTTTTGTCTATCAAGATAATCTTTACAAGTTAACACAACATTTATACATTTTGAAGCCTAAATAAAGTCGTCAGATATAAAAGGCTAACAGTAGGCTATAAACGGACTACAGCACACCATGGTCGCGGATCAATGTCGTCACCACCAAGCTTCTTCAAACTGTATTTAAAAAACAACTTCATTTAAAAACATGCTCGCTGATTATGATCTGCGCTGTGTAAGAATACCTATCCACTATTTCATGAGAAATGCTGTCCAAATGTCCTGTTTGTCATGATGACGTCTAAAGTCCCCGCCAAAGGAAGTAGTCCCTTTTAGCAATTTGTTAGCAACCGCCGATTTTAAGACACAGTAAAGGTTTGAAAAAAACACAAGCGGGTTATAACTGATGTGTTTTATGTCATAGATCAAAACGTGAAAATATTTAGAGGCTTTGTTAACCACAGACCTTATTTCAGGCGATTTAGCAAAAACCCATTCAAAAAACCATAGACTTGACGGCGTTGGTACCGGAAGTCCTAAAATGCTAACTCGCTTCCGGATTTTGCCTACAAAAATGCGTCATCCCTGAGGCACTCTATTACGTAATAGGTAGGTGTGGCTCTGGGGCTCCACCTTCTTTGGTGTGGAAATCTTCTCCTGTTTATTTCTTCTGTTAAGCCCATCAAGGTCAAAAAAAAAAAAGAACACCCTGGAGAGAAACTGTAATTGAAAGCATGCAGCACATATTAACACACACCCATCTTATCAGCATGGACACCATTGAAATGTTCACTAAGAGTATACCGCTGTTTGGGTATTTCAAACTTTTTGGGGAATTTTTTTTACCCCTAAGCGAAAAACAAAAAGAACTTCGCCGTGAGTATACCAGGCCCTTAAGGTGCAATCCTTACTTTTAATTTCGTAATATTGTTTATAGTGTTATTTTAATACATTTATTCTATACATTATATTAATGACAGACAACAGACACTTTCACCTAACTAATAATTGCAGAGATAATTCCCAGTCCTGTACCAGTACATCACCAGTACACCAGCAGTGCTAATAGAGATCAATGAGATTAAAGGTGCAGTAAGTGATTTCTGAGAAACACTGTTGATATTTGAAATCAACCCAAACAAACACACCCCTCCCTTCATTGCTCTGCCCCCAAAATGCACGAACATGCGATGCGCAAAGAGTGGATGTCTCTTTATCATACCTGAAGCAAAGCAAAATAATGCTTCACGAAAAATAAAGCAACGATGACGAACAAACGACAAGGAAGAACAAAAAATAAACATACAGCATGTACAAGCAAGAGTTGGTTGTTAGTTGCCAGCAGCACAGCAGTTCCAGACAAACAATGACACACAAAACTGTACTGTTAAAGCTAACATTACAACAACAGCATATCTTGGTTCTGTGAGACATAGCAAAACCAGTGTTACTCACATATGGAGCAGAAAGAATGCAACATCTGCGTCCGATTTCAGGCCTTCCCGCTTAGGTCTCTCCAGCACTGGAAAGCTTTTCTAATATTTTCAATACGCAGGTCCTTAAGCTTTTGCCCAATCATAACCCTTCTTTTTTCAGTGATACTCCTCTGACCTTTTCTCCATCATGCAATAAAGGCTTTTTATAATAAAATAAAAACCATTTAGTTGAGTTGGACAATGGGTGCTACAATTACAAACTGCAAGCATTTGCTGTACTCCATATGAGCTGCAGAGTCGCAGCACAGTGCATCAGGAGTCAGATTTCAGTGATCACGTGATGAGAGTAAGGAGAGATTACTGACAATCCACAGAAACGACAAATAATTCTGTATTATGCTGGCCAGACAAGTAATTTGGCGATGTCACTTTGTAAAGAAAGACTAAGCGTCTGCGCACATACACATTCAAACGTGCATAATCTATAGACTAAACACATAAATGAACAGCAGGAACACAATAAATGTCTTGTTTTCAGATAAAAAGGTATCATGTAAGTGGCTCCTAAGTTAATAATTAATGATTTTTACAACGGAAGTGAATCAATCAAAAACTTACTTTAGCTCGATTATAACTTTTTCCTAGATCTGCTGTTAAGCCAAAACAATCTCTGTCCATTAATTTTCTTATTATCACTGTGAAGCTGTTTGAAACAATCTGTATTGTAAAAAGTGCTATATAAAGATAAGATGACTTGACTTGACTGACAAGATGATGGTGGAGGATTTGGTGTGCAACAGATCCTGTGCATCATTGACAAATATCTTATCTTCGAAAATATACAGTCAGTACCCCTATACAGAGTACACGTGATTGCAAATTCAGAAGCGAAAGTTAAAAAAACAAGAGAGCTTTCAAAAGTGATTTCAATACCCTGCATAGTGGCCCCCTGGTGCCCGCAAATTATAGGTCTGTACAGAGAGTACATGTGATCACAAATTTAAAATCAAAAGTTAAAAGTGAGCGCGCTTTCAAATACGATTCCCCTCCCCCGGTTATCATAATGCCGGTGAGAAAAATTTCCTCACTGTGGCATCCCTATCTCAGCCTATCTCAGCCAATTTCTCTCTTGCTCCTTGTCTCTCCTCCCACATCATGAGTGCATACGCCCTCTACTGCTGTTTGGCTACAAGTGTGTTGGGGTGCTCGGTCCAAACCACTATCAACAGTGTTTTTCAGAAACTGCACCTTTAATTGGGGAGCAGAAAGAGAATTTTGCTGAAGATTTGTCATCTGAGATGATCCCAGTTGTCTCACATAATGCCTCTTCTGGATTTGAAAGAGATCTTAAAGGGGTGGTTCACTGCTTTACTGTAGCTGAATACATGACTGAGTAGTAGCATTTTTGTAAAGATATTGTTTAATTTATAGCATGAACGAGCATGTGGGTAAACAAAACATATAAAAGCCTTAATGAAACAATGCTGTACATTGATAACAGAAACGCCAACAAACACCAACAGAAGTTCGCTGGTGTGTTTACATGGAAGTTTCTTGGTGTCTGTAGGTGTTTGTTGGAGAAGTATGAAATATAATTTAGCTAACTGGCTAGTGAAGCCAAACCGCGTTGGTCTTTGTTTACATCCCAGAAACTATATAACTTTATAAACAATAAAACATACTTACAAGTTGGGGCCCATAAACAGCAGCTTCTGCTTTTATAGTGGGAACTGCTCCATCTTTCAGTAATAGCCTTTGTGTAAATCCAGCATTGAACTTGTGTAGATTCTGGAAGCTGTCTTCCGTAAAATGTGCAGCACAGACAGCTAAATTAGCATTATAATTGTCAAGAACAGAATCAAACATAATTTTAAACATTGTTCCTGAAGTCCAGCGTCCCTAGGAAGAAGACTTGTATGCACGAGACTTGGCCTCGCCCACTTTGTTGCGTGTTCCTGTGGGCAGGGTTTATGTTAATTGCCGGGTTTATGATGTCACCAACCCAGGAAGAAGCTTGCTGTAGTCCAAACCGGTCATTTTTGTAGGCATTAAACTGCCATAACTTTAAAAGACAATATCTCCGTTTGCATTGAACTTTCAGCACTGTAACTTTGCAGATACTGTTTATGCTCAAGCAGCAACATCACACACTAACTAAAGTTAAAAAAGTGAAATCGCAATGAACCACCCCTTTAATGTCTAAAAATGTCTACAATAAAAAAACGGTTTAAATATAAACTAAATAATATATATAATATAATAAATTATATTTATATATATATATGTATATATATGAATAATAAATATAAATTCTTCTATATGACTGTATGATAAATATTAGGATAAGATTTTAGTCAATATTGGAATGAAACCTCACTCACTGAGATATCCATTATGTATCCTGAGCTATGAACAAAAATGAATTAGGTTTCTGCTGGGGGTGACTGCTGACTGAAAAGTCAAGTCAGAAATATAGATAATAATATTACAAAAGACCTTTAATAACAGACGTCACTACAGACAATGACATTATTTAGATCATAACCAAAAGATAAATTAAATTAGAGAGGAAGAAAAAAGAAAGAAAGTTCACATTGTCAAGCAACAGTAACTTTAAGCATGATTCATCAGTGCATGTCCAAAAAGAAAAAGAAAGAAAGAAAGAAAGAAAGAAAGAAAGAAAGAAAGAAACATTGTAATCTTGATCAGAATCTAATACCTTGTGCCGCCTGTACCGTTTTCAGTGAACATCACAAATTCCTCAACATTTTTTCGTCAACTATCCTGCTTCTTTCAAAAATATGTCTATTACAGAGGTACAATGGGTTAAATTTCATTCACTTTGCAGGGTTTCTACTTTTTTTCTTTAAAGAGACAATTCTGCAATCTAAGTAAACCAGCACAAGGAACTTAAGAATAATGTTTCTTGAAATAAAAAAACATGATTATCCTCAAGGTCACACAACCTACATAAAGTCCAAAGCTTCGTCCTGCATTAATATCAGCGTAACCCAGAGCAAGATTCATATGACCCTCAAAATGGAAGTCAGGCAGACAGCTCAGCGAGGCAGCAGACTCCAGCTGTTCTATTCTCAGTGGACATGTGCCCTCTGTGACTACTGTACACTATCATTTACACAGCAAATAACTTTCCAAGGATACTTAGGATATTATTGAGAGATGTATGGCTCTCAAAGAACCTTCAAAACACTTTTCTGACTCTCAATTCTGATTGTATAAGCCACACTCAAAACTGGAGAAAACAGACAAATGCATACCTGTGACTGTACATTCAATATTGACATTCAAAAAGCTGCTATGTTGCTAGGAAGCATCAACATCCCACATTGATGAACTATATTACATGGCAAATTTACTGTTCATTGCAATTTAATATTAAAGGTTAACATATACTGAACATTGGTGTTGTTTATCATATTGCTATTGCCCCTATTTAAATAAGTAAGTATGTTACAGTGATTTTACTATTGTTAATGAGTTTTTGGATTTTATGTTGATCAATCTTTTGCTGTGAAACATGTGAAAGCATGTATTCATTTAAACATGTTTCAATATGTTTCAAATATTATTTTTGTTCATGTTTCAAACACTATAATAATAATAATAAGTATGAAACCACAAAATATTGACCACTCAAAATTAAAAAGACAAAACTAAGTAAAGGATTTATACTATTTTTATACTATATTTATACTATTTCTTTATTTATAGATTAGTCATACTGTATTATTATGCATTAGTAACAACAAAAAACTGTGTAGATATCAACTGGATCAATATGCACATCCCGATTTTGCCGAGTTAGACTGTACGTTCCTGGATCAACATTTTTTGTTGATTCTTCAACAACATGTTGTAGTCCTAACCATATCCGTACTCCTATTATGTATGTAAATCCTATTGTATTTACATAACAATTGTCTATATTATATATTGTTTTTTGCTTTTTTTGCACTTTGTCTATCTTGTATATTTGTATATTATTATTTTATTCTTTTTATTATCTGTGTCTTGTCTTGTCGCTGTCACTCTGTTGCACTGTGGAGCTTCTGTCACTAAAACAAATTCCTAGTATGTGTAAACATACCTGGCAATAAAGCTCTTTCTGATTCTGATTCTTCTAAACCTAACCCTACTCATAGGTTATCCCTACTATTATAGGGAAATGACATGGGAATAACACACGTAGAAGCACTAAACCCTGATTGTAAGCCTTGACATAAACTGTTAATTTGTCCCTCAAATCTGATTGGTTGATTGGAATGTTGTTCCAGGATCAGCAAAGATGCTGATCCAGGAACATGTTGTACTTGGTGAAATCAGGTTCTGCGGATCGATAGAGGTCTCAAACAACTGCAGTACATTTACTCACATAAAAGCTATATTATCCAATGTTCCTCAAACAGTTTAGTGGTAAGCTGATTTTTTCACCCATTCCATGAAATCACAATTTTTTCTTGGACCCATTCAATCACATCTAACAGCTTGATTAATTGAGTCTGGAGCTTAAAGCCTGTAGATGTGCTGCAATAGGTCAGGATGAATACGCAAGGCGTGAGGAGAGAGATCCGGCCTTAAATTGTCACAGTGTCCTTGTCCATGGCAATTGAAGACTTAAGCCGAGGGATAAGAAAGTGTGCAGATGCATGTATCAAAGCACTGGACAAATACAGCGGCGGTGCATGGATTCCAAATGAGTCGAATGGCAGGACCAGTACGCGCTTTGATAAAGCATATCGCTTTGCATTTCAAGGACCTTTCTGCCAGGCCACATGTCAATTTTGCAAAAAAGTCACAGAATCACTGACAGCTGCCTCTTAATTTGATCGCCCACCACCAAGGCTGAGAAACGCACAGGCTTTGTTAATACGTGCGGCCCATAATGAAACAAAACATAGATCAAAGACATCTCATCACAGTTTTCATCTTATCAGCAGGATACTGGTGACCACGTGAATGTTTATGCATTTAATTAGGTATGCGTAGGGAATCGTCGAAGTAACGTTAGGAAAACAGATGTAAGTAAATCTGCACGGGTATTTCTCCCAACAGATTAATTAAATCAAACACTGCACTCCACATAATCTCACTAATAGCCCCCTTGACTGTAGACACTTCAGAGACGTCTCCCAGCGGAGGCTCGGAGCTTAGAGAACTGCATTCGGAGCGCTGCGAGGGAATCTGCTTTAACGGAATCTTTAATATGTCGCTTCTTGACCATGCTTTGTCATTTTATGCCCATTTGACAAATCTTTAAACTTTTGATGAAACTGACATTGGTAGTGCCAACAGCCAACAGGACATTTTGAACCAGAGGTGAACATTTCACCAACATGACATGTGCAGCACTGTATTATTTGAATTAGTGCTGTCAAAATTAACGCGTTAACTAATTTTTTTCAGTTTAACGGGTTAAAAATATTTAACTAAATTAACACAGCATCCGTTTTTTCCATCATAATTTGGCTAGCATTACATTATGATCATGCTCTTATACACGCAAATGCTTTTAAACCATCCAAGCACCACAAGACAAATGAGAACGTGCTGTCTGTGAATGTTGTGTGCACAGAAAGACACGCGCCAGTATTGCGTTCTCTTTCTCGCTTGAACAAACAATAACACACACAATTATGCCAAAATGCCCATTTTGTTGAGTATCCTCATAAGAGTAGTCTTAAATTTGTTAAATAACATCCTAAATGAACTTAAACAGTTGTGAGAAAATGAGGTGCGTGTCAGATACGTGTCATGTTTGGCAGCGGCAGGTCTTAAAGTGACAGCAGCCTAATAAACCTGTTGCTGTGATGTCTGTCATTAATGTTAATCAAAGAACAAAGGTAACAGAGAAAATTGTAGCTTTAATAAGGATTAATCTATATTAAATTTATAATTAATGCAGTGAAAACTGTAAAGTGTTTGATAACGTAATTCAATTTCTGTATATTTCCTACCTGTTTTAGACAGGTAGAAAGGCCACAGGTAAATAGTCATATGTTTCTGCATAAAATATAAATTTAATATAGATTAATTATAATGGGTTTATGTGAAGATTGTTTTAAGGTCATTAAATTAAATGTTGTGATTTTTTAAAGCTTAATATATGTTAAAATCGATAGCTTTTAGTTATACTGTAATGTTGAATATCTTTAATTAATGTTTTTTTTTTTTTTTTCATCAGTACCAGTATTAATATCAGTGATACTTGCCTTCATTCACAAATATTTAAAATATATTGTCTTTAAGTTGTTTCTACATTAATTTGGAGAGTAACTGCCAAATTATTACAATATAAAAAGATTAAAAATGCCAATGTTTTTAATTGTGATTAATCGTTATTAATTACAGAATTTTTTTTATTAATTAGTTACTTTTTTAATCGACTGACAGCACTAATTTGAATCTATTTGACAGATTTTAAATGTTTACTTTTGTTAAAAGGATAGAACATCCAATTTTTTTTAATTCTGTCATCATTTACTCACCCTCACATCATTTCAAAACTGTATGAAGATATTTTAGGAAATGTGTGTAAAATCTGAAAAAAATAAAATAAATAAATAAAACATTTTTTATTAAAATAATTAATATAAAATAATTATCAGGTTATTGTAGCTCGTTTTTGCTATGCCGCTGCTGTGGACTTCTGAAAGGTGCAACATTATTTGCTTTACTAGTCCTTACCTCTAAGTCACTCAGTATGGCTCAGTCCCTAAATATGAGCATTAATAATACTGATGCTTGCCTTAGTGAGCACCACTAATTATTAGATTGCAAGGAATAATAGCCATTGTTAAAAATCACTATGTGATAGTCAGAATATACGTCAGTTTCAAGAATACTTAATTGGTTATGACTCATAGGCCTCATGCATAAAGATTAACGTGAAATTGATGGAGAGAATCAAACTGAATCAACCTTCAGATTGAACAACCTCACTCACTTAGTCACAGACATGTGCCCTCTCACTAAATTCCTCACTAGCGAAGAGTCATGTTGTCAGATATAGTGTTTAACAGTATATTGACAAACCTTCATGAGTGTACAGAAATCACCATTAAATCCGAGTTACCACCTTTTATTGATCCAAGTTATTTAACACCCATCAAACGGATTAGCTTTCTAAATTGTGAATCAGCAAAAAAGAGATACAGCCAATCAGTTTGCATGCCCATTTCAATATTCTACACCTATCATTTGAATCCTCCATGGGATCGAGGCAAAGAACTGTCATCAGATTACTCATTGATTTCAATTAGCACGAACCTACTACTAAACAACCTTTGTCAGTCCACGATCACTGCTAGTGCTATTGATTCACAGGCTTGTTCCATTACGCTTGATTGCTGCCGGGCCACTGTCAGCTCCAAGATCGGATTAGTTCCCCCTTTTTAGCACGTTCTCTCAAATAAAGGTCCACGAAGGTTGCTAATAAGGTTATAGACAAGTGATGAACTGAAAAGGTCAAAACAGAGATTACTGATAGAGAAGAAAAAAATCATAGAATATAATGGAGAGGGAAGAGAGAATGAAGTACATACACATTTTTGGCTGCTTGCTGTTTGAGGTGTTTCAGAAGCCTAGTATCATGTTTATGGACTTTCCGTTTGTTTACATCAGTTTTCTTTGATCTGAGTTTGTCTGTCTTGACCTAGTTTCTCAGTTCGTTTGATTAGTCATTTCGTTCACCTGTTGTCATTTAATTAGCTAATTTCCCTGGTGTATAAATACTTCCTGTTTGGTTCAGTTCTTTGTCAGTCATCATCAGTGTTAGTCGTGTTTAAGTTATTTGCTAATTTAACTTGTTCTTTGCTAACTTATTTGTGAGATTTCCTGTTTCAAGTCTCTTTGGATTCTAAGACCCGTGACAGAATGACCGACCTAACAAAAAGTTTAAAGATTGACTTACCAGTCTTGAGAAGGCTCATCACCTGCGAGAACAGGGCGCTGGTGGTATACTAGTGGTGCAGACTACAGCAGGATGATTCTTTGTATAACATCAGTGAGGCAGAGAAGGAGCCCGAGCCAGAACCAACTGCCTGGGTCTTCCCTGAGCTGAAGCAAGCTGCCCAGTCCATCTCAGAGCCAGGAGAGGACCAGTTCCCTCCCAAGTTCCCACCCTTGAGTCTTCGCCTTCCGTGCCTGCCCCTCTGGTTCTGTCCGCAAATCTTCCTCCTCCAATGTCCCCGCATGACTTCCTGGTCCCATCACCTCCGCTGGTTTTGTCCAGTTCCCTGGATCCATAGGAGTCACTGGTGTCATCCTGCTCTTCGACTCTGCCCACGCCACTAGCTCCATGTGGCTCTCATCCCGTCTACCAGCTCGTCTGAGCCCCCGGCTTCACATCAGGCCTCCAGGCCCTTGTCTCCACCTCGACCTGTCAGCCCGTCGGCTCTGCCCCGGCTCTGCGCTCCCTAGACTTTGCCGTGGTCCGCCAGCCCTGGGACTCCTCCGGGCTCTCTCGTCCATTCGGATCGGCCTCGGTCTGTCGTTGCTCTGCCGTGGACTTGCAGGTCTCTGGCTCCAACCTGCACTTTTCTCTCAGAAATTTATTTTCTATTTAAAGTTGCACACTGCAGCCTTAAGAGGTCATATAGCACATTTTTGTTATTTTTTTCCCCCGGAGTTCCACTTGAAATTTAGTCCAGTTATTTGTGTCTAAAAAGGTAGAAAGACGGATACTCCGATAGAGAGACAGATAGATAAAGAATTAGATGGATAGATTGGCGGACAGACAGATAGATGTATTTATTCTTAAAACACACTGAATTAACATCTTATAACTTTTCAAAAATAGATCTTTCGCAAAACCAGGAACATGTTACCAACAGATTGCTCTTTTTCCTAACCATGAGATTTATATCTTGAACTATTGCCGCAGCTTTATTGCTGGTTTTCAGATAAAGTAGAAGGGGTACTAAAGTGGGACCACTAGTGCTCTTATGCCTTTCAAACGTACATAAGGACTTTTCAATTGCCTTTTGTTTTATCGAGACCTGTCTGCGTGAGACAGCTCTAAACAATGTGCTGTAGCTGATTGGCTTTTTCCAACGCTGTACACAACAAGCCTTGATTTACAATGGAACAGCTTTGCTGGCAAAAAAGGAGGCCTAGAGAAGTGGGCATAAAAACCTCTACAAGGCAGCCAAGTACAAACTAGTGAGGGAAGTCAGAGCTGCCAAAGCAGGGTTACTCTGCAAAGCTGGATGAAGTTTTCAGCCAATGACCCATCCTCAGTATGGAAATGCCTGCGGGATTGTTCCAACTGCAAAAAGATGAGATTTCTCTCCAATTGACATACAACCTTTAGCATCCACTGGCCCTAACAAGGGCATGTAAAGTCAGACCAGCCTCCTCCAACCTTATACCGCCCACATCAATCAAACTTGAGTATCCTCCTACGATTATAACAGTCCTACCACATCTCAAACCTCACTAATGATCAATGAGAGAGTTTCCTCAGGGGCCAGATAACCAAAAACACAACCAGTCCAGACACTGTCCCTCTACTTCTCCCTCAAGCTCTGTGCTGATCAGCTCACTACAGTTTTCTCTGACATTTCAAAAGTCATGGGCTTCTATTCCAGCCTGTTTCAGCCACCAAAAAGAGTCCAAAATATACCCACACTTGACATGACTACAAACTCTCCTTGACTTCTGGGGTCATGAAAACATTTGAGAGACTTGTGCTAACCAACTCGAACCATAATTTACTCCCTACTGGACCTCGTGCAATTTGATTACAGGGCAAATAGGCCGTGAAATCAAACTTCAGACACACTGACCCATAGTACTAGGGAGTTACACCACAGACCTTTTTTTCCTCAAATCTTTCTACACGGGTGATTTCATATCCCACGACTCATCGCAAGTTTGCAGATGGCACTTTGGTGTGATTGGCATGATTGGTGTAAGCAACAAAGAGTCCACAGACAGGACAAGAAGTGGCTTGAGATGACAAGAAATGATGTGGACTTACTTGATGACTTCCTTTAACATCAGGGACAGGATTTGATGTGAAAGGGAAGTGTTTTTTCTAAAGTCACCAGAGGTTGTACTTTCTACAGCAATTGAATAAATTCAATCCGCCACAGGGCTTCATTGGTCGTGTTCAGCGATCACTCTGCTGCTCCCTCAGGGACTCTGTGGGTTGAGGTCTAAAAAAGGCCTAGAAACATACTTTGTCATTGATTTCACACATCCTGCTCTTCAAAGCATTACCCTCCAAACAGTGATTCAGGACAATAAAACCCAACAAAATCAGAAATAAGAACAGTTTCTTCCCGAGAGCAGTTTCTTATCTATAACTGAACAACCTACTAGAAAGGGCACTGAACTCTGGACATCAAACACTACTATTGAGCATCTTCAGTAGTATTTACCAGAGTTGCCCAACCTTTTGGTCTTAAGTACCCCCACAAACCCACCAGCGAACCACAAGTACAAAAGAACAAATATTATTTAAAAGTCATACTAATTTTTCTTTAAACAAAACTTAATTCTAAAAAAAAAAAAATCTTAAAATTATTTTTAAATAAAATAAAATAATTTTAATCGCATCTCTTTTTTTTGACAGCCCTAATATTTTTAATAATTGTAATAATGTTTTTAATTAATAATGCAAAATCTTTCCAATGCATACCCCTGGTTGGGAGCCACAGTTTTTAAGTTCACTTTAAGCCTGATAGCATAATCGGCACAACCTGTGTAGTGGCAATTCTACAAAAAAAACTTTATTGTATATTTTCTGTATATGCATAAGGACAAATATGTATGCATTGTTATTGTTATCATTATGGTTTATTTTCCCCTACCTCTACAATGTTTATATTGCACGTAACATATTGTGAACAGCATGTTTATTGTATGTGGTTTGTCCTTGAGAGCTAAATTAAATGAAATATACTTTCATAAACTATAAGACATACTTTGCATAGACAGAAGGAAAAAAAGTTTAAACAATACCATCAAAATATTTAGGGAATTAATGAATTAAGTAAATGAAACCTCAGAATAGCAAACTTTGTTTCTGATTTA
>RJVU01037554.1:2775910-2796587 GCA_003731715.1 Anabarilius grahami | reverse complement strand
CATCCTTGAGTACCGCTCTATGCTCAAACACTTTTCTGATGAATAAATCATGCAACAGAAAACTAAATACACTCCAGTACAAGACTGAACCTCACTGGTCACGTTAACTGTGTATAACTAGTCTGATTGAAAAAACACCCTGATTGTTGGTAACTTGCTGCTAGCCTTTATCTCAGAACTGATTTCACTTCTTTAGTCATTTAGCCAACTGGTCCCAAGGCCATAATGTATATGAAGTCTATTCAGTTTCAGCAGTTACCTACAGCCAATAGATCCCAAAAAATACATTATTATGCTGGGTACAGTTAAAAATTGTGTTTTTTTGTTGTTGTTGTTTTTTTAATTTGTATTAGTTTGCATGCATGTTTGCTTATGACCAAACAAAATGTTTATGTTTGTATATAATAAAGCTTGTATAAATTAACCCAAATTTCCAATTGATCCCCTTTAATTCTTGTAAATTCTCATAAAGTGTCCAATTTGGAATATTCAAAAAATTCCCCAGCTTAACTTCCCATGGAAAGTTTCCAGATATTTTCTGCCCCTTTGCAACCCTTATTAATAACCACGTTACTTATATTTTGGAAATGCATACTGTTCAAAAGTTTGGGGTCAGTAAGATTAATCAAAAAAAAAAAAAAGAAAGAAAAAAAAAAGGATACTTTTATTCACTAAGGAAACATTAAATTGGCTAAAATGACATTTATTACAAATGCTGTTTTTGCTTTGTGGAACGGCAGAGTACTTGTAGTTGCATTTCTTAATAAATCAATTTAGTCGCTGCACCCATGTTCCAGATTTGTAAACCATTCTGAATTGAACTGAGACCGTATTTACTTCCTCAATTTTAATTGAGGTAGCAGACAGGATGTAGAATCGTAATTAGAATTTAAGGTTCTCTGTAAAAAGAAATATAAAGTCAAGAAAACAAGCAGCTTTAAGACTTTTTCGCTGAAGAGAACTCAAATCACTCTGATGGTAATTTACTAAATGCCGTAAAAATTGACAATTTTTTGTCAGGTTTTTCTACATTTGAAAGTTCAAACGGTCAGAGTTTGTCTGACAAAATGAATTGGATTTATAACAAAACTAATTAATATGCCTACTATAAGGGTAATTTTTAATAATACAAATACATTTATTTTTCAATAACATTTTATTTAAAAAAATCACTCCACTTCATGCTGTGGTTGCATTACCACCTCGGGGTGTACATATAATTTCAATAATTAATCTACCCGTTGTTAAATATTCATTAAATATATTTCATTATAATAAATAAATGATCTTCCATTTAATGGAACATGTCTTAAGAACTCTTCATTTCCAAGAAGTACCTAAATTACTTGAACATCTTCAAGACGGAGCTGAACTTAAAGCTGCTTAAAAAAAAAAAAACTTTGAAATTTGAATTGCAATTTAGTGAATTCCTCTTCCTGCCATTCCAATTAAACATCCTATGGGGCATGTGGCCAAATCAATTCAAATTTCAGCTTACGAATGAAAATAAAGCCAATACTTAGATTCTGAATTTTGCCAAGACCTGCTATGTTTCGATGAGCCTGATTGGACAATGACGGTGCGCTTGCCAGAGAAATGGGCTCTAGACCCAAAGTTAACCACCCGCAGCTGCTTCCCTCCTACTGCAAACTGCTCTGTATTTCTAAAGTCAGACCTATGCACCTCTTTGCTCCACTAAACAGTGTTTTATTTAATTTGAGCTTATAACTGACAAGGGACGCATTATATTTTTTCCCCTCTAACGCAGCAGGATTTCCCTCAACGGACAAAAAGCCTATGGTTTTACATATTGCTCCTGCCCAGCACTTTGATTTGTGTTTGGAGGCCTGTCGAAGGATATTCAGACCTGCTTGGCTTTAATACATCAAAATGAAAGGGTCTTTTCCACGGATTGGAGAAGGGGAGAGAGCGAAAGGGAGAGATTTATGCCCAAACCCGCACGTTCAGGCTCCTGATTAGGGCTACAGCTAATGTAACAGCTTGGACACAAGCACATTGCCTATGGAATCAATATCTCATACTTCTATGAAATTGAGTTTCAGTGCGCAGAGAGAGAGAGAGGGGGAGCGAGAGAGGAGATGCAGAGATGAAAGCGAATTCTAGTTGAAATATGCTAGCTGTGTAAAGAGAGCAGACAGTTTAGTGCTATGGGCTGGAGTTGCCAATTTTACTGCAGTTTTATATTCTGTGCCATTCCATAATGACCTATTAGCTATGTTTTTGGTCCATTAAATGCTGATTAAAATAAAAGTTCACACAAAAGTGAAAATTCTGTAATTTATTCACCTTCATGTCCCTCTATACCTGGGGCCTCATAGATAAAATGCACATATGATCAGACCTGTGCCCGGTTGCATAAAGCACCTTAAGTGTAATTTTCCCTTAAGTTCGCCCTTAAGTTTTCCTTAAACTTAAGGGTGTTGCAGAAAATAACCCTTAACCGTCACTTAAGGGTTTCTTTAAGTGAAATGTCATAAACCCTTAGAATTTCCCTTATGTGTCTATTTTTCACTTAAGTAATCCCTTAAGAACCGTTAAGTGTTGCATAAAACCCCTTAACTTTCATGTTCTTAAGTATACTCTAAGGTTGGGCAAACTTTACCTTAAGAGTTTCACAAGCACAAATTAGATGATCCTTAATATCATGGATTTTATCTACATCAAAAGTGAGTAACAATTTGGGATTCATTAAGGCAGAAACTGATGTGAAAATTTACTTATGCGTATGCCAACTGAAGAGTAATCGTGCACAATTTTTAGAGCTCATTCAGAGCAATTTTTAGAGCAATTCAGTTAATTCTACATTGTATATGTAAAGACTACTATTCAATCACTTTATGCATTAAAGAGGTCATGACATTTATAATGTTAATATAGTTTTTGCACAAAAAAACAAAAACAAATATAGGGGTGTCATGATATACTGGTACTGACAATAACCGTGATATTTAAAAAAAAATGAAACATCATTGTTGTGCTAATTAGGGGTGTCGTTTGAGCTTCCACAAGAGGTTTGTTCTCGCGCGTCAATCAGGTTCGGTTGAGCTTCTGTTTATGTTCGCTGATCAATGTTTATATGTGAATAAAAGCCTAAATTCAATCTGTTCATCATATGAAGTTATCGTGTCTCTTCAGAAAATTAGTATTCTCGTCGGTTAATAACATTAAGGTTGAACCACTGTAGTCACATTGACTATTTTAATGATGTTTTTACTACTTTTCTGGACATTGACTGTGGTAATTTCGTTGCTTTCAATGGAGGATAAAAAACTCTCTCAGATGTTATCTTCATTTGTGTTTCGAAGATGAATGAAGGTCTTACGGGTGTGGAACGACATGAGGGTGAGTAATTAATGACAGAAATTTCATTTTTGGGTGAACTAACCCTTTAAAAATATCTTCATTTGTGTTCTGAAGATGAACGAAAGTCTTACTGGTTTGGAACGACATGAGGGTGAGTAAATAATGACAAAATTTAATTTTTTGGTTGAATTAACCTTTTAAGGCTCAGTGGTCAGTAAATGGCCACCGTTATGATTGGCTAATGTCATTGCACAGGAAACAGTATCGATACCCACTTGTTATTGCACGTTGAGTAAGTGTTTTGAAAATCCATATAAAACCATACTTTACAGACAAACCATCACAAAATCATTTACTTACGGTTTGTGATGTAGTTGCTGTTAGATCCAATAGTTGGCTGCTTCAAATAAAGTTTCTTTGCGAACTCTCAATTACACTGTGCCTCATTTTCAAAACAAAATGCTAAAAAAAAAAACATATAATCCTCCAGTGTGATCCATGACGCCATTAACATAACCACCCATTTGTTTCCGACACTGGGATCCTTCTGAAGTCTGTACAGAGACGCAAATTCGCTGTTCAAACTGGCCACGTTCTTTCACTCTTCCATTTGTCCTGTTGACAGACTCAAGTGCGTGGAGTGTGTCAGAAACTGAATATATCATCATCTATTTACTGTATCCAGTGTAGACAGTGTCAGTGGTTATAATTGGTTATATTTGATGTCAAAAGATCAAGGCAATTTTGATTTCTCATATCATGACCCATTTAATATAATTATATATACAAATGAACAACATCTTAACTGCTTTTAATAATTACATCACTGAAATTCATTTATATTTAAGATTTTCCAAATTATGTAGGCACATTTTTGTGCTTGCAGACATTTTATAAATTGCTCATAGGATCATCATACACGTCTTTATAAATGAGGCCTCAGTACTTTTGCAGATTTTTTTATTTTTTTATTTTATTTTAGGTAAACTATCTCTTTAAGGAGTTTCTAAATGTATTCCTGCATTTTTTCTTATAATTTCAATGCAATAAAATCATTTTGGACTAAGATGAGCTGTGCCATTCACTGTGCCAATGACACCATCTAAAGTCACTTTTTGTATGTTTTTTTTTTAAACTCCAAATTCTATCACATTGCCCTTAATTGAGGATGTACATGACTCACAGTCCTCAAAGCCACCTGAAATTTCATTCATCTTATAATTAGTTCCAAATATCCATCTATTTACAGCCTGAAAGGTCTATTTTCAACTGGACCTGCAGTCATTCAGCATCCACCCCAGCACATTTTTACACAGTGCTACCAACTCATCACCCCTGCCTTTACCTCTTTTCACCAGTGTGTATGTGTGTGAGGCTTTGAACATGACAGAAGCACACAGATGAGGAGTCAGAAAGGCAGCTGCTTACATTGAGAGACAGAGCAAAGGACAGATGTCTTGCAATCAGATACAGAAAGACAGACAGAGAGAGACAGCCAAAGTTAGAGAGAGACAGGTTCACATACTGAATGACTTTCAGTTACTACTGAGCAGACTCAAAAGGTAAGATGAGACCATCTTAAAGTCACCGTGAAATCAAAATGGACATTTTTTTAATTGTATATTGCAGTATTGATCATAAACAAGATATCGGTGCACATCATTATTTTATTTTAAATTCATGTACCCTTGATTTCACGTTCTTACTATTCCAGAGAAATCCATATTTCTTAATGTTTTTTTTAAGAACAACATGA
Organism: Anabarilius grahami; assembly: GCA_003731715.1. NCBI lineage: Eukaryota > Metazoa > Chordata > Actinopteri > Cypriniformes > Xenocyprididae > Anabarilius > Anabarilius grahami. The sequence continues at coordinate 2,791,507 of RJVU01037554.1, read as the reverse complement.
AGCAATATTTCCAGTCAAATGTCTGACTACTCAGAAATCACTGGTTTAAATAACCTGGAATGACTGTGGGAAAACATTCACTAGTGACCAAATGTATGATAATTGCTTTAGAGTGATCAGTACTCTGATCTAAGGAAAATCAATAAGCTGATCTAAGGAACCTATAGTGTGCAAGAACCTCTTTAATCTCCAAAGATCCATACATTGAAATTTACAACCAAATTACAACCTGAAGCAAATGCTTAAAAAACAGTCTAAGAACATTTATGTTTTTGTACTCACAACAAATACTAATCTTCTATACAAATACACTTTAAGTTCGTTCTAACAAATGTAAAGGTCCTTATGAGACCCACCCAACCAACAATATCTAGACATTTTCTCTTCAACCTGCTCATAAAATAAACTAAACAGCATAAATCGTCCTCATGGACCCATTTATTTTAACCTTCACCAAACTCTGAGGTTTTGAAATATTTCTAGCTGTCTTAATTGAACCTGCAAATAAAATTAATTATTCTCATCTTTCTTAAGCATATTCCTCAATACCAGTTGCTTTAAATTAATTTTTTTTAGAATTCTCCTTGAAGTCTCGGCTTCAATAGTATTTCCATGTTTTGTTCGCTGTGTATAACAAAAAAGGCCAAACATGAAGCTGTAGGCTACAGACTAACTAACTCCTGACTTTCATAAGCAGGTGCTGCGTAAACAGTTCCAGGATCAGTATGAAGAAACACACAGCTCAAATATTACACACTTTGGCTTCCAATGACCGTACTACAGTGCTCCAGCTAACACCTCAGTTGAGAAAATGATCGGAAAATGTATTTTCCTGAGTCCAGTTTCAAATTGCATGTGCAGGTGTTGAACTTCACAAAGAGCTTATTCATGATAGGATGTATTTTCAGGTTTGGTTTCAATGTTTTGTAGGTAATCCTCCTAATCCAGTACCCTTTTGATTTCTTGTACTCTAAAGCATAAATTTTACAGTTAGCTTTTACCACTCTAAACAAAGGTGCGTGTGTGAGCTGTCAGAATAGTTCAGAATGAATCACGAACCTATTCATTACCAGGTGTTAAACCAATCATAACCAATCAGTATATAACGGATCCGTATGGTTTCGAATTGCTCTCACAGTACTTTATACTTTAATGTCCTACATCGATTGGACTGTGCATCGCCGCTTCACGTCAAACACACCGAAATGCGTTTGACAGATTCATTGAAAAGAACCGACTCATAAGAATGATTAATTCGCGAACTGGGTATTTCGAATTTGGATTCTAAACCAGCGACAGATATGGTTTAAACGACATGGTTGACATGGTTTCTCAGTTCATAAGCGGTAATCTTCAGTCAAAGATTAAAATGAATTTTACTAGGGCTGGTGCCCAGTTAAACTAGGTGGGGTAATAGGTGGACTGGGCCTGCTGCTTCTATCTGTTTGATATACAGGTGCTGGTCATACAATTAGAATATCATCAAAAAGTTGATTTATTTCACTAATTCCATTCAAAAAGTGAAACTTGTATATTATATTCATTCATTACACACAGACTGATATATTTCAAATGTTTATTTCTTTTAATTTTGATGATTATAACTGACAACTAAGGAAAACGTCTCAGGTTACAGATGTAACCCTGGTTCCCTGAGTAGGGAACGAGACGCTGCGTAGCAACGCATTGGGAACCTTCTGTGTGATGTCGTCACTGAAGCACTCTTGTATCTAACCAATCGCGTAGCGAGACGTCAGAGACGGGTGACGTCACGGACCAGGAACTATAAAGCATACCCGGATGCAGAGCACGCTAGCTTCTGAAATAAGTCTGAAGCAAGCACTCACAAGTATGCAGGGGGTACGGCGAGAGACGCAGCGTCTCGTTCCCTACTCAGGGAACCAGGGTTACATCTATAACCTGAGACGTTCCCTTTCGTGGGAACTGTCGACGCTGCGTAGCAACGCATTGGGAACGCAATCCCAACTATGCCGTAGCTTCAAGTACTTGTCAAAGTTATCTTGACAGGACAGATGACCCCAGAGTGGAGCCCACATCAAGGTTATAAAACCTCACAAACATGTGTTGGCTTGACCAACCTGCCGCATCACATATCTCACTGATGGACGCTCCCGCCATCAGAGCTATGGATGCCGCCATACCCCTGGTAGAGTGGGCACGGACCTTCAAAGGAGAAGGCTGTCCGGCCGCCTCATAGGCAAGTGAGATGGCCTCGACCACCCACTTGCCCATCCTCTGCTTAGACGCTGGGCCCCCTTTCCTAGGGGACCCATAACAGACAAATAGTTGATCTGTCTTACGCCACAGGGCAGCTCTGTGAACGTATGCATCCAATGCCCTTACCGGGCAAAGCAGATTTAGTTTTTCCTGATCCGAAGATTCAAACGGAGGAGGATGAAAGGCCTGGAGCATAATGGGACCTGGGACACTGGTAGGGACCTTTGGCACATAGCCCGGTCTCGGATTTAGGAATGCTTTCACCATTCCTGGAGCAAATTCAAGGTATGAGGGGGCAACAGAAAGTGCCTGTAAATCTCCTATCCTCTTCAGAGAAGTGATAGCTATGGTTTTTAGAGTGAGGAACCTCTCAGGAACCTCCTCTAGTGGTTCGAAGGGCGCCTCAGCCAGCCCTCGTAATACCACCGCCAGGTCCCAGGTCGGAACCCTTGTGCGCACTGGAGGCCTCAACCTCAGTGTGCCACGGAGGAAGCGTGTAACGAGGGGGTCTCGTCCTACCGAGGAATTCCCCTCAAGAGGAGCATGATAGGCCGATATGGCCGCCACATAAACCTTCAAGGTTGAGTGAGATAAACCCTCCAAGAACTTTTCTTGGAGGAAGCCTAGCACGGAGCTAGTAGAAGACTGGACAGGGTCCATATTATTTCGTCTACACCAAGTAGCAAATAAGTTCTATTTATAGGAGTACAGCTTCCTCGTGGCGGGAGCTCTGGAATTGAGAATGGTTTCCACAACCTCAGTTGGGAGACCGGCGTCTGTGAACCTGGCCCCCTCAGAGGCCAGGCCCATAGCTTCAATGTTTCTGGGCGGGGATGTAGAATCGCACCGCCCGCTTGTGACAGGAGGTCCTGTCTGAGAGGAAGCTCCATTGGGGAGCCGTCTAGTAGGGACACTAAGTCCGAGAACCATATCCTGGTTGGCCAGAAAGGGGCTACCAGTATTAGGCTGACCCCTTCCTGGCGTACTTTTTCCAGAACTCCCGGGAGCAGAGCGAACGGGGGAAAAGCGTACAGACGTAGCCTCGGCCACGTCTGTACCATCGCATCCAGACCCAGAGGTGCTGGATGCGACAGGGAGTACCAGCGCGGGCATTGGGTTGACTCTCCCGAAGCAAACAGGTCGACCTCTGCTTGACCGAAGTTTTTCCAAAGGAGCTCCACTACCTCTGGGTGGAGTCTCCACTCCCCGGGCCTCGGCCCCTGCCTCGACAGGGCGTCTGCTCCCACATTTTGATGCCCTGGGATATAAGTTGCCCTCAGTGAGAGCAACTTCCCCTGGGACCATAGGAGGATCTGACGGGCCAAGTAATACAGTCGGCGAGACCGCAGACCCCCCTGATGGTTTATATATGCGACCACCGCTGTGTTGTCCGTGCGGACCAACACATGGTGGCCCCTTAGGTCTGGGAGAAAGTGTCTCAATGCTAAGAACACCGCCATCATCTCCAGCCGATTTATGTGCCAGAAGCGCTGATGGTCCTCCCATAAACCCTGAGCTGGGCGGCCACTCATGATCGCCCCCCAGCCCGTGAGGGAAGCATCTGTCGTAAGCATTACGCGACGACCAGAAGTCCCCAACACGGGTCCCTGGGACAGGAACCAGGGATCCTTCCACATGACCAGAGCACGAAGGCATCGCCGCGTGGCTTTGATCATGCAAAAAGGATTTCTCCTCGAAGAAAACCCCCTGGTCCTGAGCCACCACTGTAAGGGTCTCATGTGCAGAAGGCCAAAAGGTATAATGTTGGACGCAGCTGCCATCAGACCCAGCAGTCTCTGAAACTGCTTTACAGTGAGTGACCGGCCTAACTTCACCCCTTTCACGGCCGCGAGAATGGAACTCACACGAGCAGGAGACAGATGTGCCTGCAGCGTGGTGGAGTCCCAGACTACACCTAAATAATTGGTGGTCTGAGCCGGAACCAGCACACTCTTTTTGGCATTGAGCCTCAACCCAAGCCTTTTCATGTGAGACAGAACAACATCTCGATGTTGAACTGCTACCTGCTCTGATCGAGCTAAAATCAACCAATCGTCGATGTAGTTTAGTATGCGGATGCCCTGGAGTCTCAACGGAGCCAGAGCTGCATCCACACACTTCGTGAATGTGCGGGGTGATAATGATAGGCAGAACGGAAGAACCCTGTACTGGTAAGCTTCGCCCCCGAAAGCAAACCTGAGGAACCTCCTGTGTGAAGGATGGATGGACACATAAAAGTATGCATCTTTCAGGTCTATCGCCACAAACCAGTCCTCGGACCTGATCTGTGGGATGATTTGTTTGAGTGTAAGCATCTTGAACTTGAGCTTTCGTATTGAGCGATTTAGCACACGTAAATCTATGATAGGACGAAGTCCCCCATCCTTCTTTGGAACAATGAAGTAACGGCTGTAAAAGCCTGACAGCTTGCTGGGAGGAGGAACCCTTTCTATAGCTCCTTTTTGCAAGAGTGTCATAACCTCTTGTTCCATCACCAGAGACTGCTCCGGGGTTACCACTGTGGGAAGAACCCCGTTGAATCTGGGCGGGCGAGACCCGAACTGAATTCTGTAACCCTTTTCTATAATGAGCAGCACCCATTTCGATATGTTTGGTAGAGTTTCCCATTCTGCCATAAAATCTACTAAGGGAACCAGTCTCTCGAGACTGGTCTCTGGTGTTTTTTGAGCACTTGACTCGATATTCTGACGCGGCGCACCGGCGGAGAATAAACTAATCAAGTGGCCGGCCCTCCTCAGAGGGTCGGCGGGGACCGCTGTGCCCTGACCCACAGTGGGAGGCAGGGTTGACAGACCGGCCCCCTGAGGGCGCCGAAGGGGAGCCGAGGATAGGTGTATTCTTCCCCGACTTCCTTCGGAGGGGACCACCCTCATCGGTTCCTGACCCACAGACGTCAGGACCGCTTCGAAGCCTTCCGCGTGATAATGACGGCCCGCAGGTCCGCCTTACCCTTGGAAGGCTTCTGTTGAGCGGGCCGACCCGATCCCCAAGCTTTCTGCGGGGGAGCCCGGGCAGCCACACTCATTTTTTGTTGCGCTCTGTGGTGCGCCGAGGAGCTCGTTGACGGCCGAGGCTGCTCCCGCTCAGCAACCTCGGGGGGATTATTTGACCGGCGGGGGAGGAACCTCTGAAACGCCGCTGCCTGTTTTTTAGCCTCCTGGAACCTCTCGACGACTGTTGTAACAGCGTCGCCGAAGAGGCCCACAGGAGACAGCGGCGCGTCCATCAGGGCAGCTTTGTCTCGCTCCCTGATGTCTGAGAGGTTCAGCCACAAGTGCCTCTCCGTGGCCACCAAAGCTGCCATAGACCGCCAGATTTCTTTTGCGGTCTCTCTGGTGGCCCGGAGAGCCAGGTCAGTTGCCATCCTGATTTCCTGGATGCACTCAAATGTGGCCTCCCTGCTATCATCAATATCCCCCAGCAAGTCAGCTTGATATGCTTGAAGCAGCGACATGGTATGTAGACATGCCGCTGCCTGACCTGTTGCCGCGTAAGCTTTGCCCACCAAGTTCGATGTTGTTTTCAATGGCTTGGTGGGCAACGTCGGGGCCTTAAGCCACGATGCAGTCGCGGGAGAGAGATAGCCCGCGAGCGTCTCTTCCACCCGGGGCATCGCCGCATATCCGTGCTGCTTCAGCCCCACGATGTTACTATATACAGAAGTTTGGGGGCTGAAGACACGGTGCTGCACTGGTCTTCTCCACGATCTCGACACCTCGGTGTGGAGATCGGGGAAGAAAGACAGACCCCGACACTGGGGTAGTGACCGAGCGGGCAGGAAGCGCTCATCCAGCTTACTTTTCGGTCTTGCCTCTGAAGTGAAGAAGTGAAGAAGAAGTGAAGTGACATGTGGCCAAGTATGGTGATCCATACTCGGAATTTGTGCTCTGCATTTAACCCATCCAAGTGCACACACACAGCAGTGAACACACACACCGTGAACACACACCCGGAGCAGTGGGCAACCATTGCTGCGGCGCCCGGGGAGCAGTTGGGGGTACGGTGCCTTGCTCAAGGGTCTCACCTCAGTCGTGGTATTGAGGGTGGGGAGAGCGCTGGACATTCACTCCCCTCACCGACAATCCCTGCCGGACCTGAGACTCGAACCCATGACCTTTGGGTTACAAGTCCGACTCTCTATCCATTAGGCCACGACTGCCCCTCTGCCCGCTCTGCTGGCCAATCAACCTGTAATTTGGCCACAGCCCTGGTCACTACCTCCAGGAGCTCCTCGTATGCTGGGGAAGAGGATGGCGAGTCCTCATCCCCAGCTCCGACGCTCACCACATCAACCTCCTCGGAGGAAGAGAGGTGAAGCGCCGGTGTCCCTCTCTGGGGGGAAGAAACCGCAAAGCGTGCTTCCACCACCTGAGAAGAGACACTGGGGCTGGCAGGTAAAGGGCGAGATAAGGCTGGGCCCGTCTCAACTCCCTCTGCCAGCTCCATTTGCGAACCCCACGAATGAAGCCGTCGCTGTGCCTCGGCAACAGCGGGACCCGACCCGCGGGGAACGCCGACCGAAGCACCCCCTCTATTAAAGAGTGCCCGGCGTGATCTGAGGACTCTGAGGGTGAGCTTTTCACAATGTACACAGACAGCACCCTCGAGAGCTGCCTGTGCATGCTCAACCCCCAGACAAACGACACACATTTCGTGTGTATCCCCGTCAGGAATGAACCTAGTACAGGGATGAACATACTGCTTGAAGTGCCTGTCCTCCGCCATTTTTAAATTGTCTTATATATACGTGCTTGTACTGAAACTCTTGTCCTCAGACGAAGAGATATTGTGCAATATGTAGCGAGACAAACAACAGTAAATAAGACAGACAAGATAACATGGAGCGCTTGCTGAAGACAACAGAAGCTAGCGTGCTCTGCATCCGGGTATGCTTTATAGTTCCTGGTCCGTGACGTCACCCGTCTCTGACGTCTCGCTACGCGATTGGTTAGATACAGGAGTGCTTCAGTGACAACATCACGCAGAAGGTTCCCAATGCGTTGCTACGCAGCGTCGACAGTTCCCACGAAAGGGAATCCCAAATTCAGTATCTCAGAAAATTAGAATATTGTGACAATGTTCAATATTGAAGACACCTGGTGCCACACTCTAATCAGCTAATTAACTCAAAACACCTGCAAAGGCCTTTAAATGGTCTCTCAGTCTAGTTCTGTAGGCTACACAATCATGGGGAAGACTGCTGACTTGACAGTTGTCCAAAAGACGACCATTGACACCTTGCACAAGGAGGGCAAGACACAAAAGATCATTGCAAAATAGGCTGGCTGTTCACAGAGCTCTGTGTCCAAGCACATTAATAGAGAGGCGAAGGGAAGGAAAACATGTGGTAGAAAAAAGTGTACAAGCAATAGGGATAACCGCACCCTGGAGAGGATTGTGAAACAAAACCCATTCAAAAATGTGGGGGAGATTCACAAAGAGTGGACTGCAGCTGGAGTCAGTGCTCAAGAACCACTACGCACAGACGTATGCAAGACATTGGTTTCAGCTGTCGCATTCCTTGTGTCAAGCCACTCTTGAACAACAGACAGCGTCAGAAGTGGCTAAAGACAAAAAGGACTGGACTGCTGCTGAGTGGTCCAAAGTTATGTTCTCTGATGAAAGTAAATTTTGCATTTCCTTTGGAAATCAGAGTCCCAGAGTCTGGAGGAAGAGAGGAGAGGCACACAATCCACGTTGCTTTAGGTCCAGTGTAAAGTTTCCACAGTCAGTGATGGTTTGGGGTGCCATGTCATCTGCTGGTGTTGGTCAACTGTGTTTTCTGAGGTCCAAGGTCAACGCAGCCATATACCAGGAAGTTTTAGAGCACTTCATGCTTCCTGCTGCTGACCAATTTTATCCAGATCCAGATTTCATTTTCCAACAGGACTTGGCACCTGCACACAGTGCCAAAGCTACCAGTACCTGGTTTAAGGACCATGGTATCCCTGTTCTTAATTGGCCAGCAAACTCGCCTGACCTTAACCCCATAGAAAATCTACGGGGTATTGTGAAGAGGAAGATGCGATATGCCAGACCCAACAATGCAGAAGAGCTGAAGGCCACTATCAGAGCAACCTGGGCTCTCATAACACCTGAGCATTGCCACAGACTGATCGACTCCATGCCACACCGCATTGCTGCAGTAATTCAGGCAAAAGGAGCCCAAACTAAGTATTGAGTGCTGTACATGCTCATACTTTTCATGTTCATACTAAAAATCCTTTCTTTGTATTGGTCTTAAGTAATATTCTAATTTTTTGAGATACTGAATTTGGGATTTTCCTTAGTTGTCAGTTATAATCATCAAAATTAAAAAAAATAAACATTTTAAATATATCAGTCTGTGTGTAATGAATGAATATAATATACAAGTTTCACTTTTTGAATGGAATTAGTGAAATAAATCAACTTTTTGATGATATTCTAATTATATGACCAGCACCTGTAAATAGGAGTGCAGTTTGTACAAAATGTGAATTGAGCAATCTGTATCATTCATTATTTTCAAGATTAAGTTGTAAATATATGATGAATTTATGCACCAAAGAGGCTGGTATGTAAACAGCTTGCTTCTGTAATATACTTAAATTCACCATCCCCTAATTTTTCCAAAAAAGCTGCTGATTGTTTGGAAAGGAGAAGGGTTCATAACTCTGGGGCTGGGAGAGAGCGGCTCAGCGAGATGTGTTTGAAACTAACCAATTTAAGGCATAGCTTGGAGGGTCAGAAAGAACCAAAGGGCCTATAATTGGCATCTTTCTTGTCTTATTAAAAGAAAACATGTCCCTGTGGAATCCTTAAGCTCAACGAGCTTCTGTGTGAATCTCGAGCAAACACCCACAGTCTGGATGAGATCATTAAGTGCAGAGATGTGTGACGTACTCTGACAGGAAGGTCCAGCTGATCAGCTGAACTGATGAACATAGACCGCTATCATTTTGAGAGGTTAAAGAGGTGATGTTGTGTCTTTTTCTGTTGTTGGGGTGTTTCAAAATGATGGTGTTGGAGCCGTGGCCTTGAGTTTAGCACATGTCTCTGGAATATTGATGCAATGTGAGTTCAAAAGCACCTCATCCTTTCCAACAGTCTCATGATAGCTTAACTATTTTACAATTTGGCAAATTGGTGGTGAGTTCATACATTCTCATCTGTTCATTTTCATACAATGAGGGTTGGTTTAGGGGTGCAGCTTCATGCTTAATGTTCATGCCTTTTTCTACGAATCACATTGTACAAATTTGTATGTAACTGCTACTTTGTAGCCATTTCAGGTCCACAAAAAATGGCAAGGGGCCCACCTAATATAAAATCAGTAAAATTAAAGTTAAGATACCCAGCTAACAGGGAACATTCTCAGAACTTTGGCTAACATTCTGGTAAGGTTCTCACAAAGTTATGAAATAAAAAAGTTCTTCAAGTAACATTAATATAAAATTTTTCCAGAGTTACCTGTTTTTTTATAATGTCAGCACAAAAACGTTATTTATACATTGTTCATGTAACATTTTATTTCTGAAACGCTTGGACGTTCGTTAAACGTTTTTCAAATGTTACTAGTTTCAGAACGTTCAGAGATTATTCAAGTTCCCATAATGTTTGCAAAATGAAAATATGGAATGTTCCTTTAATGTTCACATGACGTTTTCATAAATTAATGGGAAACTTAGCAAAACATTCTTAGAACATATTTTTTGTTAGCTGGATAACTTTTACACTTTTCTCAAACTGATTGTTGTTTTTTTAAGTGTTGAGATGTGGTTACAAACCTCAATAGGTTATTTTCAAAAACATTTTAGCACAGTGGTTGATGGACCCTTTTCACAGATTGTGATTATGTGTTTTTAACATCGTAAATTTAGAAGTTTTTTATATTATCATCTTTAAAAAATTTAATGTACATTTATAACGATACTTTGTGTTACAATACTTTGGCATGAAATTTCATAACAATAATTAACGCTTGATGTTTCTAACAAAATGGCTAAGGGAGTTTTTAAGGGAATTTTACATTTACATTCTCTCTTCTGACCACTGTAATCAATTCTCTTTTTCACTTTTGGAAAGTCATAGAAATATTATTATGGATGATTTTCTTTTTTGATTTTTTTTTTTGAGTTCCATTTGCTCCAATATATTTTTTGTAGTTTCCATTCACTATGTTGAAGTTTACCCAACTATGGTGAGATTGACGACCTCCACTTCTGAGAACCCCGCAAAAGTGAAAAGGCTCCATTGATAATTTAGTTACTTGTGCAGTTCTTGTCTATGCATTTGCACTTGCATTATATATATATATATATACATATATATACAGTTGTGGTCAGAATTATTGGTAAATATGATCAAAGATGACTGTAAAAATAAATCTGCATTGTTTTTCCTTTTGATCTTTAATTCATAAAATTAGCACAAATCCAACCTTTCATTGAAGGAAAAAAATCGAAAGTGGGGGGAAAATCACATTATGAAATAAATGTTTTTCTCCAAAACACGTTGGCCACAATTATTGGCACCCTTTTATTTAATAACTTTAATATTTAAACCTCCTTTTGCCAAGATAACAGCTCTGAGTTTTCTCCTATAATGCCTGATGAGTTTGGAGAACACCTGACAAAAGATCATAGACCATTCCTTCATGCAGAATCTCTCCAGATCCTTCAGATTCCCAGCTCCATGTTGTGCTTCTTCTCTTCAGTTCACTCCACTCATTTTCTTTAGGGTTCAGGTCAAGGGACTGGGATGGTCATGGCAGAAGCTTCATTTTGTGCTCAGTGACACATTTTTGTGTTGGTTTTGATGTTTTTCTTTGGATCGTTGTCCTGATGGATGATCCAACCACAGCCCATTATTGGATTTCTAGCAGAGGCAGTCAGGTTTTGATTTTTTATCTGTTGGTATTTGCTAGAATCCAAGATACCATGTATCTGAACAAGATGTCCAGGACCTCCAGCAGAAAAATAAGCCCACAGCATTAAAGATCCAGCAGTATATTTAACCGTGGGCATGAGGTACTTTTTATCCATGTGTGCACCAAACCCATCTGGTGAGTTTGCTGCCAAAAAGCTCTATTTTTCATCTGACCATAGAAGCCGGTCTCTTTTGAAGTTCCAATCTTGTCTGACAACTGAATATACTGGAGATTGTTTCTGGATGAGAGCAGAGGATTTTTCTTGAAACCCTCCCGAACAGCTTGTGGGGATATAGGTGCTGTTTGATAATATTTTTTAGGTTTTCTGAGACTCAAGACTCAACTAATCTCTGCAATTCTCCAGCTGTGATCCTTGGAGAGTCTTTGGCCACTCAAACGTTCCTCCTCACCGCGCATTTGGACGATTTAGATACACATCCTCTTCCAGGCAGATTTGTAACATCTTTAGTTGATTGGAACTTCTTAATTATTGCCCTGATAGTGGAAATGGGGATTTTCAATGCTTTAGCTATTTTCCTACAGCCACTTTCTATTTTGTGAAGCTCAACAATCTTTTGCTGCACATCAGAACTTTATTCTTTGGTTTTACTCATTGTGATGAATGATAAAGGGAATTTGGCCTTTGTGTTTCCCCATAGTCCTGTGGAACAGGAAGTCATGGCTGGACAATTTCATGTTTATAATCACCCTGGTGTGCTAAAAAAAAAAATTATTTATGATATTTTACTCATAAATGATCGGGTGCCGATAATTGTGGCCAATGTGTTTTGGAGAAAAACATTTATTTCATAATGTGATTTTCCCCCCACTTTCAATTTTCCTTCAATGAAAGATTAGATTTTTTCTAATTTTATGAATTAAAGATTAAAAGGATAAACAATGCAGATTTATTTTTACAGTCACCTTTGATCATATTTACCAAGGGTACCAATAATTCTGACCACAACTGTGTGTATATATCAGGGTCCTTTCCTCCGAGGAGGCAAGAGAGGCAGTGCCTCCTCAAAAAAATAGGATGAGAAATTAATCTATATTACATATAAAACAACACAAATATTACAAATTATGACATTAAAAAGAGCGCAAGTCACTCGTATTTCTAAAGGAACACTGCCCAACAGCGACACCCACAGGTAAAGTTACAGCAGGAGTCATGCCTCTCTTTCCACTCATAGAAAACCATTAGACCCCTATAGCGTGCGGTGGGTTTTGTGGGGGGTAATTGAGAATGAATGGAGGAAAGTCACATGAGAGGAGGCGATGTCTCCATCGCGCTATGATTGGATGTAATTGGTTATGATTGGATATGATTGGTTTTGGTTTGTGTGATAAATCCCGCCTCTTGTTTACGTGCACGTTCCGCACGTCAGTTTGAATGAACAAATGATGGCGTCAATGGGAAGACTAATTGAAAAGTAAGTAAACAGATTACCCAGTTAGATATTACTGCTTTATGTCACATCAAAATCAAACTTGAAATGGACTGAAAACATGATGACTGCTGGGTTTTTTAGTGCAATTAGCTTGGTGAAATTAAAAATACAATTCGTGTCTGTGACAGACGGTGTTTACGGAGCATGACTGATGATCCAAAATAGCCTAAGTTGTTGTTTAAATTGTTACAGCCTTTAGTTATTATTTTGGAATGAATGTAGAAATGCTTAAAACACTAACTTGATGAGATTGACTTGGTTTTGATAAATAGAACATTACACTGTTAATGTAAAATTACAAAATAGAATTGTATTTGGTTTCTTTTTTGATGTAATGTAAAGTAATGTTCATTTAACAAGGAAGATGTGTCAACGTTAAGAGTAATGCACATGAATTTACATTTGATTCATAAAAAATAAAAAAATGTGCCTCCTCATTTCAGAGCACCACTGCACGCCACTGATATATATATTTATCATTCTCAACAGTGTGCCAGTCGGAAATAGCAAATCTTAGAGCTGTCAAGCCATTAACAGCATTGATACAGTATGTGTTGACGCCTTTAAGGCCAGCATGATATCAGGGACATATGAAAAACTTTCCAAAAACATAATCACTGCTGTTAATCACTTTCTCTTCATCTCTCCCTCATTATAACACCCTTTCTCTTCTGTTTTCTGAATATAATTTCATTTTAGTGGTGTTCCGATATCTGCAACGACCAGTTGAAAATTACATTTTTCACAGTGACCCAACATCTTGACAACTTCTGTCATCAAAGAGTAACTCACTTTGTCGTTTTTATTAGGACAAAAGGCCAACTAAATTCATGTATTACTCATATCTCTAATTAAAGGTTATCTTTGTTAGGTCATGTCTAACAGTGCTGCATGCACATCTGTTCTTATAGCATGTGAAAGTCAATACCATGCTGTGCAGGCGAGACCCCGCTGATCCATCTCAAACCTTTGCATCCGAAATAAGTCAGACTGTTTTTTGCTCTCTTAAAGCTAGTAACAAAGCATCAGCTAATGATGCTTCAGATTCATTTTAAGATGCTTAAAAGCTCCAAAATCTCTTTCCAGCCACCAGATTTTTTTTAAGTGTTTTTGTCGACATGTGCGTGTGTTTGTAATGCAGATGACTTGTTGGGAGGATAATACTACTCCCAATTCCAAAGTAAGCATATACTGCACAAAGCAATATACAAATTAAACTGAACTCAAAATACACTCAACATGCAGAAGATGCATATAGTACAGTATGTGAGCAACTCAGGTCTATATCTCAGGTCTTCATGTTCGTCTGCAAAAAAATAAGTTAAATAACTTTTTCTGTTGCAAGGTGACTTGCTTGTAGTAACAAAGTCTCCTGCAGTGGAGAAAATTGGCACTGAAGTTATTGAGAGACAGCGTTGTTGTTTTCGCAGGTTTAGCAATATAAAAATGTTTTTCTTGTTGGTCTTCCAGCAGATCTGCATCTATGAATGCAATCATCTGTGTTGTATGACCTCATGATCTTGGTGAAAGACTTATCTTTTTTTTTTTTCAATAATGATATTGCTCAGTATTGGATATCTGCGGATATATTCATAGTATTGTGCATTTCCCCTATTTTTTACATTTTGATTATGTTTGCTTTCATCTAACACTTAAAATGAATCTTTAAATAAATTAAAATGTTGAAATAAATTAAAAAATTAATAATTTAATGGCACTGTTCAATGTAATTTTTAGCTAATCTCAAAATGAATATCCATAATAATGTGTGTTATAATATTGTGATGCCTAAATTTACTTGATTTCTGTTTTTAGTGCTTTAAAATAGTCACACTCCCCTCAAAATTATCATTGGCCAATGGATGTCTGCATCAGGTGGTGTAGTAAATGCTTTCTCAACATTTATTAGTCTGACAGAACCTAACTTTCACAAACCCTTGCCTTTTTCCTTTACATGCACCATCACCTTTGAAATTGTTGTACTTGCAGTATTCTCTGACGCAGCATAAACTGTAGTGTGTACGCGCCCTTAAACCTCAGATCAATGGATGAGGCTCTGAGGAGATGGCCCTGAAGGTTAGACTCTGTATATCTGTTTTCCAGGTCCTGAGTGATGGCAGTCTTGGCAGACTTGATGGTTGGACTGTCCTCATCTTTTGGTTTCATAGTTTGTACAATCATTTTTGCCAGAGGGAGGATCATTGCAACAGAGGAGGTTGTTTCAGTGCTCTAGAGGGGTGTAATTGTCATAAAGGGGTTAAGCAGATGAATTATTTCCTCTACCCGTTTCAGTTCACTGTCAGACAATATCAGTCCTTGACATTCTTCTTGACATTCTTGTCCATTAAGGCAGAGTAGATGGCAGGCTGCTGCACCAGATAATGGTTCAGTATGTCATAAATGCTGTTTCATTGATCTGAGATATCATGGATAAGTTTGTGAGCAAGTAAATCTAGAATCTTATTCTTGATTTCCAAGACGTCAGCTGATGTTTTTACAGAAATATATCACGATTCACCTCTTTTCTAAGCCTATCTAGAAGATGAGGCCTTAATCTATCATCTTATAATCTATCTTTGTTGCCTTAATCTATCAGATATTTTATTAAATTTTTGTCACAGTTAAGTTCAGTTTAGTTTAGTTCATGGATTTTTAGTTTGTATTTCTTCAGTTCCTGTTTTCATTTGTTAGATTTCCCGCCACTCGTTGCTATGGTCACCGTCATTATGAGTTCTGTGTTTCAGCTGTGTTTGATTATTCATCTTGTTTGTGTTTGCTTAATAAGTTGTACCTTCACAGTCACTCTTTGTCTGGTCATGTTTGCATTGTTGGAACTTATTCTTCATCTTTGTGCCTTCTTCTGCAACGCACCATGACTTTTATTTTATTTTATTTTATTTTATTTTATTTTATTTTATTTTATTTTATTTTATAATTTTATATTTTACATTTTTATATTATATTCTATTTTCT
>RJVU01037554.1:2753024-2775861 GCA_003731715.1 Anabarilius grahami | reverse complement strand
GAGGAAAATTACATATTTTTAATAAAATAAAACATTTATAAAAAATATGTAATTTTCCCCTTATTATTAATTATCATTTGAATTTAAATTTATATGATGTAATCACAGTCCTGCTCACGTGTTTTAATCATAGTGACATCCCAAATATCTTTTGCTATGAACCCCCAGTGCTTTAGTCCTCATTTAATTGGCACAAAGCTATAACTAAGCGTTTGCATAAAAACAGTGGGGAGTGTGTGTTCTTCTGCCCCATCTGTGCTTCTATGCCGGGGGGATGGAGTAAGTGGCTCATAGTATCTGTTGAATTGCCATGAGTCTACACTTGCGTCACGAATTTCTGCAAAAGGTTTTGTCAATCTTTTTTGACCATTGCTTTTGTAATTGGCTGCAAATCCAAAGTGTGTGCGTGCGACATTTTCACAATTGTTCTATATTGCTTTTGATTGCATCTTCCCACTGCATTTAAGTCTCATGTTAATTTTTCACGCAATTAGACATAAAACTCCAGGAAATGGATGATCGTCAATTATAAAGCATAACTGTATATAATTCACTTCCCATGCATCAACATAAAGTTAATTTTAGATTTGCATAAAATTATACCTGTTGCTAAAGTAATCACTTTTCTTGCTGATTGCTCTGTCACCGCTGCTATACTCCCATCGTTTTGTCTCTCCTCCTCCAGTTTCTGAAGTACATTCATGGGGTGTTCTTGAGGTCAAGGAACAGAACAAAATTGTGGAGCACATGATGGTCTATCACCACACCTCTGAACCTTCTGCCCTATTCATAGACCGGCTTCTCACTCCCCACACATAAAGGACAACTTGATTTCACAACTTTCACCTCAGCACTACTTTAATGTTCTTTT
Organism: Anabarilius grahami; assembly: GCA_003731715.1. Classification (NCBI taxonomy): domain Eukaryota; kingdom Metazoa; phylum Chordata; class Actinopteri; order Cypriniformes; family Xenocyprididae; genus Anabarilius; species Anabarilius grahami. The sequence continues at coordinate 2,774,990 of RJVU01037554.1, read as the reverse complement.
TGTATTTTTGTTGAAGAAAATCATTGTGAGATTTGGGAAATGGGTACCAGTAAGGACATTTTATGATGTTACAAGTAGAAGTACAGGGTTTAGGCTATTGCATATGCAAACGCATAAAATAGCTTATCATTAAACGATTTGTTGGACAGTTAATAATGCTATGTAATGCACATCAGCAGAGCGTAAGACAAGTCGTACCACTATGTTTACATAAATAGGCTACTCTTGAAAGTGTCACTGATGTATTAAGCTTCTAATGTTTCCAGCAATACAAAAACTCAAATCAGTAATTTAATTTGAGGTTCTTAACTGTTTATTTTTTTCTATTTTTGCATAGATTTTGCATTGGACATTAAGTGCTTTTCCACATTTCCTCTCAAGAACGGTTTACGTCATCACCATCTCTTGCATTACTGAAGTACATTCTAATCCTGATTTTGTAGCACCACAGTGGAAAAAGAAACCACAACATGTCAACTTAATCGCAATTAAACACACCTGAACGAAATCGCCCCCTATATCTTCATTCACTATTCTCTACATTACTCCACTAAGGGGCTGTTTACACGACACCATTTTCAACTAAAAACGGAAAACTTTTTGTGTTTTGGTCATTCATTTACATGACAACAGCGTTTTGGGGGCCTGAAAATACAAGTTTTTGAAAACGATACTGTTGTCATCTCCGTGTAAACTGCAAAAAATATGAATCTGTGAAAATGGTGACAACATGCACGAGTATAACCTGTTTAGTCTGTCCACCTTATTTGTTAACGCGGAATTAAGGTATTTCTGTGAAGTGTGAGACTTCTGGTTTATTAGCCGCAATAGAAAAATAATGAGAAGAATATCAAAGTGCAGTAAACTGTAAAAATAAGGTGGATAGTCATGCGTGAGGCGAGTGCTGTAAAAGAATGTGTGTATTTTTGCGCAGGCGCGTAATCTTTCTTTACTAAGTGACGTCGCCAACTACTTGTCTGACATGCGTAATACAGTGTTTTTATTCATATTAGTGGATCCGTGTAAACTGATTTTTTTTGATAATGTTGTCATCTGTACAAAAAACCTTTCGGTTTTTAGTACATCGTTGTTGTGTAAACGTAGTAAGATTTATCTTGAAATCTATCATGGAAACTAAACCTTATTTAGTAATCACTTAAAGGTGCAATATGTAAGAATTTTGCAGATAAATATCCAAAAACCACTAGGCCAGTGTTATATATTTTGTTCACTTGAGTACTTACAACATCCCAAATGTTTGCAACTATTTGTAAATCGTGAGAGAATTGCAATTTTAACCAAGGCTCCGGGACGTGTGAGGAGTCGCCTGTCAATTGCGTCATACCCGCGTTACCCTCGGTTTCCGGTTTTATTTTGTAGAAACCATGGAAACACCAATGACGCTTTAATATAATACACGTTTTAATAGACAAGGGAACAACTGTTTTGATATATTTATAGACAGAAAACGTCTCAGGTTACGTATGTAACCATAGTTCCCTGAGAACAGGGAACGAGACTCTGCGTTAGAACGCTTTGGGGAACGCCACGTGACCCAGGTGTCTGAAAGCACTATCCAAAAACTCCAAATCCTATTGGCCGGCGGCAGCCTATGACGTCATACGGCGCGACCCGGAAGTATAAAGGAGCGCCTGGAGAGACAGCCNCAAATCTCATGGATAAGAGAAAGAAAGTGAAGCTCACAAGCAAACAATGTCAGGCGGCCGATTAAGGCCGACCTAAACATGCATAATAACTGAAGTGACGAGTGCTAACTCAAACTACTCTAGAAAACAGCAGATAAGAAGCTACTCTAAACAACAGGTGGTTAAGAGGCGGCCATTTTGTGGCCTGCACAATATATCTAGCCAGTCTGTCAACTTCAGTTTGCCCAAAAACACCCTAATTTTGACTACATGCTCAGAAACTATACAGGAAAATAAGGTCCTATTTTAACGAATAAAATATAGACCCTCCTGCAGCTCAAAAACCAAAAAACTCCTTAAGGTCCCTTTTTACATGAAAGGATGGAATCTAAGGTTCTTTTAAGCCTAAAGATCCTCTTACTATCAAACAGAACAGCGGGCTGATAGAAATAATTACTATGGCCCAGCCATCAGTCTGACCATAAGAAGCATCTGAGCATGATATATGTTATATATACACATATAATATATACATATATATATACATACATACAGGAGGTGGAAGAAGAGGAGGAGAGGGTAGATATAAATCACCCTATACAGCTGGGGGATCGATTACAAACGCAACAATGTTTACAATCGATCACCCGTCTCACTCTCTCTTCCTCCTCCTCCCGCCTGTCTGGGTTCAGATACAAATATGAATGGCTAGGGGTTTCCATGCCTTCCCGATCTCAAACGCAGAGATCAGACCGGGATGGAAAGTATGGAAGCTGCCGTATTAATGGACAGAAAGGAACCGCTCGTCGAGCTGTGCGCGCGCGGCCCCTTTCTTAACGCGCTGTCCCGGCAGCTGCAGCTGCCGCGAGAGCGCGTCCCAAACACACAGCAGCTCGCATACACCAGCCAGAGGAGCGCTCGCCGCCGGACGCGATGATGTCAAACACGAACGTCATCGTCATCCGGTCGCTCTCGCCAGCCCCAGGGAAGTTGAGAGAGAATAAAACTTTCTCAAACTTCCCAACGAGCTCGTCTAAGAGCCCTATGATTGCAGCCACCGTTAAGCCTCAGCACAAACAGGGGGCAGAACCACCAGGCAGAGATGCAGACAGCTCTTCCCTCGGGAAGAGCCAAATGAGAACAGAGTAAACAACAGACAAACACACAGCAGTGCCCTCAAGCACTGTGTATGCGCGCTCCTCTCCAGACAGAGAACGCCCAGAAAAATATGTATATCCAGTGTCAAACCCTTGGACACGGATAAACACACTCTCATGAACGTTCGTAAGGTATATATAAAAAACCCTACCGGAGTTGGTATAGATGCAATCAGACAGAACAGGACCGAAAGACGATGAGATGCTGGCTGTCTCTCCAGGCACTCCTTTATACTTCCGGGTCGCGCCGTATGACGTCATAGGCTGTCGCCGGCCAATAGGATTTGGAGTTTTTGGATAGTGCTTTCAGACACCTGGGTCACGTGGCGTTCCCCAAAGCGTTCTAACGCAGAGTGGAGTTCCCTTCGAAAGGGAACTAATTATTGTTATATAGCTCAATATGTTTAGTCTTATTGTTTAAATCAAATTTTCTTGATGTTTTGCGAGTACCATGCTTTACCATGCCTCAGAGAAAAACACTATTTTGTGAAATAGCTAACATAGCATAATCAGATGCAGCTTTATTTTTAGTAACACTAATACAGAATTTTCTCCATCATACAATACCTTTTAAAATTAATTGCATCCCATTTATCAACACAAGCCATTCAGCCGCCGAGCGAATGCTCAGAGTAACGTTATAACATAATTTTCAACACACTCAAATGTATCTAATATGATAAACAGAGCTGCATTACCTCATACTCATGACTGAAAAAGCGGAAGCAGCGCCGGCGACTGTGGCATAATAAAAGTTCCGCTGCTCGTGAGGCGTGAGTTGCGCAATCGCTCCAGCGGCCTCGTTCAGCTCCAACAACACTCGGTCCTGCTCTGCTTCAAACTACAGTAACGTTAATAATCGCATCCATGAACATGATTTCTTCCCGAGTCCTATTTCAATTATTTTCCACCGGCCGTTGAGGTAAAGACCACATGTCCCAAGATTCCACGCTCAAACTTGTTTTGAATAGGTCTCTAGCGACCTCTAGCGGACAGAAAATATTACATAGTGCACCTTTAAAAAGGAATTTATACCTGTTTGATATTACACTGTATCCACTAGGGCTGGGACAATAAATCTATGCATCACGATTTGTGGATTGATTCTAGATTTTCCGAATGCATTACGATTCTCTCTCAAATCGATTCTGAGCTTAATTTTTAACAGCAGATGGCACTCTAAGCTAGTTTTTAACCACACGCTCAAATGCTCATGAAGATCGCTTGTGCGTTCGGCTGAGTCTGAGAATGTTCTTGCAGCGAGGTTTGGAAAATGGAAGGATGGATGATTCAGCTGTGGGCGCCATCTTCTGGTCAGATGTGGGACTTCATTTGGAGCATGACTCTCACAGTGCATTATGGATATTCTCTAGCCATTGAGCGTACATTGGTTGTACACTTGTTATTGTGGTGCATTGTGTGATTGAATGAGTGCACTCGATATCCACAATGTTTTCGGACATCCCTACAAATGGCTGTCCCCTCAAATAGTGCCCTATTTAAGGGTATGGGAGGCGATTTCGGACACAGCCAAGGTCTTATTAGGCATACTAGAAACTTCCAGGCAGTTGTGTTGAGGCAAGTTGGAGCTAAACTCTGCAGGACAGTGGCTCTCAAGGACACCCTGGAGTTTGGACACCCTTGGGTTAGAGGGAAGGAATGGGATTGGGACATCAAACTTCATGGTTCCTGTGATCCAACAATTCTCATATTTTAACTAGTCTTGCTAATTAGCTAATTGTCAACCGCTTTGGTGTGGATTGGCAGAAGAGAAATTTAATGAATAAAGGAACAGCTGGTCAATGTTTGCAGTGTACAGAAGGGAGAGAGAAAGAGAGAGACATAAACAGAGACAGAAGGAGAAAATATGGGCCTGAAACTCAAGATAGCATTTGCGCCCGGAAATTTGGCCTTCACGCTGACTATACCACAAAAGCGTATTCATCAAAATTAATTGCAAGGCACAATCTTTCTTCCTAGATATGAAGAAGCACTCTTAGTGGGCGAAAGGTCATTTTTCCCAGGCACAATTGAATCAAAAGACCATGGAATGCATAATCATTATTACACATGATGATAAAATTTCACATAGAAAAGCATGTATTCTGCATGTAGCCGTGACATAACCAAAAATAAGATTTACTTAAAATTCCATTTGCAAGTTTTTGCAGACTTAAAGTACAGTACATTCAAATAAGTGAAAACTACACTTTTATGATGTAGTTTGAAATAAAATTAGAGTAAATCTGGCCTAATATTTTCCTACAAATGTGATGCATCTATTTAATCTGATCTGATACATTTTCATAATAATTAATATTAATAAAAAGATTAAAAAGAATTATAATAATAATGTTTATATTCTACATATTTACTTAATCACTGGATCTTTTTTTCTGTGTTATACGACACATGCTCCAAGTGTTCATTTGAGGGTTGTGGATATAATATATAAATAAAAATGTATATCTCCTTACTCAAACTGGAAATGGAAGATGATCACTGGAAAGTGTTTTTCCAGCCAGAGATAAGATTTTAGGGAGGGATTGTCAGACTAAAGACTAACATAAATGATGAATTAGACAAAGCACATCAATAACTCTCTGAGTGCTGCTTAATGAGGCATATAAACGAACAGATAAGAAGTTAGTCTGGACAATCCCATTTATCAGTTCTCTAGAGTGACCTATATAAAAAAGGAATGGCCAGGGATTTCATACATTTCAAACAAACGCTGTATAACTGTGGGCAGAGCTGTTCTGTACAGTTACAGAAGGGATTTTGACTCCTTGAGTACATTTTCTTATGATAAATAATCTATTAAAGTCATTTGGGTTGCTCTGTCATCTATTGTATTACATTCAAAAGTGGCCCTTTTTTGGTTTGTTAAATAAGCTCTATTGAACTTGATTCAAAGAGGATCTCATGAATCTGCCACTAAATCTTCTTGATCTGTTCTGGGAAGAAGAATTAAACCTGTGAGATTAACATAAGTCACATAAAATGCACTAAAATGTGCCTCTGAAGCCAAAATCCACAACAGTCCCAAAACTAGATTTTCAGTTAGTCTTGTCATGATTAGAAAGAGATAGAAAACATGCCTTGTTTTCATACTATAATTAAGTTTTCCTCTCCTCATTCTAGTTATCAGCTAAATTATCAGCTAAGTTAAAGGAATAGTTCACCCAAAAATACATGTTCTGTCATTACTTTCTATGACTTTCTTTCTTCCGTAGAACACAAAATGGAGAAATTGTTACTGTTGCAGTTGTCTGCTTTGTGTGACGAACAAATCCAAATTTCACTCATGATCAGGATCAATGTGATTTCTGGATCAACTGATTCATTAAAGATCTGACCCAAAAAAAGACAGATTTGTTGAATCAGACATGTATAGCTCCAAGGAGAGATAAGACAGATCATGTCAAGATCGACATTTAATTCTGGTTGTCACACAGATTTATTATGCTTTCAAAGGACTTGAAAAATACTGGACAAGTGGTAGGGACAACTTTTATTGTACTTTTATATATATTTTTTTTTTGTTTTTGTTTTTTTTTTTCATTTCAGAGCATTTACAGATCCAAAGAAACAACATGAGGGTGAGTAAAAAATTCTGAATTATTTCTTTAATATTAGATGTCATGACCCACTTTGGTTTGCTGATTACTGAGTGACCTAGACAGAAAGAAACTCCAAGACATCCTGTTCAGAGATTTGTCTGTCTATAGATCATGTCCTCCCATTGACTTCTGCCTCAGTATATGGCTCATTTGCCATGGAGGTCAGGGTAAGAGATCTTGAAGTGATGAGGCAACGCTCACCTGACACACCCATCACTGTGATGAGATGTCTTAGAGACTCGAAATCCTACAACGGCACAGATTTTTTTCTCAGAGTTTCTCAGTGAGTATACTGCATCGCTAACATAAAATTAAGAAAGAGTTAGAAACTGAGATGCAAAAAATGCATTAATTATGCACTATTTTAAGTATATATATATATCTCATGATTCTGAATTATAACTAGATCTGCTTCATCTGTTCCGGAAAAAAACTTGGTAACACTTTACAATAAGGTTCATTAGTTAACATTAGTTAACATGAACTAATAATGAACTGCACTTACACAGCATGTATTAATCTTTGTTAATATTATTTTATAATTTACTAATACATTATTAAAATCTTGTTAACATTAGTTAATGCACTGCGAACTAACATGAACAAACAATGATCAACTGTATTTTCATTAACTAACGTTAACGAAGATTAGCAAATACAGTAACAAGTGTATTGCTCATGGTTTGTTCATTTTAGTTAATACATCATCTAATGTTTAACTAATGAACCTTATTGTAAAGTGTTACACAAGTAACACAAGATACAGAAAATATGTCATGAATATGTGGGAAAAAAATAATAATCTTGTAAAAATTCTAGTAACAGTCCCAAAACTTGAATTCCACTTGTTTCTCAGGTGAATGCAAGTGAAATGTAAGCAATAGAAAACATGCCTTGTTTTCATACTGCATCCTAGTTTTATCAGCTAATTCATAAGTTAATGAAAGACAGTTAGACACTAAAATGTAAAGTATCAATGCATTATTTGAATTAACAGACGTACATGACTGCTTTGTAGGCAGTTTTAAAGAGGACCTCTTATGCTGTTTTTTTTTTTTTTTTTTTACATTTTCATCTTTCTTTATGTGTAATTTTGCTGTTTGAGCATGAGAAAGGTCTGCAAAGTTACGAATACAAAATCACTCTAAAGGGGGTTATTCTCTATATCACTGTTTCTGAACTCCCTGAATCGCCTCGATTGTAGTCTTGAGTTTTCTTCCAGGAATGAACATGTCACAAAATTCCTCATTGAAATAAATGCCACCCAAGGCATATGCAAAAAAAGGGGACGACATTTCCGAAACACACTCAGATGTTGACCAATCACAACAAACTGGTCCAGCCGACCAATCAGAGCACATTGTGCTTTTTCAAAACAAGTGGCTTCATAGAGACAGGAACTAAAAAAGGGGTGCGTTTCCCATATAACGACGTAACTTACTGGTTAACTACCATAGTAAGATGCATCAATGAAAAAAATCAACTAGCTATTCACGACTGTTTCCTGAAACCCTATTGTCGCAAATTTGTCATTCAAACACGTTGGTGAATGATGTCACACAGATGGTGGAGTAATAACTTCTTTAAATTAATCAGTTTGAGACTGAATTAATGCAAGATGTTTTGCTATAAATGACGATCATGGGATCTGAGGACCAATTCTCATTTCTCTCAGTTATTTTGCTTTACTTCCAGATTCAATCATGGGCTCTTTCTTACGTACTAGAGCAAAAACTAAAAGACGTAAATTAAATTTGTACATGTTCAAAATTAAAGATAGTCAGCTTGCATATTTTGCTCAAGATAAGGATTCATTAAAGGATTAGTTCACTTTCAAATGAAAATTACCCCAAGTTTTACTCACCCTCAAGCCATCCTAGGTGTATATGACTTTCTTCCTTCTGATGAACACAATCAGAGTTATATTAATAAATATCCTTTATTAAAAAGGCCTTCTGAAGCGAAGCGATGCGTTTGTGTCAAAAAATATCCACATTTAACAAGTTATGAAGTAAAATATCTAACTTCTGCCAAACTGCCTTCCGTATTCTGCTCATGAAGAAAATGTAAAACTCTCGCAGTTCAAAAAGCTAAAGCTACATCCTACGCCTTCCCCGTTCAATTTATGGAAAAAGCTTAACTGACGCAACGCCAGTTCCAGTTTTTAGTTTTTTTTGTAATTTGAATACGGAAGGCGGTCTTGGCTAAAGCTAAATATTTTACTTCATAACTTGTTAAATATGGATATTTTTTGACACAAACACATCGCTTAGCTTCAGAAGGCCTTTTTTAACCCCCTGGAGTCGTGTGGATTATGTTTATGATGGATGGATGTGGATGGAGACACTTTCTTCAGCTCATACTCGTTGATCCCGCTCACTGCCATTATAAAGCTCAAATGCGTCAGGATATGTCTTACTATAACTCTGACTGTGTTCATCAGAAAGAAGAAAGTCATATACACCTAGGATGGCTTGAGAGTGAGTAAAGCTTGGTAATTTTCATTTAAAAGTGTACTAATCCTTGAAGCCCACATGTCATGCAAACAAGAAAACTATGCTTCTAACCACAGGTTGAGAGCTGTTGCTCCAACCACACAACTCTGCAATGCTGTTTGCGAATGTTCGTTGGAACTATGGTTTCGGGAAACACCAAACTATCCTGATAACAACGGAACTTGCGACCATAGTTGGCTAATGATACTTTTGGGAAACGCACCCCAGAGCGTTACTGACAGACTGAGAAGAGAGGTGCTGCAACAATGTCAAATATGTGAAAAATAATGTGTTTGAAAAAAACAAAAATCAAGACAAAATCAAGACTTTGAAAAAGGGCATAATATGACCTCTTTACGACACAGCGCACATTGTGCTTAAGCAGGAAATTCAAACTTTTGCTGACTGCTGCTCAAGAGTGGTTAGAAAGTACTTTAAAACAATCTCCCTTTATTGTGCTTAAAATGACATCTGACTCGATGGCAGCTGGTTGTCTTATACTTTCTCTCCTCTGTCCTTGTCTGTGGCACCAAAGACATAAAAATGTCAAATGGATGTGAGAAAAAAATCCCCTGTCCCCTATTTATCACTCTTAATCATTTCCTGCAGATTTCTCAAGACCACGATTATTGAATGCATCTATCTTTTTCTCGCTCGACGGTTGGACAGAGACGGATCGCACCGGCGCAGAGATTTAAGGACTTCCCCACACCATCAGATAGAAGCTGACAGTCCTTAATTCTTCTAAATGCTAACTGCCCTTTGTCCCGTGTACACAGCAGACAAACACGTGCACACACACATAAAGTACCCAGTGGCACAAACTTGAAAGTGCAATGTCTGTTCCTTCTGAATGAACAATGTGTGCATTGTGGAACAGAAGCATTCGGATTGTGAGACACAAAGTCACATGTGCAGAGAGACAGAGTGTGTGGACTGTGAATGAGAACAGGTTGTCACAGTCAGTGTCATTCACAGCTTTATTTCAAAAGGGCTTCGTCATGCGTTTAATTTGAATTTGACACATTTATCAAAGGCTTTCGATTTTCAAGGTAGCATTTTTGTAGGCAAAAGTATTAACATTTAAATTCAGATCAAACATACAGTGATTCATAATTCTGATGTCGCCTTTTTCTTTAAAGGGAGTAGTTCATTGTGTCATCATATATTCACTCTCACGTCATTCCAAACCTGTATTTATTTATTTTTCATCTGCAGCAAAAAAAAAAAGAAAAAAATATTTTAAAGAAAGTTAGACTAAAACATTTACTTCTATTGTATGAAAAAAAGGACATTTTTTAAATGTTCTTTTATGTTCCACAGAAGAAGCAAAGTCATGCAGATTTGTCACAACATGATGGTGACTAAATAATTTTTGGGTGAACTATCCCTTTAACTAACATGTGCTTATGTAAGCTGCATGAACTCCACATGTATGTGGAAAATTATAAGATTATAATATTCATATCCAAAGAGAATCTTGTACTTCAAAGGAAGCAGCAACTCAATCTCAACTAAAATTCTCAACTAAAAAGCTAAATTTTATGAAGTTATATGTCATTTGTATATTTTCGTACCATCTGCTTCCTCTACAATGAGGGTTAGGTTTAAGGTTGGACCTTCATGCTTACTTTTTTCTAGAATCACATCATACAAATTCATATGAAATCACCACCCTGTAAAAATGGTCTGTACTTGCTCAGTGTTACAATTAATTAATTAATTTATTTTTATTTTTATTCATGACCTCGAATCTGAATTATTTCTTATTTATTGTGGTAAACTTTCTATGAATTTTCACAGTTTAAAGACAGAAATCCAAGATGGCCCAATGCATTTTCAGTTTTTTATGGACTCAAATGCACATACACTATAAAGATTTCCTGAAGATCAAGAAGAGAGGTACAGTAGATGTTTGCATTTAGTTACGACCTTTAGTAAAAACCCTATTAAGAGTAGAGTTCATTTTCACTTTACTAAACAACATAGACGAGAAAAGCAAAGATAAGGACCACAGTTCTTTACATAATCACCTTCCTCATGAAATTTTCAGCTGAAGTGAATAATTCATTTACCTAGCTATATTCAAAATCACGTTTAACAGCATTAGAGTCAGCTCAGATGAGAGATGGTGCCATCTCCATGAGAGAAGTGAGGTAGAAGAAACTTAATATATTAATCATTTATTCAGAGTGACATGTTTTACACATTCCCCCTCAATTTCAATTTCACAATAGATAGACCAACGGATGGATGGATAGATAGATGGATAGATGGATAGATAGATAGATAGATAGATAGATAGATAGATAGATAGATAGATAGATAGATAGATAGATAGATAGATAGATAGATAGATAGATAGTCGGATGGATGGACAGATGGCAGATGATAGATGAACGGATAGAAAGACGGATGGATGGATGGATGATAGATGGAAGGATTAAAAGAAGGACAGATGGATAGATAGATGGATGGATAGACGGACGTACGGATGGACAGATAGATGGATGTATTAGATGAATGGATGATAGATGGATGGATGGATGGATGGATGTAGAGACTGATGGATGGATGAATGGATGGATGATGGTATAGATGGATGAATGATGGATGGATAGATGGACTGATAGATAGATGGATGGATGGATGTATAGATGGGTGGATGGATAGACGGATGATGGATGGATGGATGATAGATGATAGATGAACGGATAGGAAGGCGGATGGATGGATGGATGATAGATGGAAGGATTAAAAGAAGGACAGATGGATGATAGACATATGGATGGATAGATGGACGGATGGAATGAAGAATGGATGGATGGATAGACGGATGGACAGATAGATAGATGGATGAATAGATGAATGGATGATAGATAGATGGATGGATGGATGTATAGACTGAGGGATGGATGGATGAATGGATGAATGATGGTATAGATGGATGAATGATGGATGATAGATGGACTGATAGATAGATGGATGGATGTGTAGACGGGTGGATGGATAGACGGATGGATGGATGGATGAATGATGGATGGAAGGATAGATAGATAGATAGACAGACAGACGGACGGACGGATGGATAGATAGATGGATAGACAGATGGATGGATGGATGTATAGACGGGTGGATAGATAGACGGACGGATGATGGAAGGATAGATAGATACTTTAGACTAGATTAGACATTTTGATTTTCTTTAAAAGAAAAAGAAAAATCTGAGATGCAGTGTTTTTAGTTTCCTGAGATGCAAAAACCCAATTAACCTTTTTTTTTTTTTTTTAGGAGGAGGGTCCAGATTGGAGCTTTGAGACCAATTAAATATGGTTTGCCTTTTCACAATGATCTGCACAGTTTAGTAAACACCAAAACAACAGTTTAACAGAATTAATGATATGCTCACAAGTTCCCTGAAACCTTTTATTAAGCTTGTGATTATTAGGTGAAAAGCGTATGTGTGTGAGTGTGGGTGTAGCAGAGCCTATACTATATTATCGGAAACCATCATAAAAAAAAAAGTGATGTAATGCATAGCATGTGGAAGAACTGCCTCGTGACTTGATCATATCATGATTTGGTTTGATGTCGAAGTGGTGGCACGATGGTTTGTGCACGTGTCTTGACTCAGTGAGGCAACGTGAATGTGAATCTTGCGTCATGTTGCCGCTCTTTCACTGTTCCTATTAAAAAGGACCTAAAATAAATAAAAAAGTCCTACTGACTTCTGTGATTAAAGAAACATTAGCCAGTAGAGCCAACAGTCATAACTGCAGAGGCCAGCATTTACCAGGCTGCCTGGGTGAAAATGAGACGAAATTAAACACAATTATAACTGGCCCCACAGAGGTTGATCACCTAAAACATGGTTTAATTAAGGTGTGTATTAAAGTATTAAATCCGTTTCCTTCGTAGCACGAGAACGCACCTTATTAAGATTCAAAAAGTAATGATCTTATGCTTCATGTATATGACCACAACATCCAAAAACAACTTTCATTAAAGAAAGTCTACTGTATATGTCAGCCTGGTTCAAAACAGTTCATGGCAGTTTTATAAAAAGTTTACTTACATTTACAGAGGTCAGAAGAGGTTGTGAGCTCCTCCCTACGTCATTATAGATACTCATTAAATATTGATTGTGTTTTTGTTTGCAGAACTTCGGAAGTTATAGCCTAATCATGCCCCAAACAAGCGCTTTGCCTCATCGCTTCTCCCAGCGGGATTCGCCCTCTGAAATATCACACAGCCTTTGGCCTGGAATTCATAGGCATGGATCATAATTTAGCCAAGATGGCCAAAAGTAATGGATATAATGGATCCTGATAGAGGTATGTGGGAAGTTTCATTTCAGGTCAGGATAGGCCCACTTGTTTGAAGTCCACAGCAGATTGCAATAAATAGAAATGCATTTATTAATATGAAGGATTTTGATGTGGTTTTATGGATTGGCTTAATTAAAATGTTAATTTTATGGTAATGGTCTCTCTACACTTCGGGTCTTGACATTTTCCTGTGGCAATAGATCCATCTCGTAAAAACAAAGTTTTGGCCCTCAAATATGATTTCACCACTGTGTCATAAACAAAACAGATCACCTGCACTTTGCTTGCTAAAAGGTTCAACAGATATTCAACTGAGGTGAACAGATAGTGTTGTGTGAATACATATTAATGGACAGATATTATCAAGTTATTGAGATACCCAAAACAACAGAGGACAGATACAAACACTTTAGCTAATTTCCATGAATAAAACTGAAGTCTGGAGGCTTTTTTAGTGCTTAACAACCTGAAAAAACATAGCCAAAAATCATTTTCTTAATTATTATTTTTTATCATTTTTTTCTCTCCAAAATAATTTTCTAAACATCCTTAATACAAGATAAAACCAGAAAATGAACTAAATTAAAATAAATAGCTTCAGAAGAAAAATTAAGATATGGCTTTTTTGAATGAACAGTAATTACATTAAAAGTGAACTGTTGAGTTTTATAAATCTGATTGTTAATGTTACATCTCAAGATGTTTCATTACAATCCTTAAAGGATTAGTTCACTTCAGAATTCAAATTTCCTGATAATTTACTCACCCCCATGTCATCTAATATGTTTATGTCTTTTCTTTCCTCAGTCAAAAAGAAATGAAGGTTTTTGAGGAAAACATTCCAGGATTTTTCTCCATATAGTGGACTTCAACGGCTACCAATGGGTTGAAGGTCCAAATTGCAGTTTCAATGCAGCTTCAAAGGGCTCTACACGATCCCAGCCGAGCAATAGGAGTCTTATCTAGCGAAACGATTGGACATTTTCTAAAAAAATTAAAAATAATATACTTTTTAACCACAAATACTCAACTTGTACTGCTCTGCGATGTGCCACGCATTGACGTAGTTAAAAGAATTTCAACTTTTACACTCAGCGCCACTCATCAATGTCATTTCCTAAACAGTGGACCAATCAGAAGAACTCGGAGGCAGGACAAGCGTTGCGAGCTTCTGTTTACAGTAGCAAGTTGGCGTGGCAACTGTTTTATTTGTTCGTTATTGCCGTTGTTGCCGTTATTGTGTCATGTCTCGAAAGTGCGTCTCAAGACCCTCGAGTTCTGCACTGCGCTTTTTTTAAAACCATTCCTGAGTGCCGCGTCTTGCATTTTTAGGTGCAAAGACGCGTTCTGTGTGAACGAGCCCTAAGTCAAACGGCTTTTACAAAAAAAAGGTAAAACAATGATGTCAGACGATTTTGAAGTGCAAGTGCAAGACGAGCATTTGTGGTTAAAAAGTATATCAATTTAAATTTTTTTTAGGAAATGCCCGATCGTTTCCCTAGATAAGATAAGATAAGATAAGATAATTCCTCGTCTGGGATCATGTAGAGCCCTTTGAAGCTGCATTGAAACTGCAATTTAGACCTTCAACCCTTTGGTAGCTGTTAAAGTCCACTATATGGAGAAAAATCCTTGAATGTTTTCCTCAAAAAGCTTGATTTCTTTTTAACTGAAGAAAGAATGACATAAACATTTTGGATGACATGGTGGTGAGAAAATTATCAGGAAATTTGAATTCTGAAGTGAACTAATCCTTTAGGTGTTTTCTTTTTAACATGTGTAGCATATGAACAAACTTGCCATTTTCTCTACAATTCAGTTTATCCTTTTCAGTTAAGTAAGTTCTGCTTTTTATGATCATTTGGAAATTGAAATATTGAAACAAGACATTTTCATATAAAACAATTTCTAATGTGGGTAATTTGTGCTTGAATCCTGAGACCCTATAAAGCCATTTTCCAGGCAATATATGAGTGGAGGGCATGGGATACAAATTTCCATCCATCTTATTCTACTTTCTAAAAGCCTAATTTTGGAAACACTGCCTCTAAACATATTTTAATGCTGGTGAGGATGAATACCAGGAATAAATTGGCCATAATTGCTAATTTTTCATAATGGCACACCAAAAGCTCACATCTCACATCTCAGTACAAATAAGTCCAAATGGGTCATATCATCTGCAGAGAGAGAAAGAGAAAAGAGCAAGTTACAGAGAGGGAGGGAAATATCTTATTTTTGCAACCAGAACATTTTTATTGCTCTCGATGTGCTGTCACAACTCTTAGAATGCTGCTTTGCATCTTTTCCCCTTTATATTTAACTTTCATGATGGGGAAAATTAAAATAAAAATGGTCGCAACTTTCGGAGGAATGATTTTTTGAAGGCGGTCTTTCATTTCCACTCTGCCCTTCAAATGTACGTCAAATCCATCATCGCTGGAAAGGCAAAGCAGGACGTGCAGCAACATTGACTGAATGCTAAATAATCAGCGGTTTGAAAGCATGATTCGCTTTTTGTCACACCATCCCGCTCATTTTCTGGCAATTACACGTTTTCAGTGCTGATTCCCAAATGTGTCGTTTGTAGTTTTGTTTTTCAAGTGTTGTTCAAAAACACTCATTAACCCTTGTTAAAAAATCAACTGACTGGCATGTTTTGGACAATTTTTGAACAAACTGGCTAAAGGGGAAGCCAGATAATCGCAGTGAAACTCATTTGTATGCCCGAATTTCAATGTTTTGGCTGTAACATCTTGAACACGGTGCTCTGAGGATGGAACTGTCATCGCTCCATCCCGTGTGCTCTTTGACAGACAGTGCTGGGGGAACCAAAGGAAAGCATCACTGGTGTGGAGATCTGTTTTCAGATTTGAAGGGCAGTCTGAAAGTATCCAGCATACGCTATATATCATATATCAGGAGAATATCAAGCATCTCCAGCGGGTGTCAATCACTATATTTCACCATTATTCATGTTCTGTATTTTACTGTGAAATTCCCTGAAGGTCTCTACAGACCTGCACCTGTAAATTTCACCCTAATGTCCTGTTTGGGATTTAGAGACCCCAATGCCAAATTAAAAAAAAAAGAGCATATTTTTAAGTTTGAGATTGGTAATTAGCCTTTTTGGTAACACTTTACTTGAAGGAGTGTGCATAAGACTGACATGACCCCTTCATAATATAATATAAAGGAGGTTTTATGCATGTTTATGACAACTGTCATTAAATGTAATTCGCTTAATTATGTCAGTTTTAATGCAAAGATGGCATTGTTTGAGATGTCTGTGTTATGACAACTTGACATAAACCAATACATCATAACCTGTCAGTGTCTTTGTCATGAAAACTTGACATTACCAAGACTACATAACCTGTCATAAACATGACATAGCAGATTAATGATCAAACTTAAGAAACTACTTAGCTTTATGGGTGAACATTACATTACATTATTTTGGTAACACTTTAGTATAGGGAACACATAACTATTAACTATGACTTTTCCCTCAATAAACTCTAATTTACTAATTTACTGCTTATTGATAGTTAATTGTTAAGTTTAGGTATTGGGTATTAAGAATGTAGAAGAAGGTCATGCAGAATACAGCATTAATATGTGCTAAATAATTACTAATAAATAGCCAATATTTTAGTAATATGCATGCTAATAGTAATAAGCAACTAGTTAAAAGACCCTAAAATAAAGTGTTATCATTATTTTATAACGGTGTCATCTTTTTTAAGAAATTTGATATTGTCTATTATCTGACCTTCTGTTGGAGGAAACTTTATTAAAAAAAAATTTAAATCATTGCTGACCCTCATTTAAATCATTATTAAATCAAAACCATTCATGGCGCTGTTATAAAATTATTTGACAGAGTATTGACACTTAATGACATTTTAATGACAAATTGAATTTGTACCACTGTAGTTGATGTCAAGATAAATATTCATGACACTATTATAAATGGCCTCATGACAGCCATTGTCAAAACCAACCACATGACAGTTTAACGTAATTTTAACTTATAAAGCTAAATAATGTCAAGTTATGATGTATTGGTTTATGTCAAGTTGCCATTACAAAGACATCTCAAACAATGTCATCTTTGCATTAAAAATGACATAATTGAGCGAATGACATTTAATGACAGTTGTCATAAACATGCATAAAACCTCCTTCATATTCATGACATGTGTCATGTCATGATTATGAAGGGGTCATGTCAGTCTTATGCACACCCCTTCAAGTAAAGTGTTACCGACTTTTTTAATCTTATGATTATCTTTTTCACATTTTACACCCTAATTTCATTGGAAAATTTGCGGAATTTGGATTTGCATATGACAATACAGTATGTGTTAAGAAAAACCTCATTTAAAGAGAACATAAAGATTAATTTCCAAATATTTTTTACACATCAGGGTTGTGCAAAAACAACTAAACTGAAAACTTTTTATGTGTTTTGGCCGTTCAGTTACAAGACAACAGAATTTTGGGGGCCTGAAAATGCAAACTTTTGAAAACGGGTTTCAAAGTGCATGTTTTTGAAAACGATACCGTTATCGTCTCTGTGTAAACAACAAAAACGTGAATTTGTGAAAACGGTGACGTCATGCTCATGTGTATTGTGTCGCCCTCAAGCTATCCTGGATGTATATGATTTTCTTCTTTCTGATGAACACATTCTGAGATATTTTAATAAATATCCTGACGTATCTGAGCTTTATAATGGCAGTGAGCAGGATCACCATCCATCCATCCATCCATCCTAAACGTAATCAACAAGGCTCCAGGGGGTTAATAAAGGCCTTCTGAAGTAAAGCGATGTGTTTGTGTAAAAAAAAAATCCATATTTAGCAAGTTATGAAGTAAAATATCTAGCTTCCGCCAGACCGCCTTCCGTATTTCAAATTATGAAAAAAACAAAAACAAAAAAAAAACACGGAACTGGCGTGGCGTCAGTTAAGCTTTTTCTATAAATTGAATAGGGAAGGCGTAGAACGTAGTGTACGTTTTTTGAACTGCGAGAGTTTTACACTTTCTTCGTAAGAAGAATACGGAAGGCAGTCTGGCAGAAGCTAGATATTTTACTTCATAACTTGTTAAATATGGATATTTGTTTTACACAAACACATCGCTTTGCTTCAGAAGGCCTTTATTAACCCCCTGGAGCCTTGTGGATTATGTTTATGATGGATGGATGTGGATGGAAGCACTTTCTTTAGCTCATACTCGTTGATCCTGCTCATTGCCATTATAAAGCTCGGATGAGTCAGGATATTTATTAATATATCTCCGATTGTGTTCATCAGAAAGAAGAAAGTCAAATACACCTCAGATGGCTTGAGGGTGAGTAAATCTTGGGGAAATTTTCATTTGAAAGTGAACTAATCCTTTAATCTCATTTCTACTTGCATTCAAATTTAAATTGCAATTATGCCTCCTGTATGCAAATAATTCAAATTAAGTGCAATTAAATGGGAATTTAAAGGGCATTCACTATTTATTTATGAATAATGCACATTCCTGTTATACATACAGTGCTGGGGACTTTGCGGCCCCAAACATAAGAACATGAGGATTAATCTAAATAATAGGACAAAGATTGATGCAGGCATGCTATGAACAGACAGACTATAGAAGTGAAGCACTAAAAACCGGCCAAACATAATGATTTTGGTCTGATTCGTTGATTGATTAATTGTGTCACTAAAGCTCTTTTAGAAAGCAGTAGATTCTGAATTGAATGTTTCCACCTTACCGTGTTCAAACACATAAATTATCTGCCTGCTAGTGACTATTTGGCTATAAATATGATGCACTGATTAATTACTTAGCAAACCATATATATTCTCTCAGTCACAGCTGTAGGCTGTGCTGTGGCTGAAAGAAATGTGGCAGGCAGTGTTTATTCTGGAGCATCTGGGTTTGTTTATTCATTTAAGGCATTTTGCTGCTTATCCAAGCTGCATCATCAATTGAAGGATGTCAGGGATGTCTTGGCATGTCATTTCACAATGCATCGTCATAAGATTTGTGAATCACAGCAGAAATTGCCTCCTCTGATGATATAAATGCCAGTGCAGTGTAAATTGGAGCACAACTGCCAGACTAAAGGCCCGTTCACACCAAGAACGATAACTATAAAGATAACAATAAAGATATAGTTCTAAAAATCATTCTAAATATAAAAGAATAGCACTGTCCACACCACAGATATAACGATATAAAGAAACGATATCGTTGGGATCACTTTCAGAATATTTTTTTTCCAACTGCTGAAAGATAAAACACTGACAGCCAATTAGAATCCATTCTATTTTAAGGACTAGTGCATTTAAAATGGCAGACGATACTGCGGAGAAGTTAATCGCCGAGGTCCAGAAAAAGCCACCACTGTTTGACAAGTCAAACCCCCTTTTCAAGGATATTTTAAAGAAAATGGATGTATGAAAAACAATCGGTCATACTCTCGGAATAAATGGTGAGAAGTATTAAAGATTATGCCAGGCTAGCAAACAGTGTAACATAAAAATGACCTTGTCTTGCTTCTTTTGAAGTTGCAATGAAAAAGTCTAGGCGTTGTTTTTATTCCACAATATTGACTTTGTCAGCTAAATTCTCTGTTAGATTAGATCAATTACACTAGCTATTCACTCGAAACTTAGCATGCTGAGGACATGTAAATGCAACAAAAACAGCAAAGACATGTTGTAATGTACACACTTTGAAACCGCAGCACATGAGATTAGAATAAACAGACTGTTATCGTTCTTTGGTGTGGAACCAAATATAGTTATCTTTATAGTTATCGTTCTTGGTGTGAACAGGCTTTAAAGGTATGTTTACACAATAACGTACTAAAAACAGAAAAGTTTTTCCTTCGCGTTTTTCATACAGACAACAAAATTGTCAAAATTATCTATGAAAATGACTAAAAACACTGTATTCTGCTCCCAGGCCAGTAGTTGGCGATGTCACTTTGTAAAGAAACACTATGCGCCTATAGACTGAATACTCAATGTGCATGCTAATGACGTCACCATTTTCACAAATTTGTGTTTTTGTAGTCTACATGGACATGATAGTGATATCATTTTCAAAAACTTTTTCAAAAGTTTGCATTTTCATTTTCGTGCGATGACATTGGACGCTTCTCCTTCGCCTCCTGGCGGACAACGATGGCTCCTCCGATTACAGGCGCCTGTCTGCCTGTTCCTCTAAATCATGGCGGACGGCAGCAGGTCAGGTCAACTGTAAAGGCCTGGCTATACTTCGTTTTTACAGTCTTTACTTGACTCGTACGTGTACACAAGCATTCAACGCATGCAAAGTTTCAAGCAATCTCTTGCCACGAGTTACAACTAATGTAAATATCTTTGTATTCTTTCATGCTAGAGTTGTACAACTGAGGGTACTTTCTAACCTCTTCGCACAATTTCTCATCTATGTAAGCCTCCATTGTCACTGTAGCTTGCATGCATTCTGGTCTGTTCTGTTTATGCAGTTTTTCTCCGACTTCCTTGTAAAATGATGCCCCCAGGGCATGGTTGCCACCTTGTGGATAAACTAATTACTGCAAACTAAAAAAAAAAAAAAAAANAAAAAAAAAAAAAAAAAAAAATTACATACGCATATGCGACCTGCACATACAAAGAACACACAGTTACAAAAATCTGGCGATGCGTATACTCTTCTGATAACAAAATTCACGTCACACGCACTGTACGCTGACCCTTACGTATGCGTAAAAAATTAAAGTATACTTTGGGCTTAATTATCAAAACAATAGCACTCAGGAGACCACTATTTAAGACTGATAACAAAAACCACTTTACATGCAATAAGAACTGACGAACTGAAAACCTGATGGCAACTGAAACCTGAGGGGTATATATATAGTACACACAGGCAAACAAAGAACAAACAAGACACAGGTTAAAATCATAGGTTACTATGGAGACTAACAAGGGCATAATCCGTCACTAAGACAACTAAGAAGACTGGAACTACACAGAGGAAACAGGGACCAAATGAATCAACATATAATCAACAATCTTAATGTCCACCAAACAGAAAGAAAACCTAAAACATTATAAGCAGCAGACAATAGTTTGATATAGATGGTGGCTGGGTTTCCAGATAACATTGTAAATTATTGTATTTTATGTCGTACATTGTTTTATAATGATAAATGCCAAGCCAGCATGTTTCCCATGCCAGCACATATTAAGTAGCACATAAGTGCATCGTTACAGAGCTCTCAGATTCAAAGTTGCTGAGCTAAGGCCAAAACTTATGCCAATATCTCCAGTAGTTTTGTCTCGCCAATATGAAAATACTGGAGCAGAAAAATACTGTATTTAATGCAATCACGTGCAGTTTGGACCTTTATAAGGGATTCTGTAGTTACCTGTTGTAGCTTCGTGTGTCAGTGATGTTATACAGACTAGCGAATGTGTGCTTTATTTATTTATTGCAAAAAGTAAAGTGTTTGTGTAAAACATGTCTTTAATCATATTTTTAAATCAGTATTATTATTTTTATTATTATTAATTGGCCATGTTTATAGAATTAGGCCTTATACTCTGATGTATGTCTTGTAAATTAAGGCAAATCACATGGTATGCACAAACTGCATCTTTTGAAAAGATTATTGGAAATTTTTAATTTGAAATTGTTTTAAATAATTGTTTTGCAGTAAT
>RJVU01037554.1:2741678-2752931 GCA_003731715.1 Anabarilius grahami | reverse complement strand
ATGCATTTTTCAGAGGTCAGAGGTGTTTATTAATTTGCCAGTGTTGTTACATACTACTAATGTAACAATGCTTTAAGTTCAGTATTACAGTGTAATTATACATTTAAGTACTGAGTAATAACAATTAACTGCATGTACTTTCTATGTGTTTAGGGTTTAGGGTTAATTGCATGTAATTATGCATACGTTATAGTTATTACTATAGTAACTACATGTAACGTGTAAAAATGACAATGTAAAGTGTTACCGGAAACAAACAGTTGAGATTAAGTACATGTTACAGTACTTGGTAAGAGAGGCCGTTTAGGGTGAAACTGAAATGCTTGCACCTCTTTAACAACTTAGGCTGTGTCTGAAATCGCATACTTCCCTATTATATAGTAGGTGAAAAACAGTATGTGACAAAAGAAGTATGTCCGAATTCACAGTAATTATAAAACATTAGGCAAAAAGTACCCGGATGACCCACTACTTCCGGATAGATGGAAACTTTACTATCCCATGAGGTCACGGGAGAAGATGGTGGTGAAGCAATGCAACTGACACTGGTAGGTCACATGATAATGACAACATGTCGAATGTAGTATGCAAATTGCATTCATACTATGTGGAACATACTTTTTAGTGCTCATACTTTTTATACTTATTCAAGAGAGTATGCGCCGCCTTTCATTTCTCAGTCCTCTCCACAGTCTTTACATTACTGCCCTTGAACGAATGATCCTTGTCCTTCAAATCCAGGTGAATGGCTGTGACTTGCCTGGAGGTTTTCGCTCTTCTGTGTTGAGCTGTTGGCTTATAAAGGGATTGTTCTGTTTCCTTGATGTCAGGGCATTCTTTGTTGCACTGAATTGCATAAACTGCATTGCTTTGCAGGTGTATAGGTCTCTGATCTTTTGTGTGAATTAGTCTATGCATTGATGTGTTGTATTTGACCCTGAATTTTCACCTGATTTATTTTATACAGGTAAAAATTCAAACGTCAGTGATGTAGTATTTCAGAGTACTCTGTCATTTTATCTAATGAGAATGGCTGATGCAATTAAGAAATTTCAGTTCTTTCATTAGGACTTTAATTTAATTAATGTTAATCAAATGGGAAAAATGGGCCTGTTTTCACAGTAAATTAATCTGACATTCAGCAACTGACATGCAAAATGTCTAAAGTGATTGTTTGCTGATGAGTGTTTAACATTCCAGCAGAACTACATTCAAATAATACTGTAAGAACAGTTGTTGGCATGAATATTTGTAGAAAATATCAGTTTTTCTTTGTCAGGGTATTCAATAGGAAGTAAGTATGACAACCTGAATACTTAAGTATTATATTCTGTTATGCAATTGGTCATAGAGAAGTACAAAAGCAGAAAGTAACATGAAAGAAACGCCATCTAGGTGTTTTTTAGCATCTTACAACTCAGGACCAAAGACATTTCTGTACCGAAATGCACCTCATGGCATAAAATATTTGTAATATTGACTGTTTATTATGTAATAATTCACCATTACAGTTCATTATAGTTCATTGCTGCAGACAGTAATGATGTGCTGGGACAGAAGAAGCCTTTCAGGAAGGAAGATGCCTTACATTCCAAATCCCCACAGAGGTCAAATGCTGCAGAACAATACCATGCTCAGTCCAAAGCATGTTTCCACCCCGCCCGCCCAGGACTTAATGTACACGCACAAATCTGCAGAGGTCACAAGCTTGTAAGCCACTTGTTCCTCACTTTGTTTGACTCTATCAGCAGTCAGAATCCAGGCTGTTTGTATTATTTCTGATTACAATTTACTGCTCTCATATAGACTATAAAATTAAGAACTATTCACTTTGTGGGTTAATTTGCAAAAGCACTTGAGTCTTCTGAAGTGCAAGCAATGATTTTAAAGCTTCAGTTTAAATTTTGATTGCACTGAATTACAATTGCACTGTTAAAATGCAGTTTTGAATGTTTTTATATTGCAGCATTAAAAGTAACTAAAGTAGCTTGCTTACAAAGTGAGGAACCGCTTCAAATTGTTCAGTGCGTAAGTGAGCCATCCAAATGTTTCTAAATGAATGGTAATCGATTTAGAACATTTTTGATTTTCGAAACTATTTGATCAATTCATTGAAAGAAGTGACTCAAAAGCGTCATTCATTCTCAAATTGGCCATTGCTAGTTTTGATTCTAAGGGCCAGATTTACTAACAACTTTTGCCAATGCAAACCCTCTTTTGGCGTTAAAAAATTACTGTCTTTTACTAAAGACGCGTGGTAAAAAAAGTGAGCTCTGAAAAGGCATGGACACAGTTATTTTTGCAGCTGACCTCATTGCATATACATTTAGGAGTTTCCCTTTCAGATGCAAAATTTATGGGAGGAGAGTATTTAAATTAATCATGCAAGGAGATTTACAAAGGTTTGCGTTAGTCAATTTACTGGTATTTGTGCCATTATTTACCACCCCAAAAAATGTCTTAAACCAGATGCTAATTTGCACTGCTCTTGGTAGATTATGTTGGTCATTATGGAAATGATCCGGCTTTGTCTGTGTTCTTTAATGTGCATGTCATCAGTAGATCACACGCAGAACTTTCCACTCCCATTGGCGCTTTTTTGGAATTGCTCCTCCCTAAATGTCCATCGGAACATACCAAACTTGATTGCTCAAATATTCTCAGGTAAAATGTAATGTTGCAGTGTCAATGCTATTCAATCAATAAACAGATTCACTACTAAAAAAAAGCTGCATCATTTAAAAATTATCAACACTACCACCTTGCTACTAAAAAATGTTGTTAAAGTGGTGATGCTACCACCCAGCGATGGCAATCAAATGCAGACGGAACTTTCTCCATCGCCCAACTTACACACTTAGAAGAAAAAAGTTTCTATAGACCTTATGTAGCCCCGCCCCTTTTCAGTGCTGTGCTCGTTATTTTGACTTCTGGTTTGTATTTCCACAGCGATCTTACGTATTTATGAATGAACTGCTCATTTTAAAATCTTCCCAGTCTACTGGCATTTGTTAAGACATCTGCTTTAAATATAACAATGCTCATGATAACTTTCATTAACTCTACAACAGAAAAATCCACTTCACCTGCTAATTATTCTTCAACAGCGATATAGAAATATACAGGGCTACCGCAAAAACGGAAGTTCAAAGACAATATTCTAAGGATGGCGGCGCGCTTGTTTCTCTGGTACATCAGGTCTATTCACTGTCAGAAAAAAAGGTACGGTGCTTGTCACTGGGGGAGTACCCTAATGGTTAATTTCCACTGAGTGGTACCGTTCAGTGCGGTCAAAAACTATAGAATAACACAAGACGCGTCACTCATATTGTTTTGAATGGGAGAAAGAGTAACGCGCAATATGGCGGAATAAGTCCCGCCTTCAAAATAAGAGCCAATCGCCGACTGGTAAAGTCATCGCGTCACTGCAGCGGCCGTTAGAAGCACCGGTTTCTATAGAAACAGTCAGGCCCTGTCCCAAATGGCACACTCCGGACTTTTGGACTTCCTTAGAGTCCACACTTTGGTGACGTCATGTAGTGCAGACCAATAGGGCCCTTGGCGCGAGTCCACGAGGGCACATTGAGAGGTATTTTGGGACAGACTCGATCGTCACGCCGGAAATAACGGTCTGGCCTGTGCGTGAATTTACAGGTTTAAATATAAATACTAGGTTTACATATGACTCAGTAAAGCCCTGACATTCGGTTCTGTTTATTTAATGAATCATAATGCGATCAACGCGCTATTATTATGTTTGAGATATCAACCACTGGTCGATGACCATAATGTTTGCATAAACTGTAAAATGTACACCTAGGTCATAAAAACCGTGATACCTACACTTAAATATTTTCTTCTCAGCCATGTCATCAATTGCTCGAGTAAAATCTCCTCCCATCCGTTGTCTGATTGGCATTTCGCAAGGATTCCTGAGTAGTTAAAGTGCGCGGAGCCTGCATCTATGCGGGCTTCGCGGAAGACCGCTTCAAGGGTACAAAGGGGCCGCTGCTGAGCACACTTCAGAGCGTTAAAATGCTGAATGGGGCGGCCTATGGGCTCGTAGACTCTGCGAGCACACGCAATTTAAGTCCACGAGACCGAAAGTCCACACGAAGTGCGCCATTTGGGACAGGGCCTCAGACGTCGCCTCCGAAATGAGGCACAAGAGACGCGCATTTAGGTCTGCGCATGCCCATTAGCTTGATCCAGCCTAAAAAATTCAGTTTTTTTTTGTCATGATTCGAGCGTTTGGAAAAAAAAATTCTGAGACAGTTGTTGTCAGATTTTATTGGTGATTTCAAATATGAAATTTAATCGAAAGATTGGCAAACAGCTTTGGAGAATTTGATGTTTCCCCATTCAAAGAGATAGGAGTTGCACTTGCATGCCCGAGAGGAGTTTCAAAGATGGCCGCCGAGTGAAATGACTTGTCTTAAAGGGACTTTGGTAGGGTATGCAAATATTTCCGTTTCCATTGTCAGAAGATGTGAATAGTACCAAAATACCGAGCAGTACCATACCATTTTTTTGGGAAAGTTCTGTTGGGGTACCTAGCACAATAGTACCAATAGTATGGTATCAAAGGGGTGGAGCTAGACTCACTGCAGAACATTGATTGGTTGACAGAGATTCATCACTTGCGTTGCTGACAACACAATACCGTTGCAACACAATGTGTATTTTTTGGCTTTTTTTCCTTGCAGCCTTCAGCCTTTGCTCAAACAAAGCTGCTGCATTGTTGTTTACTGTCACGTCCTTCTTCATGCGAGAATGATGTTGATCGCTACTTTCCAGCATACACTGCAGCTATCAAGTAAGAGTACTGTTGGCGGTAAAAACGCAAACTGGATCAGGGTTTACTGTCCTGAATCGTACTGTACTGTACTGAACTGAACCGTACCGTACCGTACCACCATTAGGTACAAAAGTGAAAAGGTACTAATATGTACTTTTTAAAGTACTAATATGTAGGCTACCTTTAAGGTAATAATATGTACCATTTAGGGGTAAGGTACAAAGATGTACCTTTTCACTTTTGTACCTTAGGGTACTGCCCCAGTGATACCGCCATACCTTATTTTTCTGAGAGTGTATAGATCCTTAAAGGATTCTGACAGCCGTTTCACATATAGAACTCATGGTTTCCCATCATGGGATCACAGCTTTGTTTTAAATAATTTTGTTTTAATTAATTTAATTGTTTTAATTTTGATTTGATTTGAAATTTTATCAATTAAACAGCTCGTAAACATATATGACCTGTTAAAAATTAAAGTATTATGCAATCATTTAAGACATTCTCCTTATATAGAACTTTTTGGCATAAAGTGTTCTTTAAAATTGAGTCAAGAACCCTAGGATTCTATATAGAAACTCCATTGACCATTTTTGTCTAAGACTATCATTCAACATACTTAAGCAACATACTTAACCCTAATCTACCAACAACAAGTAATTCTTAGTAATTATTTCATTTGATGTATCTTTTTTTTAGAGCCCAAATCAAATCATAATCAAAACAGATTTAAATTGAAGTTTCCTTCTCTGCCAGTCCACGTGATTTGGCAGATAGTATTGGCTGAAACAATATCTCATTAATTATTGTGGTTGTCTCCCTCTCCATGACTGGTAACGCACGACTGCTAGTATGAATATTTTACTCCCCGTGGGAAAGCTTTTAAAGCGCTCACATAGGATTTACACTTGAATCAGGCAGATCAAGTGTTAACGTCCTACTGTCGAACCTGGTTTTCTGAAAACAAGGTAGAGAGCGAGAGAGAGAAAAGACACTGATTTCTGAAAGGGTTTTTGCAAAAATACATTAGCATGTAATTGTAGATGTCAGCAATGATATCTGCAATTGTAATGCAACCTGAACTTTTTAATGAAAATATGATGCTGTCTCACAGAATTCTTTCTCTCGTTGTTCGTTTTGATGACAGATTGCTAGGTAAGGAAGAATTTTAACTTCTATTTAAATCTGTAACATCAGTCAGGGCCACTGAAGCTAACAGTACTCCACAAAATGGGAAACGGAAAAAGAACAGGAAGGATTAGCTGCATTAGTTGGGAATGCATATGGCTCACTAGCACTATGGTATTACCAGGGAATTGCATTGTGGGATATGTCCTCTGGGGGAATCGTATGAATGGGTGCTCTGTACAGTGCAAAGGTTCATGAAATATTCAGTAGGCAGAGCCGTCTCCAGATATATGTATTCAAAGACAATCAGACTTCTCCGAACTTTGGTGAGGAAAATAGCCTGTCGAGACAATGGAATATTATTCATGCCAACGATGAGCTGCTCACACAAATCATCTCAACTGCTGTATCTTTATAAGTAATGATATGTTTCAGAAACTAATACATAGAAAATGATAGGTAGAATTATATTAGAATGAACTGCCAGTGGCATTTGCCCTCTATTACCAAAATAGAAAATGTTTGGAAAGTTTGGTTAGTCATTTGTAATGACAGGTCTTGAGCTTGACACTCAAGACGGTGTGCATATGATTGTCCACATGCAAAACTCTGAAAGAGACAGCAATCTCTGGTAGTTATGAAATATACATGTGCCAGGGTCGTGCACCAATAGGATTTGAAATGATAAATTCCAATTCAATTCCTGAATTTGAGCTGAAGTACTAAAAAAAAAATGCAATTCAAATTTGATTGTAAAGGAGTAGAATTAAAATTGATTGAAATGCAAAGACGTTGAAGACCTGTGGTGAACATCAAGTTTTTAACGTTGTTTATATGTCTATGTGGTGTTTTTAATATGCTTTAAGACAAACCATGTGCAAATTCATGTCAACATCAATGCTGAGTATGTTCTCCTTAAAACCGCAGTGAACCAAAGACAGTCTCAAAAACACAGTTTGAAATCGCTGGTGTTTTTTTTTATGTCACAAACTACCTTTTAACCAATCCCGTCAACGTGCAGGCGGGCTTTAGCATCATTGTTATGTCTCATACTATATCTCAAGAGAAGCCAGGTTATCCTGGAATATTTTCCTGTTGATATGAAAATTGGATACTGATTTTTAAAAGGCAGCTGTCTGAGCAACACATTATTAGCTGTTTGATAACGTAGTCAAGAAAAAGGCTAATCATGTTAATTACAGTTACGTGTCTCACATTGTAGAGAGCGATAGGACTAAAACGCATTACCATTCTGATACATCGACTTGTAAACAAACCTGTACAATTCACTCTTCCACTTTTTCTGAATCAGTTTCTGGTTCAAGCATATATGACCCTGGACCAAAGGTTTTTTTTTTTTTTTTGCACCCTCAGATTCCAGTTTTTCAAATAGTTGTTTCTCGGCCAAATATTCCTATCCTAACAAACCATACATCAATGGAAATGGAAACCCTTCTGACTGGTTTTGTGGTCCAAGGTCACATATATGGTTGAATTAAACCAGTATTTCCACTTGCCATTGTGCAGCGTTTTCTACAGTAAAGTTGACCAAGTGGATCTCTGAGCTGGTGTGAGTGAGTGGAGGCAGGGCTAATTAGCATATTCATAGATCTGCGTATATGAAATGAAGCAAGGGTGTAGAGTTATATTTAAAGCTGCTGTCTGTAATTTTTTTTTTGGTCGAAAATGATCCAAAATCAATTTTTGAGCATGTACATAACCAGTCAGTGTTCAAAACTATCTCCTTAATTTAGGCTGATTCACAACGGTAAGCTTGTTATAATTTTTTATAATTCGGGGGCAGAGGTCGAGTTAGACTTTCGCACTGTCCGTCATTTTGACTCGGGAAGAAATCATGTTCATGAATGCGATTATTAACGTTACTGTAGTATGAAGCAGAGCAGGACCGAGTGTTGTGGAGCTGAACGAGGCCGCTGGAGCCAGTGTTGCCAGATTGGAAATGTCCAAGTATCATACCAGAAGCTCAAAATTATCGTATTTTGAAGAAAATTATTGTACACAAGTTTTTATTATAGATAAATGAACTAAATTAATAGCTAATGATTTTTACAATGGAACGGATCAATACTGAACTTACTTACGCTGGACAATCGCACTATTTTAGATGCTGTGGAGCCAAAATTATGTTCCTTCTATCTCTGTGAAGCTATACTTTGACACAATCTGCATTGTAAAAAGTGCTATATAAATAAAGGTGACTTGACGAGCCTACAGAATACAGCTATTTATCTAGACCAACAACTTTTTGACATGACCTGCAAATGCAAATGACCACAATAGATAAATAACTTGTACCTTAATGGAAACATGACCTATGGAACGTTAACTTGTGCTTGTAAGAGGGAGTCATTCTCCACTATGATTGGCCGAGAAAACTTAACATGAGATGAGATGGAAGACATGCCTAACAACGTTCACATTCTCCTTACAATCATGACATAGAGGATCCACAGCTAGATCAATGGGTATAAGCAATTACAACGACCATCATTTGAAGTGTCACAAAATTCTGAAATTATCGTACATTATGGGATTTTGGGATGTCGGGCAACACTGGCTGGAGCGATTACGCAACACACGCCACGAGTAGTGGAGCTTTTATTATGCCACAGTAGCCGGCGCTGCTTCTGCTTTTCTGGTCATGAGTATGAGGTAATGCAGCTCTGTTTATCATATTAGATACATTTGAGTGTGTTGAAAATGATGTTATAACGTTACTCTGTGTGTTCGCTCAGCGGCTGCTGTGAGACACTGTTGCACACTGCAGTAAGATAGATCGATTTTAGAATATCATATTAAATGCTGGATGGCTTGTGTTGATAAATGGCATGCAATTCATTTTAAAACGTATTGTATGATGGAGAAAATTCTGTATTACTGTTACTAAAAATAAAGCTGCATCTGATTATGCTATGTTAGCTACTTCACAAAATAGTGTTTTTCTCTGAGGCATGGTAAAGCATGGTACTCGCAAAACATCAAGAAAATTTGATTTAAACAATAAGACTAAACGTGTTGAGCTATATAACAATAATTAGTTTTCTGTCTATAAATATATCAAAACAGTTGTTCCCTTGTCTATTAAAACATGTAATATATATTAAAGCATCTTTGGTGTTTCCATGGTTTCTACAAGATAAAACCAGAAACCGAGGGTAACGCGGGTATGACGCAATTGACAGGCGACTCCTTACACGTCCCGGAGCCTTGGTTAAAATTGCAATTTTCTCACGATTTACAAATATTTGGAAACATTTGGGATATTGTAAGTACTCAAGTGAACAAAATATATAACACTGGCCTAGTGGTTTTTGGATATTTAACTGAAAAATTCTTACATATTGCACCTTTAAGGGATACAATTATTAACTACAGGGGGACTTTAAAAGCAAAACTTTAACAAAAGCAAGATTAGATAGATTGTCTTTTATATATTAGTTCATTATCATCATAAGGAAATAAAAATAATGGTCGATGGATAAGGAGACAATAATAAGATAGATAGATAGATGCAGATTATTATTATTATCATAACTTAAAATTAGTATACAGTTCAGCTTGTGTTCAGCTAGTGTTCTTTGCTGCTAAAGTGCCACAAACAAACCTCAGAATGATAGATTCTTTCTTCCTTAAAAGCTCTCATTGTATCAACCTAGTATCTTGTAAAAGACACTGTGACTCCTGAAGGTTGGAGCTTGCAATTTCTGCCAGCTCTTGCCTTTTGTGTGGCAATATGCATCAGACGGTCAGCAAAGGAACTGTGGGTGATCCGTGGGCGTGATGTCTGAGTCTAAGAGCATTTGTGCCTGTTGTAGCTGCTTTGATGATTGGAGTCGAGGCTGGGTGTTACATCTTAAAACAGCAAGATGGGTTTAGTGTGTTCCTAAAACCAGTGTCTGAATGTGAAACATTCATTATTCATGGAGAAAGAATGTTCTCCTAAAGTTGAGGCAGGATAAGATGATGCTAAATAAATAAATAATGACAGTTATGACCATTGAATGTTGGAGCCAAGTGATCTAATTGTGCTTGTTGAGATTTATAATGTACAGTATGTATAAGAATGTAACTTCACATTTTAACTCAGTATTTTAATAATTGAATATCTGAGATCACAAGATATTTTAGTAAGCATATTCTGATAGAGAACAATGTGAGAGTTATATGTGAACTTGATAGTGCATACTTCAGAAATTCGTAAGTGGTTGAATCATGTGAAGGTTGTACAGGTTGACATTTTTGTTTATTTTAGAAGGAACACTTCTGGTTAAATCCATTAGCAGTGAGAGCCCTCTCCCAAAACTCTTTTAGCTTTAAAGTTTTAATCGATGTTTATTAAATGAATGCTTAAAGAAGCGGTTAATATGCTTACACAATTCATATAAAAGTATTGAAAACTCATCTACCAAGTAACTGCATGTGTGGGGTAACCAAAGTAAAGGTTATTTTTTATTATTTCAATGGCGCCAAAACTCTAATCTACTAGAACTTCAATCCATTACAAGAAAAAAATTATGGCAGCTTGTGTTGTTAATCCATTCCCTTTAATTTATTTGCTTCAGCCACCATATATTAGGGTCCTCCGACCTCCAAAATCCCAATTTAAACCCTAGTTGCGATGTCCAATTTGTGAACAAATAATCTTTTAAAAGTGGCCTAAGTTTGAGTGGTTGGTAACACTTTATTTTAAGGTGACTAGTTACACAAGTTACATGTACTTACTACAGTAATAAAAGCCAATTCTGCATAATTACAAGTAACTAATCCTAAATCAAACCCCAATCCTAAACTTACCATGGAAGTACATGTAGTTAATTAATATTACACAGTACCTACCTGTGTAATTACACTGTAACAACGTCACCTTAAAATAGCGGTTCTTAAGTCAACTTGAAATGAGCTGAGAATCAAAAATCTTGACTATACTGTCACAAGTTGATATATAATTGGATTGTGGTAAAGAAATGAAATGACTGAATTGAAACAATCCAAGAGGGATAGAGCACAAGGAAATCACTGCAAATTCAGTGGCAGGCACCGAGATCGTAAAAGAGATGGCGTGAAACTGCAAACATGAGGTACAGACAAAATAAGCCACTTACTCCCTGGTTGTTCTTGTAGTATATACAGTGCCCTCCACAATTATTGGCACCCTTAGTAAATATAAGCAAAGGCAGCTGTGAAAATAAATCTGCATTGTTCATCCTTTTGATCTTTCATTAAAAAAATTCACAAAATTCTAACCTTTCATCGAAGTAAAACAATTGAAAGTGGGGGGAAACTCACATTATGAAATAAATGTTTTT
>RJVU01037554.1:2709523-2734255 GCA_003731715.1 Anabarilius grahami | reverse complement strand
ACATATCACCATTACGTTCAGTTTAGCTTTGGTTTCGTTTTCATGGACTTTTAGTTTGTCATTTATTGATATTTTTTTCCTTTGTTCTAGTTTCCAGCCAGCTGTCACGGACATCAGCTGTCATGGACATTAATTCAACGAGCACACCTGTCTGCATTTGGTTCATTAGCGCTGTGTATTTAAGTTCCTCATTAGTTCTCAGTTTTTGTCCGGTATTGTTGTGTTTTACACAATGTTACGCAGACCATTCTTTTCTGTGGCTTACTTGTTTCTGTTTTATTTAATACATACTTTACATTATTGAACTTATTCGGATCTGTCTTCCTCATCATTGGACCAGATTGTGACAATATGTAACACTTTATTTCCATGGTCTACTTTCAATATTCTATATATATTTATTTTGTTATTTACAACATGCTGCAAATGCCACTTCCCACTATTTACACCAGGGTGCAAATAGCATCTTATTTGTAGAATTTTGATTTGATCTTTCCCCACGTATTTTATTGACAAACGTGAACTGAATTGCAAGTAATTGCCCAAAGCATTTAAATGCCCATTCACTCAGAAGCGTGATTTGCATTCTAATCAAAACTTTAATACTAACCTAAACCTATAGTGTATCTACGGCGAGATACTGCTATGAATTTTTTATGAATTATTACAGAGAGTGTGAGAAAGCACAAATATCAAGAGTCTGAACTCGGTTTAAATATTACCAGATGAGATCCAGCTCTGCGATTGCTCCTGACCTTCCCACTGGACCTTACAGAGAAAGAATACCAAATAATGTGAGGAAATGGCTCTATTAAAAAGAACAATCTCGTTGGGACACGGGAACCAAAGGGTTTTTACTGCAGATATAGCTTACCCCTGGGTGTTTTGCTGGTATTTTCTTCTTTTCTCCCTGTCTTTTTGCTTTGTTCTCAGTTTCTTCTTTGATGCAAAGCCTCTGTGAGTCATGTGTAAGCTAATTATTGGTCTCTCAACTGTTGTTGCTACACAAGTCATTGGCAGCCCAGACTAAAACCACGTCCTTGCTTTGAGCACCAATCAAATATGCGAGCTCTGTCGTTCTTCTACTATGATCTGTGCCTTTTTTTTGGCTTTCATGATATCTGTGACTGTTCCTGTTATAGCCATACTCGGCTGTTGCCCTGGGAACACGGATGACAACAGGCTGAAACCTGTGCCTAATTTGACATGAAACCAAACCTTGAAACTTTCACTCCCAGAATTCTGCCTGACAGAACAGAAGAACATGTTCGGATTGATGACACGGCTCATTTTAAGTGCAAATTTGACAAATACCAGCAGAAGTGTCTGGTTTACCAGAAAGACGTTACTTTTCTCAGTCAAACCGTGACATTCTGCTCTCTGTCCACCGGATAAGTCATATGAATCCGAGAGATCTGTTCCAGGAAGTGCTATTATGTGCCAAGAGTTTCTATCACTCTTACCTTCTCGCAGCTCACAGAGCGAGGCCTTCAAATATCCCCATTGGTTTTAACAGATGTGTCGGGTAGATCACATTTAAATAGCATTGATTTCTGTGATGTGCAGGAAGGGATATAAGATGATGGACAATGATGTCTTCTTGAGCACCTATGGAGAGAGAGGGGGAGAGAAAGGGAGAAAGTGATGAGTGTGTTCTCATCTCTGGAGGCCTGTCCATAGCTGTGCTATTAATCCAATACAATATATCTATTTAATACTGTGAGTCTAGGCCTCTCCAGCTGTTAGTCATTTTAATGCTTTAAGAATGACAAGGCAGTAGATTTAACTCATATAGGAATGGCATGGAGGCAGACAGAGAGTAACATGCACAAACAATTAATGTATGCATATTATATTATATACTAAACACCTGGAAAATTTGCCTGAACTTTGAGGTCAGATTGTAGGTCATTTGGTCTACAGTAACATGTTTTTTGTTTTTATTATTATTTTTTAGAATACTTAAATCTATCTCATATTTAGAGACGTAACATGTTTAATGATTTTAAATTGTGTTCAAGATGATTTAATAAGTATTCTCAGGGGCGGAAATGCAGAATATCTGACCTGCAAAAGTTATTTGTGAGGGAAAATAGATTTGTTGCGAAGCATGTTAAAAATCAGCATAAAACAGAAGCTGTGACTAGTATTTTCTTCCCTATTGTGATGTATATCAAAGTGAAATGGTTTCTTAAACAAGAAAAAAATGTAGGGTGGGACTTGATTTTGTTCACTGCAAATTGATTGGTTGTGGTTTGCTATTGGTTGATCTCATTTGAGTGACAGGTTGTTCCGCTTTTGCGCCAGTAAACATGTCATCGGAGAAGAGAAGTCGCTGCAGGAGGGAAGGGAATTATTTTGATTAAAGATTATGAGGGCACATGAATTGAAATAGTTAACCCTGGGTCATTCTAAACGGGGGTAAACAGAATCCTGGGTTATCTTTATTCTTGTTTCACACCGCTCATAATATAGCCTACCTGGGGTTAACAGTTAATCCTGGGTATTCATATGCTGCCGTTTCACAATGCACATTCCTAAACCCCGGGTTAAAGTCCTTTGAATATTCGCGGTGTCAGTGTTACTGACTGGACAAACGCAGCCAGCACACACAGCAGCAGAATATGTTGTCAGTCCTGTATTTGAGTCCTTAATACGGTTATGTTCACACGCAGTATGGTTATTTATGGGAATGACAACCGCATTCTATATCCGAACTCACACTCGTAATTTTTCAGGACTCACCGCTCTTCTGCGGGAGAGCCGCTCTTCTTAGGTGTTTTGTGTGTGGTTTCGCTTTCGGTAACTTACAGCGCAGAGATATGAGCTGCGCGGCATCTTAAGGTGTTAGATCCAGTCACTGTTCTCCACCCGAGCGGCTCCCGTCAGTTTTGTGTTTCTTTTCGAAATTCAAATGCCGTGTCATGCTCAAGACTTCACAAAGGACGTGACACGCGAGT
This sequence comes from Anabarilius grahami, assembly GCA_003731715.1. NCBI lineage: Eukaryota > Metazoa > Chordata > Actinopteri > Cypriniformes > Xenocyprididae > Anabarilius > Anabarilius grahami. The sequence goes on along the minus strand of RJVU01037554.1, from coordinate 2,731,295 downwards.
GCAATGGGTAAAGACTCTGGCTAGCTCATGTTTACATTGATGCTGCTGCTGGTTAATGAAGTTTGAATGGATGAACTCGCGGTTCATTTAGTCTCTTGTCATGTCAAAAGTGATGAGAATTTTCAGTTTTATGGACGTTGGCATCTTTAATATTAAGTTGGTCACTGTCGTTATGGTTACTAGTAATTACTAACTCTTAAAGCAGAACTAAGTAACTTTTTTTACCTTCATAAAGACACGGGAACAGTTTCTTCCCTCAGGCAATCCATCTCATGAACACTTGACAAACATGGAACACACAACACTATTACACATTATTTACTTAAAACACTTACTTATATTTCAAATTTGCACACATAACTGTACATACAATTGTCTATATTATATATTGTTTTTTGCTTTTTTTTGCACTTTGTCTATCTTGTAAATTTGTATATTATTATTTTATTCTTTTTATTATGTGTCGTGTCTTGTCGCTGTCACTCTGTTGCACTGTGGAGCTTCTGTCACTAAAACAAATTCCTAGTATGTGTAAACAACATACCTGGCAATAAAGCTCTTTCTGATTCTGAAATAGTTTTCTAAGTCCTTATGATGGTTAATTGACTTGTAGTGGTGTGTTTGAGGCGGCCACTAACCCCCTCTGGCACGTCTTCGCCAGAAAAAAGCACTTGCAACTTGAGCTGCGCCGACCCGACACAATCTCGCCTCATGTTCACGTTCACGCGAGAGTGACAAAATGCTTTACGGTAATTCAAAAACAATGTATATATTATGACTTTATAAGACAATTTCGAAATTACCTACCTCCATCGAGTGTACTGTATTTGCAAATTACCCACCTCCTCTTTCTTGTACTGTATTTGCAAAACTACTGCGCTGGTGAGCGTTGTAGTCGTTGTAGTCCAGAGCTGCGCTTGGAGTATTTATGACAGTGTGATTTACTGAAGGAAACTGTAGGGGGAGCTTCGCAAATCTTACTGAGTTCCGCTTTAAGAGAATACAGACTTGATTCTCGCCGCACGTTTATACAGACAGTGTTAAATGCCCGCTGAAGTGTCTTGGAATGCGCAGCATTATTCAATGTGTTGACTTAATTTTAACTGAAACAGGAAGACAGGGCGATCGAACAGCCCCGCCCTTTTTAAAAAATAGCCAATAGCGTTTAGTTTATATCACAGCTCGGCCAGAGCCGTTAAACTCAGTAAAACCTTGGTTTCATTTTAATATCTAACCGTTTACCCTCCTAATCTCCTCTATATCACTTTAAAATCTAGTATTCTGTGCAGAATTTAAATGGGTCCGATACCTTTCGTGGTCTGAGCCGATTCGCGGATATGATCTGCTCTGTGCTCTCGTGTCCTTGGGCCATAGCAGTTTGGTTCACGTTATACTAATGCGAAAATGGACTTCATTCGCGTCAATGGAAAGCACATTTACACTGTCTGAATCATTCCCTATCCCACCATGTGCACTTTACCATGTAGAAACTAGTAAATGAGTGAACAAATGATCGATTTCAGCTGCAGCTTCAGTGTCTGTTGATAGTGTAGGAGGGGGCGGAACTTCAGATTCTAGAGAGCATTTGATTGGACAGAAGATTTGATGAGAAGCTGAAGTGCGATGTGATGTCATGAAAATCCGTGATCCGTTTTAGTGTAAGTGAGAGACTGTAAGTTTTGAATGCTTATCTCCTAAATGTGAATTTTGTCATTGTTTTGGAACACACCAGGTTATTCATAACATTAAGGCTAACATATTCATACTAAAAGCTAAAAAACTTATATTTTGATTCCAGGGGGACTTTAAAGACGCTACTGAAAGTTGCTGTGTGAACGGGACATTTTGAGACTCACACCTAAATGCAGTTGTCAATCCCAAAACTGACAGTGTGAACGTGGCCTAAAGGCTAGCATTGCGCTTCTTCGTATTACACATTGCTGCCGGTAATATCAAGTTTTTCTGAGTGAACTTTTCGAACTACAAAGGTAAGAATGAAACAGTCTCTTCTTCACTCCAATTGTTGCGTTTACCAACGCCGTTTGACATTTTTCCTATATGCAGAAACGACTGTTTATACATAGCGCGGTGTGCAAAAGTGGCGTTTCATAACCCTGGGGTTGAAAACGGTGTTTATAACGATGAAAACCTGGGTTAACCCTATGGTGTCTTTAAAGTAGGCACACACTGACTGCCCAATTCATTTGTGAAATATGCCTCTTCTGGAGTTTCAAAGATTCATTTACTAAAGAGAGAATAATACTGTGATTATTTTAAATATATATGTAAATTGCAATGTTTTCATCATCATCAGCCTAGGATGACAAATTGTCACTATCGCCTACATAGAGCCCTTTCTGTCGTTATATTATTTACCATGATTTTTAATCAAAACAAGCTTTTAGCATTCAATCAGTAATATAAAAAATCCAATATATTTTTCTATTGATATATTGGTGCTATATAGCACCGCTACCATATACAGAATCTGTTAAGCCCCTGTATGGTTCTTCAGCAGTTCTTCAGTGGTTCTTTGGGGTGGTTAAGGTGCTATATAGCACCACTGCCATACAAAGAACCTGTTAAGCCCCTTTAAAGGTTCTTTACGAGCCAAAGAACCACTGTTGGTGCTGTTTAGCACCATTTTTGTTGACGAAAAAAATGCGATATGGCACCTCTTATCGGTTCTACAGAGCACCATTTGACAAAGGTGCTGTAGATATGGTGCTACATAGCACCAAAAGTGGTTCCCCAGTGATTACGAGCCAAGAACCACTTTTAGTGCTGTATAGCACTTTTTTTTTTAGATGAGCTTGGGAGCGAGAGATAATGCTTCTCTTGGAATTGGCATTTGCTGTAAACAAAGATTTTCTTTAAAGTGGGCATTCATTTAATTTCTAAAGCAAAACAAGGTGTGAGAGTGAGAAAAATGTTTTAATGAGCTCTGTATGTATGTGTACCATAAAACTTTGTTCTTCCTAATTAGTTATGGAAGGGAAATGTGTAATGTGGGCTGGTGAATTAATCTGTATAATAACTATTCCTTTTTTTAAAGACAATTTTAGCCATGCTAATGGTTTGATGGACAGGGCATCTGTAGTTCTCTCTCTCTGAGATAAGAGTCTCTGTCTGAGCCTGAAGGCATGAAAGTATGGCATCTACTGCAGATCTTGTATGGATTGCATTCAGCATAACCAATTTAATGCATTTTGCAATTGGTGAGGTGTAGTATTTTGTCCTGTAGGTATAGCCTGTCTCATGATGTTTTTATTTTATTATTATTATTATTTGTAATCTTTTTGTGTAGCCTATTGTAATTCGAAGTGTACATTGGGGTTGGTTATAGTTCATTTGTTAAGTTTGTTATCTTGAATTTGGAGCACAGCTCTAGACACAAAAACCTGATTGATGCTCATCAGATCCATTTGCAATTCGCTCATCGATCCAAAGGATGCTGTGGAGAATGTGAATTTGTCCCGAGACGTGCGAGAACATCAAATTAAACTTGAATTGAAATTCTTAGGTAAATCCTTGATATCCGTTTCTAATTATGGGTCGTTTAGGGGGTCAGATAGATATATTATTTAAATATATATATATTTATATTTCTCGTTTCATTAACCACCACAGTTTTATAAGTTCGTCAGAACACTAAATAGATGCTATAGCGTTCGTATGGCATAGCAACATCGATAAAACATATAAGTAGGCTTAACGTTATATCACATTTGACAAGTATACCACTAAAATGTTTTAAGATGTTTGACAATTCGGTGCCGAGACTGCGAGGAAATTGTTGACAGAAATGAAAGAAGTCATTCAATTCGCACACTGCTAGCCTGTTAGTAGCCTAAGCTAATAACTTCCACATTCACAAACGTCATACTTGTCTCTCGGGTTATTAGTATGCGATTTACCCGTGATAAAATGTACTCAAGCTCTGAGTGAAATTCGTTTGGTGTTCGTCTGAAGTTCCGTCACTGACAAGCAATGCGACGGACAAAATCACTCAAATTGCGTCCGTATTATATTTTATTGCAGAATGCATTGTTGGAGAATGTCTGGGTGAATATGAATAATGTGTCACTGGAAAGAATCGTGTCTTTATGGTCTTTCTCTCCTCTGTAATCCCCCGAGCTCCTCCCCTCAGTGCGTGGAGAGCTTCATTTGATCAAATCCTTCAAGTTGGAGCGCTTCGCTGAATCACACTTTTCCACAACATCTCAACTGTGGCTGCTTCACCGCGCTGCAACTTGTATGAGGACTTGTTTCCATCAATAACTGACGTTAAAGAGAGGAAAAGGACACTGTATCCTGTTGTTATCAGCGATGGAGAGAGGGATCAGATATTGCCGGGTTAATGTCAGCGCTTTCTGCACCCTGCTTGTGGTTTTGTTCGCTTCGGTTCCGGTGACCAAAACAGTGATAACTTGCAGGTCATGTCACCTGCTGGATAAGTGGAGCGGTCGGGAATTATTGGTGAGGATGGACAGTGGTGTCGACTCTGGTAAAGTTAGTGGAAAAAATGGAGACGGGTCAACGGCGCTGTTTAATTCGGCTGGTGCTGAAACTGCTCAGCCCGACTACGGCGCAACCGACAACGGCGAACACGCTCACTCTGTGCGTAAACGGAATACAGACAGGCTTCGCTCAGAGAAAATGCCACCCGATGATAAATGGAAGTCGGTGCGCAGTAATGGCAAAGTTTATAATCTAAAACGGGCAGGTTCACACGGTTCAAGTTCAACCCCTGGAGATCCCCATCACCGAGTGCGTAGAAGCACCAAGGGACCCGGCTCGTTCCCAGGTGCGCGCTCGCCGCCGGCTTTTGGCAACAGCACCGCGCGGGCTGCGCGTAGAGTCCCCCGTTCTGAGCTGAGGTGGAACAGGGAAGAGAGGAGAACGGCCACATCACGACAGGAGGAGCTGAAACTTACCAGCTCTACCTTTGCACTGACAGGGGATTCCGCTCACAACCAAGCTATGGTGCACTGGTCCGGCCAAAACAGCAGCGTAAGTGGAAATAAAAGCCATGCGGTTAATTTGTTAAAGCTGTGAAAACACTGTTGAGATTTCACTATATCCCTACATTTAAATGTGTGTTTCCGAATGTGCGTGTGTGTGAAGGCTGTGTGAGGGGTTTGGGGAGCAGAGACGAACAGATGTCCATTGTTGATGTCCAAGAGATTGCTTCATATGCGTTTCACGCCAGTTTTTTATTTGTTAAACTGACTTGGTCTTTGATTAACCCTGACAAAATGAAGGACACTTTCCTGTTCAACACGTTTCCCACTTATGATTGTTTGTGATTTTGGCTCACCAGCTACTCATGCTTTGAATGTTAAGCGTCAACTTTGGTATCCTTGCTGTGAATAAAGTACAATAACAGTTTAAACCAGCTTAAAATACTCTCTAATCTTGGTCAGGCTGGTGTGCTGGCTGGTTTTAAAGGGATATTTGGCACTTTTAAGATGGTTAGGCTGGCAGTCCAGCTTGCCGACTGTCTAAGTCAGCTAAACACCAGCTTGGCCAGGCTATGAGACCATCTCAAACCAGCTAAGACAACACATCAGCTTATGTTGGCTGGATTTTTTTTTTTAAAGCAGGGATATTTTTAGGTGGTGCATGGGTCTTGTCTCCTTGTTTGTTACCTGAAACATTTTAGCAGAGATATTGTGGGAATAACTGAATGAAATCCACTTCATACAGATCCACAATGAGCAGTGATCACATTTTAGACAGATTGCACTCTGATCTCTGGTATATTGGTGGTGATTTAAATCCATTTAAATGGTTATCAGATAAGTAAACTCATGTATTTTACTCTTTGAATAGCCCAATGAAAAATTATTAATAACACCAAATATAAAATTGCAAACATGATACAGTTTTAGGCATTTGTGCTGAACAAAGGAATAATAATGCACTTTTAAACACTTTTTAGTTTAATTTAAAATCTGCAAATGTTATAATGGGACTCAGTCAGTTACTTTAGGCTTCTTCACAAATTAGGCCTTTTGTTTTCCATCAGGCTGTTTACATGTTTGCATGTCTTATGAGCATGCTATATGAGGCAGAGCTATCATGATATAACATTTAAAGGGTCTGTTATTAATAATTAGATAAAAATGAATTACACTTTATTTTAGGATGACATATTTACAGTGTACTAACTCAAATAAGTACAGAGAAATATTAATTAACTACATGTACTTACTATAGAGTTACGGTTAGGGTTTGGTTTTTAAGGTAGTTACTTGTAATTTACTGTTATTACTACAGTAATTACATATAGTAACATGCAACTACGTCACCTTAAAATAAAGTGTTACCATAATTATTATTAATAATGCACTGATAACTTTTAGACCCTTGAACACTAAATTTTGGTCACAAAGGTCAGATTTAGACTTACTTTCTTTCTTTCTTTCTTTCTTTCTTTCTTTCTTTCTTTCTTTCTTTCTTTCTGTATTGTGATAATTTACTAATGACTGCTTAGCACTGAGCCATAATGAGCGTTTTTCATAATTCTCCTGTGCAATATATCAGATCAGAGCAAGTGCATTTCAGATATAATTCCTCATCCCCATTATATTTTCCCTCCCTCGCTTGTCAGAGCAGATGTTTTCTTGCCTTCAGGTAAATTCTGAGGGCATTTTCTAATTTAAACACTGTACTCACTAACACGACACATTAGTTAGTGAGATGACAGTCAACCACTGAAAACATTTCAGGACAGATATGGGGAGAGAGTAACCTCAGGGGAATGAACTTCAGTATGTCCCACAAGCAGAACTCAATCATTTTGGCTCAGAGTTGCTGCCATTATCATTTTCCTTAATTGAATTTTCCTAGTGTTGTGCTGTATGAATAGCATATTCAGGTTCAATATATATGGTCTTTTTCGTTCTCAGTAGGTATACAGGGAAACTTAACAATGGGCAAAGTAGAAAAAATGACTTTCATTAAGTATTCAGTGTCATTGCAGTATAAGGAATAATTGAGTAGGCCGGGAGTTTCTTTCCTTAGGTACTTTATGAATAAAGAAACAGCTGTAGTTTATAATGATTTTTATTGTGCAAATGGAAATGAGGATTAATGTTGGCTGGATATGTGTTTGCTGTATATAACAGATTTTTGAAGAAGAGTTGAATAATGCTATAGGTTTTGGCCAGTGTTGTGGGTAACACATTACAAGTAACACAAGTCATGTAATCAGATTACCTTTTTCAAGTAACTAGTAAAGTAATGCATTACTTTTAAATTTCCAAAAAATTATCCAAGTTACTTTTGCAAATAAGTAACACAAGTTGCTTTGTTTTTCCATTTATTGACTCACACCTCCATGTTGAGAGACATTGGGAGTAAGTGCAGAGGTGTTGTGTGTGCTGTGTAAACATGATGATTATTGTAGATCTAGACTAAATGTGAGGAGAAATTTACTCATCTCACTTGCACAAAAACAGATTCAGTATTTCTCAAAATTAATAAATGTTTGGATGACTTATATTTTGTGTGTTTTTGGTTGTGAGGGAAAGATAACCTTGCTTCCCAAAGAACCCAGCGTTAGGTGGAGCTGAGAGTTTTGTGCTCACACATTAAAATAACCATAGAAACTGATAGTTGCAATCACTTTTTTATTGGTTAAAATTAATGGAGAATATCTCGTGTTTTTCCGTGGCTGCTCGAGCGCTCAGGATCGGCGCTTATGGTTTTATAAACAAGGCCCAGTTCGACGCTGGATTTACAGATCATATGAAACTGAAAGATGGAGCAGTCACAGCGATAATGATCCCAGTCATGAGTCGGAACCGCAGGTGGTGAGTAAAACTGCTTCAAATGTCTGTTTTGTTGGCAATAGGCGCCTACGTGCATATAATGTAAACAACACTAAAATAGTGAATTCATAAAATTCTTTTTTTCATCATTCACTATACGCTATATTCATTATAGTGATTCAAAAGTTATCCAGGGATAATGCGATTGTGCATTGTGTGTGTTTAAATACATTTGTTTAGCTGACCATTGATAGCTTGCAGATGATCGCTACGCAAAACTGCGCATGCTCCTCACTCTTTAGCTTCGCTCACACGGCACGCCTCCATGCGCTCGGCTGTTTTCGGAAAGACTTGGTACAGCGTATGTACTGTATCTTTTATAAATATGATAAAACAAAAGACTTTTTGGAGATATGAAGGATGCACTACTACTCTATCGGTACTCGAGATTAACATGAGATTGGCAGAAACTGTTTGATACCCCCCCTTTAATGTTGGTTAAAATAGGTTAGGCTAAAAAGCATTACTGTGTGCGCCCCCTTCTGGATTGGAATGTGGATCGCCTGTGATTGACTGTATTTGTCGTGAAACTGTAACTGTATGAACCGAACCGTGACGTCCGTACTGTGACGGTTCACGATGAATACATGTACCGTTACACCCCTAGTTTATATGCATTTTGATGTGAAGTGCTTACAACTTATAGTGTAAGGCTTGATTGAGCTGAGACAAAAGCTGAGATCAAACACCCTGCAATAAAACACTAAAATGCACTAATCTTGACAGAAGATCTCAACGAAATTTCTAAATTGGCTTCTAATTGTGTAATTGGCATAATACAGTTTTACTTGACAAATAAAATGTTCTTTTTGATACATTCTGTATAATTCTTAAATCATTATTTCTAGTATATTAAAATGGAGTCTGGTATTACCGCAAATCTGTGTTCAGGATAGATCATACGGAAAGAAAGTTACAGTTTTCGTGAATATACAAAAATTATGCTTTTATGAGCAAGCAGAGCACACCCGACTTAAAGGTAAAATATTCACCCTGCATTCTTTGTCTAAGAACAGAACTGTTGGCGTAAGTTCTCTGTGCGATATCAGGTCCCTAATGAATGAATAATTGAAAATAAGGGATAACCAGAAATATCAAGTATCTAAATTAATAGAAACACAATCTAAATGTAATAATCATTTGAAATTGGAGTCAGATTAAGTGTGAAGTTCTTGTCAGCAAGAGAATCGACTTTTTTTTTTTTTTTGGTAGCCAATTAGTAAGAAGTTAGACGCAAAAAGTTCCAGAGAACCCTGTAAAATACAACTAGCACCAGTTGTCATATGTGACACAGTCTCACGCTAATGCCGTTAACTACCTCAAATCTATTTCTGGTCTTCTTTAGCGCAACATTTGTAAGGGGAAAGAGCAATATATCTGATCTTATAACACTAGGTTACCAACTGTCTAAAATGCAATTAATTGGATGGTTAAAAACATACTCTGCAGTCAATACTGTCTCTTTGATTCAAGCCTGTATAGTAAGATGGTTTGCTAGATGTGGAAAGCATCATGATAAGTTTGGAGTTGTTTCAAGTTCCCATTTTTTTTTTTTTTTCCAGGTTGGTTCCTACAAACCCGCTTGACTAATACTTTATTTCCATCCTGAGTGATATTGAGGTTGTATTACTTTTTATTGAGTAATAAACCCCATACGTTTTATTCTTTGAAAGACTCATATACTTATGTCAACAATAATGCCAGGACTAATGTATTCCACCACTAAAACATCTTGGTATTCAGTGTCCTTTCTTGACCCCTAACACAAATAATGCACAAACTTGTTAAAACATAGAAACATTAGACTCAAAAGATATTTATATTTCAAAGTGAGAGTGAGAAAAATAACAAAAAAAAATAAAAGCAAAAACATATCCTGTGCAAGGGTTTGTGGGTGGACAGCTGAAGGGCAACCATTTTTATTTTTCTGATATGAATGGTAGCTCTGCCATGAAGTATTTGGCATGCAATGTAAATGAAGACAAATAGCATTGAAAATGCCTTTGCTAGACAAAAATGAACAGCCACCACAAATATTTTACCCTTCAAGATAATTTCGCCTGTTGAAACAAATAACTCTCCAGTGTAACCGCATTGCAAACATTCAATACCAGGCCATTTTTTTTTAAGCTTTTGAAAAATGAATAGCACCCTACTGGAAATGGCAAACTCATAGCAGTATGGCACATTGACTTATTGCTAGCATTACAAACCAGTTGTAGTTCAAGCTATAATTCAGTTTAAGTCAACATTTTTACTTTCTTTATACATGTTCCTGGTCAAAATGTAATTGATTAATTGGTGAATGAAATTCCAAAGAAAAGGTCTTTGTAAAACGAGTTACGAATTCTGTTTTTGCGTTGACTACAACTGTATCATAAATACTCAATCATTTTTAAAGGGGTCATGACTTAAGGAATCAAATTTGCTTTGATCTTTTGACATATAAGAAGTCTTTGTATCATTAAAACTTCCTGCTAGTTTCAGAGCTCCTCCTTATTATAAACAAAGCATTTATTTAAACAAGCTCCAAAAACAGCCTGTTTGGATATTGGGGACTTGTGACATGACACAGGCAAATTAATTTGCATATGCCTCCCTACAGAGTAAAACATCGATGAATAGTTTTACATCATTGCACCATAGGCCCGCCTACTAGCGTTAATTTGCTTAACGACTGACACTTGCCTAGGCCAGATGCGAGCCTTGCGTCAAAAGCAAATAGAACCCATTATAATCACTGATGCTGTCTACATGCGCATACACTTTACTTGACTCTGCTGTCAAGAGGACAAATGCAGGAGTAAACAGAATCGTTAAGGAACTTTCACTTTGAAGCATCCTGTTTAAACAGCTTGTTTGTGCCAGGAACAAGTGGATGGTTTATTTTTAATTCCGTCATGGATCACTTCTGAGGATTATATGTTTGTTCAGAGAATTTGACAGCAGATTGTTTTGTAAACGAGACACAGTGTAATGGAGAGTTCGCAAAGAAACTTTTGTTGACTGACAAGCCATATATATATATATGTATATTATAAGANTATTATAAGATATATATTATATATTATATAATATATAGTGAGCTTGTGTGCTCAACCTTCAAAATACTTTGGTAGCTTTGCCTTAGCAGTGCAGCACCCTTCAGAAACCCTCCACCTTCCCCAGCTCCACCTGTATAGATCTGCTACAGTTAATTCATGTACGCTATTTTGTCCAGCAGCAGCAGCGTAGCAGCTATTCCGACAAGACCAAACATATCAACATTGTCATACCCAATACTATGCCAAACACTCAGAGTTGTCATGATAGAAATACTCCTACCTTAAAAGAGTAGTTTACCCAAAAATTAAATACACTCGCCATTATGTTGTTCCAAAACCTGTATGAATTCTTTTTTGCTGAGGAACATAAAAAAGGTTTGGAAAGACATGAGAGAGAGTAAATGAAGACAGATTTTCCATTTTTATGTGGGAGTATTTCTGTGAGTTTCACTATAAATGAGCATTTGGTTGTGCCAGATATACTTTAAAAAATGATTGTGTGTTTATTATATTGTACATTTATGGTTAACACAAAAATGGCATTTGTAACACATTTTACCTTTGCAATGAGACCTTTTCTTTGGAATTACATCCACAGATGAATCATTCACACTATGACCAGGAACATGTAAAGAAAATAAACACACTCTTAAAAGTAAAAGTTTTATAACCTTAAAGGGTTCTGTCAGGCACTTCATATATAGAATCTTATGGATTTAGTTTTAATTAATTTAGTTTTAATTCATTTTTAACGTTAAGTAAATGTTATCAGTTAATCAGCTCATAAACATACTTTATCAGTTAAACATGAAAGTATAATGCAGTCATTTAAGGCATTTCTCATTTTTGACACAAAAGGTTCTTTAAAATTGAGTCAAGAACCTTTGAACCCTTTTTTTTATTTAAGAGTGATATGGTCAAAAAGTCAAAATGGTTTCATATTGACTTTAAGATTTCATAGCCATCTTACCTAGTCCATTCGTTCGGCCCTACCTGAGTTCTGTCTTTCTTTTTCTCTCTCAAATTCACTAATTAATCTATGAATAATGGCAGCTTCTGCGGGGGTTTCCTAACAAGCATGACCGTTCGAGCAAGAAATTTTATAATGCAAGAGTAATGTGAAGATAATGGGATAAAATTAGTCTGCAATTTTATTTTCCCCTAAGTGTCACAGTGATGTTTATTGTTCTCAAACATGTCATAAAAGAAAGAGAAAATGGCACAAATTAGGCCTCCTATAGGCTTCATGTTTGATGTTAAGTGCCAATTCAGAAAACTATTCTCATTATTACATTGATTGCCAAATTATAATTTTTTTGCTGCCTGTAGGAAAACATTAAAGATTTACATAGAAACTAAAAAAAAATATATATATAGCTGCAAACATGCTCACTGACTGATTTCAAGCATTTTAAGATTTTTATTGCCACAAATGCTTAATATTATTTCTGTGAAAACTTTCGCATTATGACTTAAATGAATCACTGTTTTTTTTATTTAATCATTGAAACCATCATTTCAAAAGAATTGATTTGCTGAAACTTACCAACATAAGGAAATGTTAGCAGTGCTAATCAAGAAATAGAGACCTTTCTTTGCTTAATATGATTTATAATAAAGTTTTAATTCCCTTTAGTGATTAGGGCGTGGTTATACCGTAAGTGTTTTGAGAGTGTAGTCATGGTAGTTAGTCTGTAATCTTTCTTCACTACCTTGATTACTATAATTAAAAGGACGGAATCTTTTCTTCTGTTTCTCCATCATAGCAGATAGCCACTTATAAGTTCATATTGTTCAGGACTTGCTGGTTGGCATTTCAACTCAAAGTGTAATGTGAATATGAATGTATTAATAGTAGTATAAATCACTGCTAGTGCAAAGGTCAAAAGTAGATTTCTTACCCAGGATGCTGTGCTATAACAAGTGCAGTGTTCTTTTTGACTGCTCTGTTAGCTGGACAGTGCCTAATGGTCATCTTACAGTAACGTTGATGCTTGATGCTCGCTATGTATCCAGAAATTCACTTTGTGAAATGATAAGACATATTCAGTGAACTGGGAACAAGCTAAATGACTAATGTAGCAGATTTTTTTATAGGCAAAATGTGGTTTCTTACAGGGGACACTTAGTGGCTCAGAAAGACGAAAACCTCTTTTAAGTCATTCAAATCTCAGGATGTTATTTGGCTCACTAGTAAAGTGAGTGCCATTACAATAGACCAATTAGAACTAGCATAAAACAATTAATCTGTTTGATAGCTATGTGTCTTGCTATGTTTCTTCTAACAGAGTGAAAAAAAAAATATCCTGGTCACATTTCACTTAAAGAAAAAAAAAAAAGAAAAAAAAAAAAGGCTAAATAAGTCAAAGAAATTTAAAGAAAATTAATTAAATTAGTTTACAATTAGTAGAATTACAATATTTTTTATTCCCATTATTCTAATTAGATTCTCATTACTCTAGCCATTAAAAAATATAATTAAATACAATTTAATTAAATGAAATTAAATATTACCATGATAAATTATGTTATTAAAAGGTTTTGTTAGATTTTTTTATAATATCACATTTCATAATATCACTCTCTGTTTAATATATAGTTCTGAATGACATTTTGGAAAGAGTGTTTGCTTTTCGATGAAAAACAAGTTATGAGATTGTGGACTTGTCTATTCCCTCACGTAAGTGTGACTTTATTTCTTGTCCAGCTCCATATGTTGTTCCACAGTATAGTGCAATATATTTTCAATATATTAGATTCAGTTTCAGTTCAACACAAGTGTATTAGTCAGACTCAAGGTAACATAACCTGTTATGTAGTCATGATTACACCTTGCTGTATGACTCAGAAAGACCAAGACGCGCGCACACACACACACACACACACACACACACATGTTCGTTTGTGTGAATTGTTGGGGACATTCCATAGGCGTAATGGTTTTTATTCTGTACAAACTGTATTTTCTATCCCCCTACACTACCCCTAAACCTAAACCTACCCATCACAGGAAACTGTGCACACTTTTACTTTCTCACAAAAACTAATTCTGTATGATTTATAAGCCTTTTGAAAAGTGGGGACATGGGTTATGTCCTCATAAGTCACCCTTTCCTTGTAATACTTATGTAATACCCATGTCATTATACACATTTGTGTCCTGATATGTCACAAAAGCGCACACACACACACACACACACACACACACACACACACACACACACACCCAGGTTTGTTTTGCTATCTTAGTGGGGACTCTCCATAGGCGTAATGGTTTTTATACTGTACAAACTGTATATTCTATCCCCCTACACTACCCCTATCCCTAAACCTAACCATCACAGGAAACATTCTGCATTTTTACATTTTCAAAAAAACATCATTTAGTATGTTTATTAATCCATTTCCCTCGTGGGGACCGCTGGCTGGGCCCCACGATGTAGGTGATCTCAGGTTTTTATTACATCGTGGGGCCATTTGGTCCCCACGATGTAATATAAACAAGAACACACACACACACACACTAACACAAACCACAGTCTTGATTGTGAAACTTATGTGACCCATATGTGGCTCTCCGAATAAGAAAATAATGTGTGTGCTGTTGTTGTGTTGTGTTTACGGAATTTCAGAATGAGTGGCACTTTTACATGGGAGTAAGTTCATTTGCATCTAATAAGGATCAGCAATTAATGACAACGTAACCGTCATTGCTGCATTTCATGATAAATAATACAGCAAGAAAAATGTAAGTGTTAAAAAGTGATCTCAAAATGTTCATTAACTGAATGACTCTAAGTGGAGAGAGAATGACACAGCGAGAGAAACACGTCTAACAGAATGAGAGATAAACAAGAGTGACATATCACTGTGTGGAGAGAACACACATAAGTCTTTTTCTCCCAGCATGCATTTCATTCTTTGGACAGGGGTGAGTGCTAGCAGTACTTAAAGCTAGTCAGAGGTTTCCGTATCCCAGAATGCAGCGGGGAAAGCCATAGGCAGCCTGCTCTGTGTGTATCTGTGGCACAAATTGAATTTCAAGCAATCTGTAGCCCTCAGGAACAGAAGTGAAAATGCCAAAGAAAACATTTTTTTTTTTCAGTAGAAGCGAATCATGCTGAAAGATGAGATGAATGATTGTGATAATTGTGCGAGTTAGCCGTCGCATGCTGGAAAATGCCGTGGCTAAACTTCACAGATCTGCTGAGATTACAACATCTGAATAAAGCCATTATTGCTATTGCCTCGCATACTGCCAGTGATTATTACCTCTTTTCTCCTCTCAAGAGCAAAGCAATTTGGGGATATTGACATCTGTGTTATGATTTACTTCAGACTAAATGGCAGTTAAGGGATTAATTCACGTAAATGTCTGGTAATAAACCAGCTAAAATGAAAAAATGTTATATAGGATAATTTTTGAGTGTAGAAGGCTTCGACTGAGATGCTCAAAAGAGTGACACGGGGCAATGGACTCCCTTAAAATTATATTTAATGCTTACTTTATGAGAAATTGAAGAGTAGATCATTTTCCGAAGAACATGTAAGTTGTGTTTGCCTGCGCAAAACTTGGCACCACAATGTTAGGGTGTTTTGGGTGGTTATGCAGTTGCTAAAGAGTTCTGAGTGGTTTTGCCATGCAGTTTCAGGATGTTAATCTAGATGGTTTGGGTGTTTTTAGTGGTTGTCAGTTGGTTTTCCTACAGTCAAAAGGGCCCACCTTCAAGTTTCTGTGATATTCTGGTAATTCAGTCTGGTCTCATTGTTAACATAGGCATTAAAGGATTAGTTCACTTTAAAATGAAAATTACCCCAAGATTTATTCACCCTCAAGCCATCCTAGGTGTATATGACTTCCTTCTTTCTGATTAACACAATTGGATTTACAAAGTATTTACAAAGTAGGGCTTGCATAGACTAGTCGAGTAGTCGAGAGATCGACTACTTCAACCACTAGTCGGCGCTGTCGGAAACAATCGACTACTCAAGCGTGCATTAACCATAAATGAATTAAAAAAGAGAGAGCTACGTCACAATATTGTAAATCTTTCCGTTTTAAACCAAAAAGGGGAGCTAATGGATATCACACAAGAAGCAACGTGCAAACTTTGCGCAAGAGTTATGCCGGTGAAAGCTTAACCTCGGTCAGTATTCAAAGTGAAAGTAAAAGCGACGGAGCTGTCTGACGCTGCATTAACGGAGCATATTCTCTCCGAGACGAATTTCAACATAATATGCTGATAACGGTATATAACTGTCTTAATTTATTTCATTATTTTTCTTGTGGCCCGTATAGTGTGAGAAAAATGAGAATAATATTTCGTGTTAAACAGGTTGTATTTTTTAAGTCGATGCTTGAAGTAGCTCTTAATTTTCATTGATGACTGCAGTCAGTGTTAGGAAATATTATAGATTATTCATAATTTTAATTATAGGCCTATAATTCATTTTATAATTGACCTAAAACATTTTTTTAAACATTTTCAAAGAGGAGCTAATAGCCTAATCTTTTATTATCCTCAGAGCACGTCAGTTATGTGGTGATGCGCTATGAAATTATTGTGGGGCAAATTTACTAATATTAATTTAATAATAAAAGTAGCCTAATCTAATAGTAATAATAATAGACTAGAAGAATGTAACAGGCCTTCATTAATTGTAAATGCCAAATCCTCTTAATATTGCCAATATTTGATGTTTTTGACAATATCTCTGGCTATCGTAGTTACATGATCGTCTGTTGACGCAACCCGGGTTATCGCGGGTCTATTTGGCTTTACTCTGTTACATGAAAATTAAAATATGTAATGTCATAATTATAATGTTTTGAGAGCATACTTACGTATAATTGTTGCATTAAGCTATGAATTGATAAAAATGTATTGACAAGAACTATTTCATGTCTTTTCATTTACAGTAGCATGAACCACAAGTAGTCGAGTAACTCGAGTATTGTTTTGATAAGAAATCGACTAGCTGAAATCAGTAGTCGTGCAACCCCTATAACAAAGTAAAACATAACAATTTACAAAGTAAAATAGCTAGCTTCCACCAGGCCCCCTTCTGTATTCCACTTACGAAGAAAGTGTAATGCCTCTAGCAGTTCAAAACGCTTACGCAACGTCAGTTACGCTTTTTTTGTACGTTGAATACAGAAGGCGTTCTGGCGGAAGCTAGATATTTTACTTTATAACTTGATACATATAGATATTTTTCTTACACAAACACATCGCTTCATTTTAAAAGGCCTTTATTAACCCCCGGAGCCGTGGAGTATGTTTACAATGGATGGATGCACTTTCTTTAAACCCGCTCAATGCCATTATAAAGCTTGGATGCATCAGGATATTTTTTTAAATAACTCTGATTGTGTTTATCAGAAAGAAGAAAGTCATATACACCTAGGATGGCTTTAGAGTGAATAAATCTTGGGGTCATTTTCAGTGAACTAATCCTTTAATACGTAACATTTACATAAATAAAGCAAACTTTTTTGTACATTTGGATAGATGCTGAAACATACAAAATTGAGGTTTTGGCAACACTTATACATAAACATTATTACATTTTTACAACTAAAAAACACAAAATATTTAAGAATCTATATTTGTATAATTGCCCTTTTACCATTTTATAGACAATTTTTTAGATCCCTTAACCCTACCCCCAAACCAAAATATAACCATTTTATAGAGAATATTAAAAGAATACCAAGTAATGGACAGAAGTGTAGGAAAATTAAAATTTTAATAAAAATTTAGCATTAAAATGATATTTTGAGCCGCTATTCCCACTCCTACCTCTAAACTTACCCATAAGCATTTCATAAAATATGTACACATGTACACATGCACACTGCTGTAAAACATGTCATAAAGCTTCTTGAGGCGGTAATTTTTGTGGGATTTGGCGTTTGAGGTCGCTATTGAGAATGGAGATGAAGATCGCAGAATAAAGGCCTGAATTTGGATCTGTTCCTCACAATCGTACAGATTCTAAAGATTTGGATTACAGTGAATGAATACATTTGCTGTAATTTTTGGTTTTTGGTGTATTTTATGGTTCTGTTGTCAGTCACAGCATAGGACTCTACTGAGAAAATGCCTTTTGTGTCTCATGGCAAACAAAATAAATGTTACATGATAAATAATGGTAAAACGATTGAAGTAATTTTATTCATTGTCTTATTTAACATTATGTAACCCTTCGAAACAAGTTTGCAGCAGAAGTTACAAACGGAGCAAAATGTTATCGTTTCATATTAAGTAGATGACTGTATTCAATAAATGATGATAATAAACTGTATTTAAGAAATGCGACTGAAAACATAATGTCAAATTAGAATCAATAGAAACAATAGGGTAATTAGACATGGCTTAAAGGATTAGTTCACTTTCAAATTAAAATTTCCTTATAATTTACTCACCCCCATGTCATCCAAGATGTTCATGTCTTTCTTTCTTCAGTAGAAAAGAAATTAAGGTTTTTGATGAAAACATTCCAGGATTGTTCTCCATATAGTGGACTTCAATGGCTTCACAGGTCAAAGTTTGAACTAAATTGTCATATACAATATGCTAGTGCAAGTATATAACAATCAGTTCAACCTTTGACCTGTGAAGGGCAGTAATACACTTAGCAGTGTCTACACTGCCGGAATTCTAATAGAGAAGAAGAAGAAGAAGAGAGCTAGTTCAAGATGAGCATTTATGGTTAAAACGTATATAATTTTTAATTTTATATAGAAAATGAGCGATGGTTTCTCTAGATAAGACCCTTATTTCTCAACTGGGATCGTGTAGAACGCTTTGAAGCTGCAATGAAACTGTAATTTTGACCTTCAACCGTTTGAAGGCCATTGAAGTCCACTATATGGAGAAAAAATGTTTTCATCAAAACCTTAATTTCTTTTTGACTGAAGAGAGAAGGACATGGACATCTTGGATGACGTGGGAGTGAGTAAATTATCAGGAACTTTTAATTTGAAAGTGAACTAATCCTTTAAATCTCCTTCTGTTCAGATTCTTAATGTTTTATTGTCCACCAGACGAAAAGTGTAATTCTGATTGCTGCATATTATTTGAGGTATCATGTATATTCATGTCAAAAATGGGTTACACTTTATTTTGAATGTCCAATTAGACATTCTACTAACTATAAGTAACTTCTCAACTACATGTCAAATAATTCCCATTAGAGTGTAGTAGACTGTGAGGTTTGGGTTCGGTTGATGTACTTACAAAGTTACTTATAGTTAATAGAATTTCTATTGGGGAGCATCAAAATAAAGAGTTAGCAGTTATTAATACTGTAATGAGAGTTAGTTGACATGTAGTTGCTTATAGAATGTCGAAAGTGGACCACTGAAATAAAGTGTTACCCACAAATGGTATGATAAGTTATATGCTCAAGTAATTATTATGATATATATGAAAAAAAAGAAAGATACTGATGTATTTGTGTGTGTGTGTGTGTGTGTGTGCACGTGTTTAATTGTGACATATCAGGACACAAATGTGTATAATGATATGGGTATGACATAGGTATTACAAGGAGAGGGTGACTTAAGAGGACATTACCCCATGTCCCCATTTTTCAAAAAGCTTATAAATCATACAGAATGAGTTTTTTCTGAGAAAGTAAACATGTGCACAGTTTCCTGTGATGGGTAGGTTTAGGGGTAGGGGTGGTATAGAAAATACGGTTTGTACAGTATAAAAACCATTATGCCTATGGAATGTCCCCACAATTCACAAAAACAAACCTGTGTGTGTGTGTGTAGGTGCTAGGGTGAGACGGGGTGTGAGATGTGGGAGACGGGGTGTGGGAATCATCTCTGTGGAGAACAAAAAAGCCAAATCAATCTTACACGTGTAATTGACATTCCCTCTAGATGCTATTAAACATGCAGCACCTCAATACTGGCTGCTGCCACGCTACAACCCAAACCTGCTCACACCCTCCAAACTAGCTGACAACCAAAAACAACTGGGAAATGCTTTAAGACATTGATGCAGAGGCCCAAATGGATTGAAAATGCAGCGGACAGGCCCTATTTTTGAACTAGATTTGGCTTAGTGGACGTTTTTTATCGGCCAGACGTAGGGTAGAGGAGGGATGGAGAATCCCAATGCATTCAGAACAGGATGTTTGTTTCAGAGAGCTGATGTAAGTGGCAAAATGAACAAACTGTTGTCCAATTTCAAAGACACAGCAGTGCCTTGAGCGGTATCCGAAATTGCTGAGACTAAGTAAATTTAAACATATTCCAGATAGTCTCGGATAAAGACACCAACTGTGTTGTTTTATTAAAATTTTTTAAAGGAATGGAAGCTCATTTCTACCACATAAGAATTTATTTTTTTTAACAAACTATGTTATAGTTTTTGCATAAATGCCATAGTTATGACATATAATGCAGCTCTATAAGACACTGTAAATTATTAGAGGAAAAAGTTATAGCTAATTATGAGATAAGTAAATTATGAGATAAAAAGTCAAAATTAAGACATAAAAAGTTACATTATTATTAATTATTATTATTATTAATCTCCTTATTTTAACTTTCTCTCATAATTTTCACTTTTATCACATAATTATAACTTATTTGTCATAATCTAAACAGTTTTTCTCATAATTATTTTGACTTTTATGACTTTTCATGTCATGATTTACCAAAACATGATTTTTTTTTAAATAGTTTAATGTGAAATGTGCATAAAGTGGCATTCATATGGTCACCCAAAAATTATGTCCTTTTTGGATCTTGAAACTATTATTATTAAACTAGTATTTGGACTTTATTGTTTTTTATAAAATGGACAAAAATAGCTAAAACGTTCTTCAAAATATCTTCTTAGGTGTTCCACAGAAGAAAGAAAGCCATCCGAGTTTGGAATGACCTAAGAGTGAGTAAATGATGAGAGGATTTGTATTTTTAATTTATTTAATTTATTTTAAGATAGCGTGAACTATCCCGCTAGCAGTGGTTGTGATATCTCAAGGTTGTGCTATTTTATGAATAAAGTGACAGCTAAAGGCCGTTGTAAGGCACAATGCACAGCTGTGCTACATCCACAACAAAGCATTCATGTCAGGTCAACGGCAGTTAAAAAAAGCTAAATATATATTTTCTGGAAAGCAACATCAAACAACTGTCGTGGAAGAATGCAGCTCCCTCTCTTTGAAGGTATGGCTTATCAAAGGAACGTGTAAATGAATGTATTAAATAAGTCATGTTAAAAAAAAAATCACTTACATTGACTCCTTTGAAGAGGTCTACCAAACCAAACATTGATTTGCTGAGTAGTTGATTTGATACTTTCTTCAGCATAGCCCATTTAAATGTAAATTGCGTTCAGAAGTGGCATAGCAGACCACCTTATGCAAGCTCAGATAAAAAAAAAAGGAAAAGAAAAGAAAAAAAAGATTGAGGTATGGTGCTTGCCAGTGTTAGGCTAGGCCCATCTGTGTGAGACGTCTTTGAAAAGACACTTTGGAGATAGATGAAGACATCTGGTTGCACCTGCCGCATCTGCTTATGTCCAAACATGTTTACCTCACTTCCCTCAAGAACGCTAAAAGACTGCTCTTCTCTTAGCCTTAGCTTTGATCAAGTACCTACAAGTGTCACTGTTCCCATGGCTGTTAGGAGACATTACCTCCTCCACCGGTCATTTATATTCAAAACAAACACATTATCAATGTAAATGATTCCACACGGCTTAAGCGCTCATCAACAGCCTCTTATAAAATGTTTAATAATTAAATTACGGATCCAGTTTTGACTAAAAACAGTCACCCTCAAAGTTTGCTTCTTAATTACATTAAAAAGTTGTATTCAGCATACTAATTTATTTTAAAATGGTTATTCTGATTAAGGTTGCA
>RJVU01037554.1:2662165-2701727 GCA_003731715.1 Anabarilius grahami | reverse complement strand
CCTGTGACTGGCTGTGTCACATCCTCTCCTTTTAAGTCTCTTAGCACTGCCAATCAAACAGACTAGAAGACTTGCTCCAATGCATTATTAATCGATTCATCCCATTCATCATTTATTGAACCAGGTGGTCTGCCTGATACTCCAATAATTTATTTTTTTAAGTTAAATAGGCATCACAGAGCATTCGTTTGATAGGTGGAGGAGAGATTGGGGAGGTAGAGGAAGCTGTGGAGATCTGCTGGTGACTTGAAAGTCATCCAGGCTGTAGAAATGAGTGCCGTCTCGATTCACACAGAGAGATGTTGAAATGAAAGAGAAAGAGTCGATTTCTCAGGGTTTTGCTTTTATGTTCAAGCCCACAGATCCTTCTTTAATTCTCACTCTATAAAGAACATTCGTGGCCTCTGATTGTGTGTCCGTACATTTTGATTTCCTTATAAACCTTTGACCAGTTGAACTGAAAGTCCTCAGTTCATGCTAATAGATAGGGCCTCATTTTAGATAAAATGCATCATAGAGTTTAAAAAATAATCCTTTGGTGTAATGTAATTCTTGTTATTGACTGTAATTTCATAAGCTTGCGCTAAGTTGTCTGAAACGTTTTTTATTTTTTCCTCTGATCCTGGCTTTAGGCTTATTAGGTTTATTTTTTTCCATTCAGACTCAATAATGTGGACTAGAAAAATTGCTACATATTTCTTGAATTAAATGAATGGGCAGCATGCCAACTGGAGTCCATCTGTATGTCCATTGATTTTCAATATGGATGTTAAACTGTAAAAAACTTGGGCGCAGAAATATGCAGCACTGATTAAATTCGTAAGACAAGGACTAGAATAATACGGAGATTTCGAGTTCAGAATGGCACCAAATTGCAAAAATAATGGCTTTCCAAACATTCTCAAGCTCATAGAGGCCATGCATTATTGCTCTTCTGTCAAAGTTTGACATCTCTCTCTTTCTCTCTCTCTCTCTCTCTCTCACTCACTCACTCACTCACTCACTTTTTTTGTGTTTTCAGGATTCTTTTTTCTTAGGAAAAGCTAGATTGCATTCTTTTTTATCAACACTTGAATGTGGGTAAGTTTCATTTAAAAAAAAAAGAAGGTACATTTTGAACATAAAACTGAGAAAATCACACTTTTGTCAAAGACTGCATCCAGAATGATGATCAAAACATAGATGGAGTAGATCGAGTCCATCAACACCTGCAAAGCTTGCACAGTACTATACCTCTTACTGGGTTGACATTTCATTCAGTAACATCAGTTTTGATTTATATGCTGTTTAAAGGGATGGTTCACCCAAAAATGAACATTATCCCATCATTTACTCATACACATAGGATGGCTTGAGGGTATGACTATGTTCTTTCAGTCAAACACAGTCGGAGTTGTATTAAAAATATTCTGACTCTTCCAAGCTTTATAATGTGAGTGAATCATAAACGAGATTTTGAAGTTATAAATATGGATATTTTTCTTACAAAAAAAGCATTGCTTCACTTCAGAAGGCATTTATCAACCTCCTGGAGCCATATGGATTACTTTTATGATGGCTGGATGTGCTTTTTTGGGCTTCAAAATCTCAGTTACTATTCACTCCCATTATAAAGCTTGGAAGAGCCAAGATATTTTTTAATATAAATCCGATTGTGTTTGGCTGAAAGAAAAAAGTCATATACACCTAGGATGGCTAGAGAGTAAGTAAATTATGGGATCATTTTCATTTTTGGGTAAACTAGCCCTTTAATGTTTGATGATTACGTTATTTTACATGTGTATAAGCAATGCTTTTATCGCTTGTTTCTGCTGCTTCTTTTGATCCAGAGATTCTGTACTCTTTCAAATGATGTGTAATAGTGCCTCCTGCTGTATATCAGAGAAAACATGGATTGCTGGAAAATTACGTCAATGACAGGGAAGCGTTGTCATAAATGACGGGAAATTACATCAATGGCAGGAAAAGAGTTAATGACAAAATTTAAACTTGAATAAAATAAATAATTTAAATAATAATAATAAAAAAAAACTTACATACCCCAAACATTTGAATGGTAATATATCACGGTATAGTATATTAAGTCTAAGGGTATACTCACACTAGGCGCTCTGAACCATGCCTGAGCATGTTTGACCCTCAAAGCCTGGTTTGTTTGACTAGATTAATTGCAATCTATTAGGCAGTCTATTAGCGAAAGCGCTTTTCTTCCTGTTTTCTTTCATACAAAAAGATGCATCGTATATGACTTAAGCATGCTTCGGCCCGGAACGTGCAATGTGAGTGCAGGCAAGCTCGGGCTCGGTTCAAGGCAACAATGCCTAGTGTTAGTACACCCTAAATTGTTATTTTTTTAGTTTTGCGGGAGTACCAAAGAGTAATACAGTGAACAGTGCACAAATTGTTGGGTTTTGCTGATTAGAAATAGGCATTTCTAAGCAAGAACATAAATGAGAGAAAAATAGACATGCAGATGAATAAGTCAACAAATGAGTGTATGCTAACCCAGCAACCTAACAGAAATATCATGCTGATAACTAATGCTGTCAACCCATGCATTAATTATCACCTTACGTGTACTGTACAGCCATCAGTGTCCCAAACCTGCATCTGAAAATGCCCTCCACTACACCTTGATTTGAGGCAAATGAGCAATACTTCCTCTTCCCCTGCTGGTTATTGCGCTTCTAACTTCACACCAGTCTGGCTCATGCTCCTTGGCCCCCGGCTGGCACATCCACAGGCAATCCAAGCCAGGGTTGGCAGGCAACTGCATCCTGCAAAGCTGTGCCAGTCCAGGTACTACTTTTCTCTGAGCAGATGGTACTGCAGCAAACGGAAGGGAGGAATACGGGCCCAGATGCAAACGGATGAACAAAGAGCATAGGGAAATATGCAATGAAACATTTGAATGACAAAATGTGTTGAAAGCCGGATACCACGGAATGAAAACTGGAGCAACGCGGCGATGACAGGCGCTTCTAAAAATGAAGCAGAAAACAGAAAAGTGATTTCTTGAATATTGCAATCAATTATTTACTTTGGCATCATTTTAAAGGAATATTTCACCCTAAATTCTGTCATTATTTACTCAATATGTTTTTTCCCTTTCTGTACAGTCCAGAAGTAAAACTTTTGAAGAAACTTGATGCAGCTTGTTCCGTACGGCAGTTTGTACAGCAGCAGAATACGGTTGTCAGTTCTGTATTTGAGTTTTTATTATGGATACGTTCACACACGGTTCTGATACAACCACAATCTTTAACCGAACTAACACTCGTAAATTTTCAGGACTCATGACCACATTCTCAGAAAACATGTGTGAACGCAACCGGACTGGACAACTAGTTTTCTGTCACAAACGCAGGTGTGTCTACCATGTGTTGCTGTTTTTCATGTGTGGTTTCGTTAACTTACAGTGATGGAGATATGAGCTATGTGTCATCTGAAGTTTTAGACACAGTCACCATTCTCCACCAAAGCGGCTCACATCAGTTTTGTGTTTTGTATATTTTAGAGGTGTAATGGTACATGTATTCGTCTCGAACCGTCACGGTACGGGCATCATGGTTCGGTGCATGCAGTCAGATGACGAATACAGTCAGTCACAGGCGATCCACAATCCAATCCAGAAGGGGGTGCACGCTGTAAGGCAACACTGTTTGCTGACCGCCACAACAGGAAAAAGTGCAGAAGAAGAAGAACAGACGATCTATGCATAGATATGTTTATGTGAAATCTCTTAACCAGTGTTTCAACGGCGGAAGGACATCAATAAAACAGCTTGAGAATAGCATTACATTTACTTCAGGCAAGTCATTCAGTGTCCACAGCATGTTAGTTCACTAGAGAAATTAACTCTAGAGGGGAGCATTTTACAAAATATATGCACTATATTAATGGGTTAGTTCACCCAAAAATGAAAATTCTGTCATTTATTACTCACCCTCATGCCGTTCCACACCCGTAAGACCTTCGTTAATTTTCGGAACGCAAATTAAGATATTTTTGTTGAAATCCGATGGCTTAGTGAGGCCTGCATAGCCAGCAATCCATTAATGTACTAAAAACATATTTAAATCAGTTCATGTGAGTACAGTGGTTCAATATTAATATTATAAAGCGACAAGAATATTTTTGGTACGCCAAAAAAAAACAAAATAGCGACTTATATAGTGATTTCAAAACACTGCTTCATGAAGCTTTGGAGCGTTATGAATCAGCGTGTCGAATCAGCGGTTCGGAGCGCCAAAGTCACATGATTTCAGCAGTTTGGCGGTTTGACACGCGATCCGAATCATGATTCGACGTACTAATTCATAACGCTCCGATTTCGTTGTGTTGTGGCTTTATTTCGTTTTGTTGTGGCTTGTTTCTTTTAAGTGAAGTGACATGTGGCCAAGTATGGTGACCCATACTCGGAATTTGTGCTCTGCATTTAACCCATCCAGGTGCACACACACACACCGTGAACACACCCGGAGCAGTGGGCAGCCATTGCTGCGGCGCCCAGGGAGCAGTTGGGGGTACGGTGCCTTGCTCAAGGGTCTCACCTCAGTCGTGGTATTGAAAGTGGGGAGAGCGCTGGACATTCACTCCCCTCACCGACAATCCCTGCCGGACCTGAGACTCGAACCCATGACCTTTGGGTTACAAGTCCGACTCTCTATCCATTAGGCCACGACTGCCCCTTGCCCCTGCCTGCCTGCCTGCCTGCCTTGGTTTCCGTTGTGTTGTGGCTCGACTTCGTTGTGTTGTGAACGTATGTTTGCGTTTTAAATTTCGTTGTGTTGTGCACTACTGGGCCACCGTAAGAGTAAATAATGGTAGAGTTTTATTTTTTCTAGAACTAAACCTTGAAATCCATTTGTGTGGCTGATTTAAGTTGATTATTTGTGATTTCTGGACAGCATCAGTTATTTCTATTCCTCTCAGATCATACTTTGTCTTATCTTCTCACTTTTAGAGTGTTTTATGTGTGCAGTAAACATGTTTGAGTGTCAGGTCACTTTGAACACCTTTCCTCATGAGATTTCCCACATGTGAAATACTGCATTCACCCTCAGTTACATCAGACCCGTCCGTGAACCGTACGACGCAATCAACGGAGCCCATTTCTGCTCGCCAGCCCTGCTGGTGTTAAAGTACATCATCGCAGAGACTGCACTTGATTGTTATAAATCAGGACATGAACAATCAAACTATAAAAAGAGAGGAGGTGGAAGAAGGCTGCAAGAGTGGCTCAACGGTAGCCAGTCCAGTCTCTTCAACATAATATACGTATTTCTGCAGGCTGTCTCTGAGGTCAAGGACATTTGGGCAGAACTGGCTGTGCAAGCACATCTATTCACTTCACTCAGTATGTGTTAGAATGCCTGCAATAGAGAGAGCACTGCCTTCTATTCTACACCCTTTGTTGATTTCAGTTGATTTGAAAAAATCTTTGTGCAAATTTGACAAATTAGGAAGATTTTAATGATATCTGTTGAACAGAAAGACAGTGGTGAAAAAGAAAGAACGGCTCACACAGGCTTACAGTGTGATCCGCTAATTCTATAACGTTTGATAATTTGATATGATTGTTGGCTTTTGCGGTAGAGCACATTTTTATCTAATTTATGATTCTCATAGGGTGGTGTTTCCCCTTTTTTGTCTTATGTATCCCCACTGCCATCAATTAAAAAATGGTAAGGGATTTAATAGTTCTGGTTCTGTTAATGACTCTTTTAGTACTTGCGAAGAATACATATTTTAGAGAAAAAATTAAATTTCACTCACAATTTTTGAGTGCATTTTCACCACTTTTAATGACTTTTCACAGCCTTTTTTATAAAATACTACTGACAAAACTCATAATGTTTAACTACTTTGTGCAACCTGTCAGTAACTATACAGATTTAAAGGGATAGTTCACCCAAAAATGAAAATTATCCCATGATTTACTCACCCTCAAGCCATTCTAGGTGTACAGTATATCACTATCTTCTTTCAGACTAACACAATCTGAGTTATATTATAAAATATCCCAGTTCTTCCAAACTTTATAATGGTAGTGAATGGCGCTCTTGACTTTGAAGTCCAAAAAAGTGCATCTATCCATCATAAAAGATATCTACATGGCTCCAGTGGGTTAAGAAATGCCTTCTGAAGCGAAGCCATGGGTTTTTGTATGAAAAATATCCATATTTAAATCTTCATAAACTAAAATAACTAGCTTCTGGCAGACGGCCTACACAAATCGGTTTCCGCCAAAAGCGTAACCCCTGACCTAATGCATGACACAATGACGAACTCGGAAGCTCAGAGGATAGAGCAAAACAAAATACTGGTCACAAATTAGCAGTCTAAAGTGAATTTTTTTTAAAGAGAAATATCGGAGGATTTCGATATTTAAAAGAGAAGTTTAAATAAGCTTGAGTTTGTTGTCCAGACCTATTTGTTTGAACTGCGAGAGGCGCCTAAGCTTCTGATACTCCTACATCCTACGTCATACGTCGCATCAGAAGTCGATTTGTGTAGGCTGTCTGCCGGAAGCTAGTTACTTTAGTTCATAAAGTTTTAAATATTGATATTTTTCTTACAAAAACCCATCGCTGCGCTTCAGAAGGCCTTTATTAACCCCCTGGAGCCGTATAGATTACTTTTATGATGGATTGATGCACTTTTTTTTTACTTCAAAATCAGGAGCACCATTCACTACCATTATAAAGCTTGGAAGAGCTGGGATATTTTATAATATAGTTCAGATTGTGTTCGCTTGAAAGAAGACGACAAGGGTGGCTTGAGGGTTAGTGAATCATGGGATAATTTTCATTTTTGGGTAAACTATCCCTTTAAGTCTCACAGTAAATGGAATATTGTAAGCGGAATGGGTTTAATTCACTAAATAGAACCGACTCATTAGAATAATTTATTTTTGAATCAGATTACACTGGTTACGATGCATGTGTTTGAATCACTAAAAAGAACCAACACATTAGAGTCATTAGTTTAGGAACTTTTTACACCAGTTATGCTGCATGATTTGTTTCATTAAGAAGAACCAACTCATTGGAATAATTTGTTTTGGAATCGAACTACACAGTTTATGCTGCATATGTTTGATTTACTAAGAAGAACTGACTCAATAGAATCATTTGTTTTGGAAACAATCTGCAGTGGTTATGTTGCATGAGTTTGATTCACTTAAAATAACAGACTTGTTAAAATTGTTCATTTTGGAATGGGACAACGTTGGTTGCACTGTAGGTTTGTGATTCACTACAAATAACAGACTCATTAGCATCATTTGTTTAGGAATCAGAATACACTGGTCAGACTGAGCAATAGATTAAGCAGCAGTGTTTTGGTACCACTAAATAGAGCCATTTTAATAGCTTGAAAGTATCAGATTGATGCTTAATGACTATGAGAACTGATTACTTTGAACATTTCAGTTTGATAACACACATCTCAGGTTGGGAATAACTGTATTTATTTCCTTCATCTGCACGAAGGACTGATGTGTGTTTTACTCCCTGTGTGTTTAGTCTCCGCTTTATAGCTTCAAACATCAGAGTACTGAGCGTGTATTTTAACCGTAATGAACTTGCCCAGGTGTCCATGGAGACACGAGCAATGTAGGGAAAAAAACACTTCACATCCGCTGGCACACCTGGCGTTGCTGATCTCCCCCTGCTATTTCATGGAAAGGCACGAATATGAAACTATGAAAAATATTTGCTTAGCATGTCAGCCCCTTGTTGTCGAGTCTACCTCTCTCTTAACTGTCAGGGTTTGACTGAATCAGGTTAGAACAGCAGTGTGGATGTGGTTGACAACACAGATGTCGGACGGGCATAGTGAGATGCTCCGATGATGTTTCAAAAAGCAACATCTTACATAACCTCAGAAGGGAGTGTGGGAAGGGATGGTGGGGGCTTGTGGGTAAGCCAGACGCTTTGAACAAGTGTTGTGACGCTTGTATCATTTGAGGGTGCGAAGAAAATGTGCAGCATATATAGGATGAGAACGGCCTTTTAGTTTGAAAGTTCCAAAGCTTAGAGAATAACAAACATTTTTGCAGTGGATACAGTGTTATATGGATGTTTGCAAGTCGAAAATGTGCAGATTGTTATAGGATTGTATTGAGACATATGCATTGATAATGTGAAGTGATGAATCTACTGTGTGCTAGTGTGCTCAGTTTAAACAAAGATGCCTTTTCATTCTGGTCTGAAACAAAAAGAGTAAAAAAAAAGGTGTCATTTGTTACATTTCGGAGGCAGTTGCAATGTGTTATGTAGAAAACTAACTGGGGAAAGAACTGTCAAGATAATACTGGTCTACAGCCAAGAGCCAAAATGCTTCTGAAAGAAATGGAGTCAAACTTTACTAAATGGTGTTTAAAATTGTTGATTGGCTCTACTTTTCTAGTTTGCTATTGGGTCAGTATATATGACAGTATAAACATCTAAAACCTGTTTTGCTGCATAATGGCAATGTTTTACCATTTTGTTTTACCAGTTGGTTATGCAGTCCATATGAAGGAAACGTATGACATGAAATAATTTTGAGGTGAATAAGACCAACATCAGTGTTGGCTTTGTGGCAATTTGAAGGTTGTTGCTCTCTTGCTTGGTCTGCAGACTGGATACATGAAGTACTGCTGTGTTCTCTGCGAATGGGATAGTCGTGCAAGAGATTCCCATTACATCAAGAAAGATTGGCCTCTCCATCCGACAGTAAATGGAGCCTAGGAGGAAAAGTGTTCCGCATCCAACACTTGTTGAAGCAAGGAAGATTTTGTAACATCAAGCTGGGGCTGATGAAGAACTTTGTCAAAGCCATGGACAAGACACAAGCAGCTTTCAAGTACCTTCTGTATTATTATTATTAGATTTTTTCTGGCTTCAGCATCCCTGTGACCATACTTACATAAGACAGGTTCTTGGAGAATAGATAGATAGATAGATAGATAGATAGATAGATAGATAGATAGATAGATAGATAGATAGATAGATAGATAGATAGATAGATAGATAGATAGAAAAAATAAATCATTAAACAAATAGATTTTTTCAGACACCATGGGAACAGATCATTAAGGAGTCTATTATAAGCCATTAAATTATATTTATACAGTGAATCATGAACACAAAACAACTGAAAAACACAAAATGATGGAACAGAAAATGCATGTAACATCCAAAAATAGTTTTAATAATGTAGTTAATAAAATATACAAAAATACATTGTCCTGGCCTAACAATGAAAAAAGAAAAGAAACAAAAGGAACAAAAATCTAGAGGAAAACAGCATTTGTGTAATTGGGTTTGCGATTCAAAATCTTGTAGTTACTGAGATGACAGTTTTCCCTGTGACAACTTCCCCCAATCTCTCCTACATACAAATTCCTTACATAAGAGGCTGCGAAAGCAACTAAAATAATATGGATTGTTAGTCATTTTATCACTACAATGCACTATTGAGTTTAGGCATAGGCTAGATAACACCTTCTTTTATTTGAATTTTGCTAATAATCTCACTGAAAGTGAGAAGCAACTCTCTGAGTGTTTATTGACTGGTAAACACTAACCCATCCACCGCCAGCCCACGGCAGTGTGCAGCAAGCCTAACCAAATGCATCTTGACAAACGGCTCAGAGTTCCTCCCGCACTCGACATTGCGTTGAACACATTCGAGCCGCACTTTCCGCAGACTTACTAACTCTGTTCCAGTTTAATGAAGATTTGTTTAAATATGCTGCGAGTGTTTTCTCAGGAGCAAAGTGGAATCATTTCCCCTAGTAAGCCTCTAGTGTTCAATGAGTGTAAGTTTGTTTGAAGTTATCTATTTTTATCTGTGGGGAAGCTTGTTTATATGTGCCTGGTATGCAAGTGTTGGCTCCCCACCTGGGACGGTTAAATATTGCTGGTTTGTGCAGTTTTTACTTCTCTTTCTCTATCCTTTCCACACAAGTATTAAATTTGCAGTGCTGCAGCTTTTGCATTAAAGCATCAGAGGAAAAAAGGCACATCAAGTACGGCATGCTCCTTTAAGGTGCTCTTCCGCTCCTCTCCTCTATAGCCGACTGCTGCCCTTAAGACTTCCAGTGCCTGAGATCACCGGCTCTGTGACAGGACCCTGTAGAAAAAGGTATGATATTGTACCTAATGAGATTTCCGTGTGCTCTCCCACTGCCCCTGGGCATCTTCTGCTGCTGAGGAGGCTGTTTAGTTCAAATGGAGAGGCCTATTACTGTATTCCTCTGTCAGAAAGTCATTTGGGAAAAAAAGGTGAGGCGCAGAGAGACAGTGGGAGACGGAGAGGGGAGGTTCTCACCTCCAGCCAATTCCCATCATGTTTGATCCTTGAGAGCAGAGTGCTTGAGATTGATCTGAAGCAAATCAAAATTACAGGGCTAGAGGATGAAAAAAAGAGTCAATCTGCTGTGTATCGCACTCTTTTCTTTCTTCTTTAGATGCATTGAGAGGGATGCACAATGTGTTATAGTCCTTTAAATGAATTTTGTTGTCATTTTAAGTAAACTTTTAAAACACCAGTAATTTACTGAGAGATAAATGTGACCTGTGCTGGCAAAATTAGTCGAACTGCACAAGGGGCTAATTTTGAGCTGCAGGCAAAACAAGTAAAAAATGTCCATTTTAGTTTCAATTGAGGTTTTCACAAAAATGAGATCATTTAGCCCTCGTCTAGAGATCCCAAAGCTCTAAATAGCAATTAACCATTTAAAAGTATCTTAATTTGTATGTTTTCTTAGAGGAGTACCTTTCCTTTTACCATAAAAAAATGCTGTTTTTCTCTGTTCGCTTCTAGACTACTGGCGCTTCCCCTCAGCACAAGTTTGGAAATGTTGTAAAGCACAGCATTCCAACTTTGTGAATATTCTGTCATGACAACTCTCGGAGTGTTTGGCATAGTAATGGATATGACAAGGTTGCATGTTTGGTCTTGGCGGAATAGATCTGCTACGCTGCTGCTGTTTGTTATTGCTGCTGCTGCAGAGCAAGTAAAGGACTTGCTACTGCCAATACACACTGATGTGAGCAAGTAAGACATACTGCCGCTGTACAATATAGCATACATGAATTACCCATAGCAGATCTATACAGGTGGAGCTAGGGAAGGTGGAGGGTATCTGAAAGCGCGCTGCACTGACAAGGCAATGCTACCAAAGTATTTTGAAGTTTGAGCACACAAGCTCATTGGCTACTGATACAGCAGGAACCAATCAGCTGTGCCCTATATAACAATGTGATTACAAGCAGGTTGAGTTAAAGGTCCCATGACATGCTGCTTTTTGGATGCTTTTATATAGGCCTAAGTGGTCCCTAGTACTGTATCTGAAGTTTATTTTCCAAAATTCAGCCTTGGTGCAGAATTTCAGCCACTATGAGCCAGTCCCACAATGAGCTTTCCTCAGGACGTGCCATTTCTGTGTCTGTAGCTTTAAATGCTAATCAGGAGGAGAGAGGCGGGGCAAGGTAGAGGGTGGGTGTGTGGCCTTAACCAGCTTGCGGCCACGGTACCATGCGCTAATGTTGACAGTGGATATATCGCAATGGCTCGTAGACACGCAGTCGTTCAAGCTTTTCAGTTCGACCCAGAATATGATTTGGATGAAGAAGTTGCAACTCAGCGACTACAGCAGTACGTCTCCGAATGGTTAGTTTAAAATATTGTGTCTGGATACGGTACTTTAGTTGGTTTGTTTATGTATGCTGTTACAGTTATTATCATGTAGCTAATGCTAGCCTACGTTGTTGGCTTTTCATGTTGCTCTGATTTGCTATCATGTATATATATATATATATATAATTATCAACTATAGACACTAACCAGCGCCACTACACTGCGTTCCAAATTATTATGCAAATGACATATCAGTAAGATTTCAGTACAATAAAC
This sequence comes from Anabarilius grahami, assembly GCA_003731715.1. NCBI lineage: Eukaryota > Metazoa > Chordata > Actinopteri > Cypriniformes > Xenocyprididae > Anabarilius > Anabarilius grahami. The sequence continues at coordinate 2,689,817 of RJVU01037554.1, read as the reverse complement.
ATTCAGATTTTAGTTTTTCTAAGAAAATGTTTGTTTGTTTATTTATCCATGTCTTTTTAGATAACTGGTATCAATCTCAGACAAAATAATTTGCCAGATCTATGAAAACCCTACTTAGAGGTTGTTCCACATTATTAAGCAAGTCACAGTTCTCATGCAATATGGGAGGAAGAATGATCTTTCTGAAGATGAAAAGCATTAAATGGTGCAATGTTGTGCAAAAGGCATGAAAACAACTAATATTGTGTGAAACTGAATGGAGATTATCGAATTATCGTAAGATTTGTGAGTGATTTAGAGCACAGCAGAACTCGGTCAGATAAAGCCTTATTAAGGAAAGTTCCTGTCAAAAAAATGTATTGTATTAAAAGGGCAGCTATAAAAAAAAAGCCAGTGTTGAGCAGCAAACAGGTATGTGAAGCTGCTGGTGTCTCTGGAGTCTCAAGAAGCTCTCCATTCAGGCTGGCAGTTGTGCGTAAAGATGCATTTTAGCCACTTCAAACCAAACCTCACAAAGAGAAACATCTACAGTGGGTGTAAAAATACATTTTCAAACAGTTTTATTGCCGTGGTGTTTTTTTGCAGCATGGGATAGTGCATAGTGCATTGTACAATAGTGCATTGTACTATGCACTATCCTCCTTTTTAGACGATAGCTGAAAATGGCCAGTTATGAACTCCACATATCTTGCAAAAGTCATTTTAATACCCTCAGAGGCCCTATAGGGACCTTCCATCTCACTTTCCAATATTCCAGCCCAAATCATCACCCGCCAGCTCTTTGCTGACGTCACAGTCTTGTTGGAACGTGGTGGCCATTCACCAACCATTCAGAAATCCATCCATTTAGACCATCCACTGTAGTACGGCATTAGTCAGTGAAGAAAACTATTTAAAAATGAGTCTTCATGTATTTCTAAACCCACTGTAGATGTTTCTCTTTGTGAGGTTTGGTTAGTGGTGGCTAAAATGCATCTTTACGCACAACTGCCAGCCTGCATGGAGAGCTTCTTGAGACTCCAGAGACACCAGCAGCTTCAAATACCTGTTTGCTGCTCAACACTGGCTTTTTTATAGCTGCTCTTTTAATACAATACATTTTTTTGACAGGAACTTTCATTAATAAGCCTTTATCTGACCAAGTTCTGCTGTGCTCTAAATCACTCACAAATCTTATGATAATTCGATAATCTCCATTCAGTTTCACGCAATATTAGTTGTTTTCATGCCTTTTGCACAACATTGCACCATTTAATGCTTTTCATCTTCAGAAAGATCTTTCTTCCTCCCATATTGCATGAGAACTGTGACTTGCTTAATAATGTGGAACAACCTCTAAGTAGGGTTTTCATAGATCTGGCAAATTATTTTGTCTGAGATTGATACCAGTTATCTAAAAAGACATTGATAAATAAACAAACAAACATTTTCTTAGAAAAACTAAAATCTGAATGTTTATTGTACTGAAATCTTACTGATATGTCACTTGCATAATAATTTGGAACGCAGTGTATATTAGTCAGACCTCTGCCATTATTACATCTACCTTTTTTGATACATGCCATTGTGAAAAATGTGTTACCATGCCAACATCATTTATTTGTTTTTATATTTCATATATCTTAAAAGTTTTTACAATCTTTCTTTATTACAATTACATCAAGCTCTGCAATCTGGAAATGTGGATATCGCGTGTGCCATAACACCAACAGCAGAACGGTTATCTACACAACAAAGAAATGTACAACACTCGAGTTACAGTGTGTGTATTCACACACATACTTGATGCTATCTACCTTTACATTAGCGACAGTAACTGGGCTGTATTGGCCCATGTTGAGGAAACAGTCGTCGGTGAAATGTGTGGCGCAGACATACAAAACTTTGGGAAGTTGTATTGGCGCATTACCAGAGAAAATAAAATTAACCCACTGTTTCTTCATAGGCTCGGAGGAATGAACTAAAAAAATACTAAGGTGTTCATTTGTACATCCAGACACTGAGCAACTGCCATGCTTCGCTCGTTTGCAAGCCATGATGTCTCTCGAGGAAAAAAAATAAATACTGAGCTCGCCTCGCACTGTAGTAGCTCATTTTATCATGGGCAGGCAAAGCAGAGAAAGGGGAGCTAACCTTTCCCCGTATGATGACATATAGGGAAGATTCCAGATCGGGCCGTCTGAGCTTTCATTTTCTCAAATACGAAGCAAAATACCCAGGGCTCGGTTTACAGCTATCGCCTTTTTTAGCCACTGGGGGACCATAGGCAGGCTAGGGGAACTCATATTAATATAAAAAAATTTCATAAAGTGACATTTTCATGCCATGGGACCTTTAAAGGACCTATTAGCCTGCGCCATTTGAGTTTCATGACAGAACTTTGTATTGAATTCTCGATAGCATAAGTCTGAACCATTGAAATGTGATTTTTTTCAAACTCATGCTGATGAAAATAAAAACAAACTTATGTTGACTGTCAGATCAGAAGCACACGTACAAAGACGCCTCAGAGAGCATGCAATCCCGATATACACATATACACAGAATTACAGTATACAAAAAATCTTTCTTGGCGAGTATTCACGTAAGCATTATCTGTTATGTCTTAAGTGAACATTTGGTTAAATGTTGGGGAAAAACATCTGATAGGTCTGTAGATTGTAATATATAGACTGTCTGTCATTAATGTTAATCAAACAATTGTGGAATCATGGAAAAATTTTGTATATATATATATTTGGGTTTTTTTTACATAAAAAATATAGTTATGGGTTTTTACTTGGTTTGTGCCAAATTTGGTGGTATTACTAGGCATTTAAGGTTTGGTTGCTAGGTGATTTTTATTTGGAACCTTCAGAAAACTTTAACTCAATTTTTCTCAAAATCGACTTTGCTGACTCTATCGACTTCAAACTGACTTTTTGTCGGATTCCAACAAATCATACATCGTTTTGAAGGTTTTTTAACAGAGAATGTGAGGATAACAATAAAAAAATTGCTCATTGTGACTCATTTTGCCAGAACAGGTCACAAATCTTAACTAAATTTAACTAAATGTTAACACTTGAAAATTACATTCAAAATATAATTTTATTATCAGCCATTTATTGGTTATCTACAGAGCCCCTAAAAAGATATGGTGAAGGAAAAAAAATATGAGATGGAGGAAAAATTATTTGCCAATGCTTTTGCGTTTTCTCGCAAATGTTTTGCATTCCCCCCGAGAAACTTTGCATTCCCTCGCAAAAAACGTTTGGTTTTTGCTGAGAAACTTTGCATTTGCTCACAAAGAGCTCAAAAGGGATTGCGAGAGAACACAAAGTTTTTCAGGGAAATGCAAAGGTTTTTGCGAGGGAATGCAAAGTTTCTCGTATGATTTAAAAAAAAAAATACTGTAAAACTGTAATATTGTGGAATATTATTACAATTGAAAATAACAGTTTTTAAAAAAATATATTTTGTAACATATTTTATAATGTAAAGCTGAATTTTCAGCAGTCATTCATTACTCATGTCTCATTCAGTGTCACATCATACTAAAGAAATCATTCTAATATGTTGATTTTCTGCTCAAGAAACATTTCATATTATTGTCAATGTTGAAAACAGTTGTGCTGCTTAATATATTTTTGTTGAAACCATTATATTTTTTCAGGATTCTTTGCTGATTAGAAAGCTCAAAAGGAAAGCATTTATAAAAGTATTCATTTTCTGACCCAAACCGTTTGAACAGTGAAAGTATTACCAATTATTTTACAGTTATGAGTTTTAATATTGTATACAGAAAAAAAAAAAAACACATCTTCTAGGGGTGTGACGAGATCTCATGTTACCTTATTGTAAAGTGTTAAAATTTTCATTTATACTGTTTTATTTCTATGATCAGTTTGTGGAAAGGAGTTCAGTCAGGAGGTCAAAAGTTGTAGAAGCTCATAAATCATGTACAGCAAGGTCTGAAGAGACTGAAATCATACAGAAGAGAAGTCAGTCAGTTGAGTTAGTGGCAAAACCTTTTACAGTACTTAAGTATTGTTGTCTTTTACTGCATATGATAATTCATACTCAGAAAGTAGAACTGAAATGAAAGTGAAAGTGAAAGTGAAGTGACATGTGGCCAAGTATGGTGACCCATACTCGGAATTTGTGCTCTGCATTTAACCCATCCAAGTGCGCACACACACAGCAGTGAACACACACACACCGTGAACACACACCCGGAGCAGTGGGCAGCCATTGCTGCGGCGCCCGGGGAGCAGTTGGGGGTACGGTGCCTTGCTCAAGGGTCTCACCTCAGTCGTGGTATTGAGGGTGGGGAGAGTGCTGGATATTCACTCCCCTCACCGACAATCCCTGCCGGACCTGAGATTCGAACCCATGACCTTTGGGTTACAAGTCCGACTCTCTATCCATTAGGCCACGACTGCCCCTAAATGACATTCATTACAAGATTATTAGTTAAAACATTTCAAATACACCTGCAGAATATTTTTTCTAGTCATGTATTTCGCCATCTTGTCTCGTCTCGTGAACTCAATCTCGAGTCTCGTCTCGTCACACCCCTAACATCTTCACATACATCAGCTTACTTTCAACACTCCATCTGTTGTGCATGTGTCAACAACAAAATGTTTGTGCTGTTGGTTTTGGTTGATTATCAATCAACAGCAGCGTTAGAAACTTGTGCTGGCATTTATCAGGCTGAAACAAGCTGTTTTTACATCCTCAGGCATTTTTGTTGATGCTTGCTGTGATTCAACGCATGAACAAGATCACAACTTCCCGAAGCCATCACAGTTGCAAGACCATATGCTTAACGAGACGAGCCACCAGTGTGACGTGTTGTTCATACAGGGCAGCACATCATGATTATTCAGGTTCAGGCTTTGAGCCGGGTCTGAAAATCTATCATTCTTGTTTAATTCTTTCTATTTACAGCATGCTATAATAAGAACACTGGCAATAACAAGAGGTCATACGTAAGACTGCTCAAGGCATTTACTGTCGTTTGCTAATTAATTAAAGTTACCGTGAAATCAAAATTGACATTTCTTATATTTTTTATGGAATATTGCAGGATTTATTATGCATCATTTATCCGTGCACATCATTATTTCTTTTTAATTCACTTCCATCATATTTGTAGTCTTTAATCAAAATAACTTCCCCCCTTCCCCAGTCACTCACATGAGATCAACCAATAGCAAACCACGATCCACAAAATCAAGTCCCGCCCTACATTTTTTTCTTGTTCGAGAAGCCATTTTGCTCAGATATACATCACAATAGAGAAGAAAAGACTATCGCAACTTTATTTCATGCTGACTTTAAGCATTGGTCTTCTGATGTCCATCAAGACTTGAAGTATTCAATGCAAAAATTAAATTTGGCTAAAGATTTAATTCTGTCACAGCAGCTTTCTGGAAACTACAAACATTCAAAATGTTGTTTAAAGGCTCATATATAAAGACGTTAATATGAATGACCACCAGTAACTGTAACCAAGAAGGAAACCTGTTGCAAGAGTTTCAGCTTGAACCTTTCACTTAAAACATGCGGAGGAGTGACTTACACACTTTCTTCTTTTTGGCAAAGATGAATTCTGGTGAAAGATTTTCTCAGCATTTTTAAACCAATATTTTATCTTTAATTTTCAAAAGCTCTTTTAATAGCACTGTGCAATCTTGTTAAATATATGTATACATGCATAAAGTGTGATTTTAGTACATGTACATTTCGAATAAATACTGACCGTTATGACAGCAACATATTGGCAGCATCTAATGTCCAAATGTGCCAAAACTCTTGCCCTATATGTCCATGTTTTCCGCCTCAGCACAAAGATAGAATGAAAATGTTGCCGAATATGGAAAGTGCAACATCATTTTTATTTTTATTTTTATTTTTTTACAAGGCGCTGAAAGTTATTAAAGATTTCTGAATTTAATAAAAGAAAAAATTATGGTTTTGCTAAGGCAGAGTTTCAGAAAATATTAATGCTCGACTTCACGGAGATGAATGAAAACAGCCCACGATAAATACAGTTAATTCGATTACAGACAATGTGGGTCATTAAGGGCCTCTGCAGATACAGTTTAGCCTGCAGTTTTGCTCATTCAAAACAGCATTACAGTGACGGGCATCAGAGCTGGAGTGACACTGTATATGGAGTGTATATAGAGAAGATTTGGTGCATTCATAAATCATTTGCTTCGAGGTCTAAGCACTTGTAACTGCCATAATGCAGCATGCAATGTGTGACTGCCATACACAGGCTTGGATATTGGAGAAGATTTGAACCTTTCATTGGAGGAAGGAAGATCTCGCAAACTTTCCAGCAGTTGCTGAGGATTCATGAAGTTGTTCATGTGAAAAAAGACTTGCATTTTAGATGCTCTCTATACAGTACCTTGATAATATTTGAGGGTAAGATTTTTTTTTTTTAAAGAAATTGATACTTTTATCCAGCAAGGATGCATTAAATTGATCAAAAGTGACACTAAAGATATTTATAATGTTACATCCATTCATCAAAGGATCCTTCAAAAAATATCACAGGTTTCAACTGTTTTCAACATTGATAATAAGAAATGTTTCTTGAGCAGCAAATCAGCATATTAGAATAAATTACATTTTAAAATATAGTCAAACAGAAAATAGTTATTTTAAATTGTAATAATATTTCACAATATAACTGTATTTGTGATCAAATAAACACAGCCTTGGTGAGCATGAGAGACTTCTTTCCAAATCATAAAAAAATGTAATAAAAATAAAATACTTGCCAACCCCAAACTTTTGAACGGTATTGTACATTTCATTGTCAATCCAAACAAACCAAAAATGTACATGTACGCTACACTTACAAATGCCTATGAATACAAATGAGATTGTATTTTCCTACAGTTGAAGAGATTATCATATGAAGCAGCATATTGTATGAGTAAGAGATGTGATAACACTGAAATGTTTGTCATGAATAAATAATGAATACAAGTATACACAAACACCTTTGTATGGAGTGGATAATGTAGTATTGGATTAGATGTGGGACTCGGCTTTTTGTGATTGGCAGATAAAGGCAGATCTTTGTGCCAGTCTCTCTTTGAGAGTGCTGATGAGTACAAGCGAGCAAGTTAATCAACTTTGGTGCTTTGGTTTGATTTCTCCTGTGTGTTTGCCTCGCTGTGACTCATTCTTACACCATTTCCCTGCTCTTTGGCCTTGATACCTGTCATTTCAGTTGTGTTTTAGCACTGTGATGGAAGACAGAGTTTTACTCCACACCACAAATATGTCAACAGATGTTTGTTTTATATTATTCTATGACTGTTAAGATTGTGTTCTTGCATTAATTAGAGCTGGACATTAATGTTCATGTAGTGATAGTGATGACTGATCATGAAAACACAGTTATAGTGTGACTTGGTTTTATATTGTGATTGGCTACAATGGCATATTAAGCGATGCCTTGCAGACCAATTGGTAAGAGTCTGGACCCTGCGCACAGTGATTCAGTATGGAATTTTAGGGGCGTTTACTTAACATCATTTTCATCTAAAAACGAAAAACTTGTATGCGTTTTGGACATTCATTTACACGAAAACAGCATTTTGCGGGCCTGAAAATGCAAGCTTTTGAAAACTGGTTTCAAAGTGTACGTTTTTGAAAACAATACCGTTATTATCTCTGTATAAACTACAAAAATGTGAATTTGTGAAAGCGGTAACATCATGCTCACGCATATTATGTGTTCCCTCTATAGGCACATAGTGTTTCTTTACAAAGTGACATCGGCAACCACTGGCCTGGCAGCATAATACAGCATTTTTAGTCGTTTTCACGGATTCGTGATCATTTTGACAACATTGTCATCTGTATGCGAAAAACTTTTCCATTTTTAGTACATCGCTGTCGTGTAAACGTACCCTAAAAGTCTGTTACAGTAACAATTAACACACAGTGAGTAACACATTGAATTAAAGGGTTAGTTCACCCAAAAACTGAAAAATCTGTCATTAAGTACTCACCCTCATATCGTTCCAAACCCGTAAGACCTTCGTTCATCTTGAGATCACAAATATTTTTTATTATAATACTTTTTTTTTTTAAATAGTCAATGTGACTACAGTTGTTCAACCTTGTTATGAAGTGACGAGAATACTTTTTGTGCTCAAAAAAAACTTTATTCAACAAATTTGTCTCTCCCCTGTCATTCTCCTTTGCTATTTATGTTGCTTCCAGGTTCTATGTCAGAACACCAGCCTCAGTATTGGCAGACGCTGTTCATGTGAGCAGCACGACGCATGCGTGTGATGCTGACGCAGGTGCCGGCCAATACTGCGTTCTGACGTTGAACACGGAAGCACTGAACTGCGTTCACTGTGTCAACAGCATACAAGACTGACAAAGCAGAGACAAATTTGTTGAATAAAGTCATTATTTTTGTTTTGTTTTTGTGCACAAAAAGTATTCTCGTCACTTTATAACATTAAGGTTGAACCACCGCAGTCACATTGACTATTTTAACAATGTCTTTAATACCTTTCTGGACCTTGAATGTGGCAATTTTGTTGCTTTCTATTGAGGATAAAAAAAAAAACTCTCGGATTTCATCAAAAATATTTTAATTTGTGTTCCAAAGATGAATGAAGGTCTTACAGTTGTGGAACATGTGAGTACTTATTGACAGAAATTTCATTTTTGGGTGAACTAACCCTTTATATGAGAAATTTTGTAGAAAAGTAAAAAGACTGAAATAGTTTTTTTGTAAAACATACTCCAATAATGTTTTTTTTTAATGTACTTTTATTGTAATTTGAAAAAAAAAATACAAATAAAATTAAAGTAATCCCAGAATAGTATGTAATATTATGCAGAATCTTTATGCAATTAAACATCAATAAACTCCAAAATCCATTTGTATGTGCATATGAAATGCAGCAGCTTAATTACAAGATTAATGGCTTCTTTCAGTTCAATTGCAGCAAACCTAGAGACATATCCAGTGATGTAGATATTAGACTGGGGGTGGAGTGAATATGAGGTGTCCAGAGGTATAAGTTGGTTTTAAACCTGATTAAACCCCCAAGTTCAGTCTTTCACAAAGTGAGAAAGCTGACAGTGTTAGACCTCAGCCTCAGTAATTCGATTTCACTTTTGAAAGAAAGCAGCTCACATCAGTTTAAACTACAGGCGTGTATACAGTATATAGCGCACACACTTTTTGAGTCTCTGTGTGCACCTCTATGAATTCATAGCTGGACTCCAGTTTAAAAGTGCTTTAGAGAGCCCACATGCTGTAAAAGAGAACCTGTTTTTCAAAGAAGTGTATCAGCAGCTTTTTAAATTAAAGTGGCAATAGCTGTGCAAGAAACCCTGTTTTAACTAATTCGCAGGGCCAGACCAGAGCTCTTTCTCTGCTTAACAATGAAAATTGCAATCAGATGGTTTCATTTGTCCTGTCCCATGAAATATATAGCTCAGTTTGACCCTTTTGGCAGCTAAATAACTATATTTAGAGTGTCATGGAGCTGACACCAATGACATTTAACTTTGTAAAGCCTGACATATAAAGTAATATTCAGAAGAAAAAAAACGAAAAACCCCCCCAAAAAACATACATATAATATATGTATGTTTTTTTTTTTTAGTTTTTTTTTCTTCTGAATATTATCTGAATATTATTATATTATTAAAAAACAATTATGTTTTTTTTTTTTTTAAATTTTAATGGAACAGTTTATCGAAGCTTTAGACAAAATGTATATATTTTTTAAAGTTTGCATTTTGTCGTTGCTAGGCAGAAATCTTGTATCTCCATATTTTGTCATTTTTATTTTTTCCATAAATCATTATCATTGGTCACCCTTTATGTCTGTCTGTGGGTTTTGCAAATATTTAACTAATGAGAAGTATTAAAAAAGCGTGTTACTAAACCTCGTAACTCCATTGGATCCTCAAACTGTCTGTCAAACCTCATAACTCCGCCCCACTTCTATCATGAATGAAGTGCCGCACGCAGTTTGGAGCATCTCTGCTTGTTTGCAATGCAAGGCTAAATAAAGATCTGGTACTTTGAATAAGTACAGTGTTTTCTTTACTTAAGAAATGCGATATAAAGGCTAATGTTTTATATAGGCCTATTTAATGAACGAAGAAAAGTGTCTTAGTCTGGCATTTGTCATCAAGTCACAGCCAATACTGACTTAAATAGCCTGTCCATAGCACTTTGTCTTTAATAACAGGAGATTTTGGCCAAATTACAGTAAAAACGGAGCACCCACATAGCTTCAGTAAACTTTATAACCTGTAAGTTGATGAAAGCTTAATGCGATGCTATTTCTGCCTCAGATGTGGCAGTAATTCTAATGACGGACAAAACACGTATGTCGGAAATTTGCTGGTCAAAAACTCTATTTGAGTTTGATTTTGGTAAAATCTTAATATGCAAGTGTCTGAACATACAAAAAGCCACAATATCAACTTTGACGACACAATGTTTAATTATTTAAAAAATACAGTGTTTTTTCCATTTCCTGAAATATAGCGTTTTTTGGAGATACGAGGTTTCCACCCAACAGTGACGATATGTGTTTTTTGTTGAGTATCATATTTGATACATCAGGCTTTTATTGCTTATAGTATGATACAGGAGAATATGGAGCTCATACTTGATGAGAAAGAAACCTGTTTTATTCAGAGGCACAAACTGAGCAAAAATTTGCAACATTGTGCAGTTGTTGATATTTATATGGCCAAAAAGTAACGTGAAATTCTGATAAAATGTAAAATGTAAAACAATGATTTTTATAAGAGTACCACAGACTACTTGCATAAAATGCAAATACATTTTAGCTGTCACTCTATATCTCCCAAAAATGTGTCTTATTAAGATGATATTTAGGGGCCATTTACACAACACCATTTTCAACTAAAAACAGAAAACTTTTGTATGGTTTGACTGTTTATTTACATGACAGTGGCGTTTTGGGGGCCTGAAAACGCAAACTTTTGAAAACTGGTTTCAAAATGCACGTTTTTTAAAACGATTGCAAAACATAATGCAATGCAATGATGATTGAGAGATGTAGAAATAAACACTCCTCACTCCTAAAAAACCTGATGTATCAAATTTGATACACATTTTAACATGATAAAAAAACAAAAAAAAAAGATGTATGGATGATCAAGTTAATCTAAGTTCCTTCAGGCCAGTAAGTGTTCATCTTGAAATATTACTAATATAAAACATGCTCTCATGTATTCTTTGTAAAAAATAAAAAAATCTGCAAAGATTTCACAGTAGAAAGACACATGTATCATGACCTGAAGGTGCCCATTTTTACACTTACTGTATACTAAAATGCTTTTTACTTGCTAAAAAGTATAAACTATCAACCAGATGACAGAGGGCAGGTAGTAGATTGTGTACAACAGGTGTTTCAGCAAAGTTTTGATCATGTTGATAATTTAGAGGCCTTATATGACAGATGGAAATGGCTAAAATGGAAATTCTGTCATACCTTTCTTCCCAAACTTTTATTATTTATTAGTTTATTTATTTGGTTGTTTATAACTCTTAGAAATTGTATAACTAATATTTCAAGTCCCCTGAAGTCATACAAAGTAAAGGTTTTCAATGGAATATTGTAAGAGTGGTATGGAGAACTTTTATAGTACACTCTAAAAAATGTTTGGTTAAAAACAACCCAAGTTGGGTTGAAAATGGACAAACCCAGCAATTGGGTTGTTTTAACCCAGTGGTTGGGTTAAATGTTTGCCCAACCTGCTGGGTAGTTTTATTTAACCCAACTACTGATTAAAAATGACTATATGGCTGGCTTAAAATGAATCCAAAATAGGTGAGAAATAAAAAATCAGACACATAATTACTAGAGGCAACAATAATAAAGAAAAGGTGTACATTTATTAATAAGCAATTTAATAAATGTTTATTGTTTATTATTCATTATCTTATTAATAAATGCTCATTTATTAAACATATTAATAAATGTTAATTTCCAGCATATTTTGGGTTCATTTTAAGCAAGCAATACAGTAATTTTTATACAACAGTTGAGTTAAATAAAACTACCCAGCACGTTGGGCAAACATTTAACCCAACCACTGGGTTAAAACAACCCAATTGCTGGGTTTGTCCATTTTCAACCCAACTTGGGTTGTTTTTAACCCAGCATTTTTTAGAGTGTAGTATTGTATTTATTTATTTTTTTTATCATTTGTTGAAGCTTGAATGCCTCAATCCCACTTTAATGCAAGTTAAATTCTTTAAAATTGTTCCTTTTCTGTTCCACGGAAACAAAGAAAGTCACTCGGGTTTGAAACGACATGAGGGCGAGTACATTTTTGGTAAATTAATCCTTTAAAAGCATGACTAAAATGTCTGTAGCCTTTGCCTTACTTGAAAGAACTGGTTACATTTTAATGTTTTCTTTTGCCATTTCTTACCAGGAAGATATGTTATGAAGCATATTAGTGTAGCTGAAATGTGTAACAGTAAAACATTTTCACCGTTGGTCAACATTTCATTGATTGCAGAAAAGTGAGAACAAAAATGTAACAACTTTCAGGACTCAAACAATAATTTATCTGCTCTTTGTCTCACCGCTGCCAATGAGCACTTGCTTGGTATTGGTCAATGTCAGAAAATGAGTAACCAGGCAAACAAAACATCATAAAAGTGTCAATCTTCAAGAAAAACTTAAGTTTAAAAACCTGATCAGAATGGAAAAGGTCCACAAAAAAAAAACAATCATATCAGTCTCCCCAAGAACACATTATTCAGTGCAGATGAATATATCATGGAAAGCCTTTCTTTGAACACTCCGAATGCCATGCTGTGATGGTGTTCCTCAGACGTGTCAGAGAGCTCCGATGTTGGTTTTGATGAGATTTCAGTCCCTCTATCAAAAGCTGAGCAGATTAGGAAGTGAAAAGGACCTGTGGTTCCTGAATAATTATTGGGAATTATACAATGTCATGCGGCAGACTGGGCTGAAAGGGCTTAGAAGTGTAATGTTTGTCTTGTCTTTTCTAGAAATAAATGCCGTCTGATAGAATTTCTGTTCAAACAGATTACGAATCAGTTGAATTGAGGTATTCTGAACAAGACATGCAATGAATGTGCATTTTGCTCATCCGTGTATTGTCTGAAGAATAATTCGGGCTGCTTAAATGCTGAAGGCTAAATTAAACTTTGCAGGAATTCCTTTATAAATCACAATTATTTTAATACATTTCTCTATTTAATAGAAGAAAACAATTGTAGTTATGATAATAGAGCTCTGTTCTCTTTTTTCTTTGGTAACTTAATAATTGTAGCAACCTCAAGTTCAAAAAGAGAGAGAGAGAGAGAGAGAGAGAGAGAGAGAGAGAGAGAGAGAATAAAAAATATTTAAACACTATTTGTCTTATTTTTCAGTAGAAATACATGCAGTACCTGTTAAAGGTGCAAAGTTGGGAGGATCTATTGACAGAAATAATATACATAACTATGTTTTCAGTGGTGTATAAAGACCTTACATAATTAACCGTTATGTTTTTATTACCTTAGAATGAGCCATTTCTATCTCATACACCATGGGTCCCAACGTTGAATACGCACAAAGAAGAAGTAGTAGTAGTCGTCTGGTTTATTAGAAGCAGATACCGTTCTAAGAAGAAATCTCATTGCTTGACTGGCTAACGTACTCTCTGCTGTCTCAGACGACGACATCTTTGTCTTGTGTCGGCCAGACGGCCACCGTAGCTTCTTTATTTTGCTTTTGAAATGGAGCGGTAAACTGCCATTCGGTTGCAGTTTGCAACCTCACCACTAGATGCCACTAAAATTTACATACTGCACCTTTAAATTTAATTGAGAAGATATTAAGATTTTTTTTTTTTAACATGTAAACCTCACAATAAAACCTTAGGGTGAAAAATTGCCAATAAAGTAAGAACAATAAATTAAGTCAAGATCAGTTCTGTGTTGCCATTTCTTACTACCTTATGCAATTATGCTTTTGAAATTGCTTTGGGATTTTGGATGTGTTTACTGGAAAAACAAGGCAAAAGTAGTGATTAAATTAAAACTTGATTAAAGTAAATGATTGTAATTAGTGCAGTCCCTCCTCTTATTCAGATGGGGGATGAAAGCATTTTTTGTAAAATCATCTGCAAAATTATGAGACAGGTGTCAGACACTGTTCTGGTTTCTGCTATGTATTGTTACAATTATGCATAATCTAGGTCAAAACATTCTTCTCGTTCTTCCATTTTTTTTTTTTATGTGATCTTTTTATAACTTTTGTAACAACATTTTTTTATTATTATTATTATTTGCACACCAGTATCGCTAAATACAAGGGGATTCCCAAATGTCATTAAACTTTTTTTTATTTTATTTTTTTATGGTTTTAGTTTAAGTAATGGCAACATTTTAGCTTTTGGCTGATCTATTCTTTATGTATCATCATGAGTGAACAAAACTTTCTTTTTAACTTGTTTTATCAGCCAGGCCATTGGAAACTCAAGTTCTTTGACTGATAGCACCTGGAAGGTTCACATAGTCCCTGTTCTCAACTAAATTAGACCCTAAATAACACCAGCCTTTGCCACTATTCTTAAATCCGTCCATCCAGAGCCCAGGAGAACCAGCACTGAAAGACAGAGCTAAATTTGCCATCTCCAAAACGGCAGACAAGGGTGGGCTCTTAGGAACATACCTCGAATGATTTATGAGCATTTGTTGAAAATTCGTATTCAGTTAGCTAGTCTGAGACCATTCTTTCCTAAGGTTGAAACATGCTGTCATTGAATGCCTTATCTTTCCCTCTGCAGCTCATAGAGAGAGTGGAGGAACAATGCTGCGTTTCAATGCAGAGTGAGCACATCATATCTGTTGAAGGTCACTTCACTTAAAGTTTGATTAATGCTCAGCAAACACTTGAGTCAGATTACGAGTCTTGATAACATACATATGAAAATATAAAGGACCATACTTCATATGGACTATATACAGTATAATGTGTATATAGCAATTATAATTATAATACACATTATTATTGTTATTATTTTGTTAATATTATATTAATATTATTAATAATTTTAGTGAATAAAATTTAGCATACTTAACCTCTGGTCCCACTTTATATTAGGTGGCCTTAACTAATATGTACTTACATTTACATTTATAATTTGATACAATGCACTTATTGTGTACATACATGTTTTTACATTGTACTTATATTTTAAAAATACCAGAATGCAATTACATCTGTAATTAATTTGTGTAATTACATTATAATTACACTGCTGACCCAAACCTTACACCTTAACCCACACTTAAACCTACCCATACCACCAAACCTGTCCATAACCTTACCCCTATCCACCTCAATAGCAGCAAAAGTGTTTTGCAATACAGTATGAACACAATAAGTATATTCTACTTATATTTTGATGTAAGTGCACAGTAGTTAAGGCCAACTAATATAAAGTGCTTTTTTTAAGATTTATTTCTTTTTTGGCAGTTTTTGGCTCAATTTGAACAAACTCAGGTTGCTTGAAGGCAATTTGTGATAAATTTCTGTGAATTTAAAATTGTATAAAATTTAAAATTTGGGGAGAGTAATGCCGGGTTCTGATTACAATTTTGTCTGTTACGATAGTCACTGTGTCAGATTATGCGATTTTGACTCCTAAATTCTTGTCAGATTCTCAACCAATCATCGCTTGCCACCTTTAACATTGTGCATGATGTCATCGAGAAGGTGGAACTAGTGACTGACTTCTGGAAACAGGAGCATAAACAAATAATGGTTGTACTAGCCTAATGCTAATTCCAGTTCTCACAGGGTTGCTGAAGCGCCTCCCCTACCGCAGGACCTGACAGGAATGTTGTTCCAGGATCAACAAAATATGTTGATCCATGTTGATCCAGGAACATGACTAACTTCAATATCAGGACGTGCTCAGCTATCATTCGCCAACATTTATCTTTTTTCACTCTGTCGTTGTAGTCCCTCAAAGAAAAATCATTAAAGTGCCCCTATTATGGATTTTTGAAAATGACCTTTCATGTAGTGTGTAACTCTAAGTGAATGAAAACATCTTGCAAAGTTTTAAATCTGAAAGTGCACCGTATATAAAGTTATTATCTCTCAAAAGTAAGAGTCAACTCAGAGTCAATTAAACGAGTCGTTTGTAAAACGAATCCCAAGCCCCAAAACATTAGCATATTGCCCGCCCACTTATTGTGTGCACAGACGCTAGGGAAAATTCCGCAGCAGTACAATCTTTTGTTGTGTTCCCGTCATTTTACTGATGACTGCTTCTCAAACCTTGGGGAGTTTAACGTAGGATTCACAAAACGCTTGGTCTTAAAAGATGGATCAATGCCCAGTTTATTTGGACCAGCTTGCTCCTCTGAATCTCAACCTGTAAGTTTGATTAATAATTGATGTTTATATTTTCTAGCTATCGTTCAAAATTTGTATTTTTGTATGTTATGTTGTGTAACGCACAGTCTGTATGTCTCCTGCTAACCGGCTAACACATTTCTGTAGTTCTGCTATTCAGATAATTATATCAGTGTCCAATATTGTCTAAACATGTGTCAATTAATGCAGCTTGTCTGTCTTATTACTTGGAGTAATGATGACTTTTGTTTACGAAGCGTTATGCATTATCTGACCAATCAGAGCAGTGTAGGGTCACGGAAAGGAGGGGTTTAGAAAGACTGTAGGGGTTTAGAGATTCATTGAACTGCTTCAAAGGAATCGTTAACCAATCTTTGGTGAACTGAGGTGAAAATAAATGTATATTTTGAGAAAACGAAAGTGTTTTTTGACCTTGCATGCATGTAAACCTGTTGTAGGAGACTCCCAAAACTATATTTGGAACCTTAAAAAAGGCATAATAGGGGCACTTCAAGGCAGGAGCATTGTTGCCATAGCTCCACAAAGCTTTCCTCCATTGCATAATTCCACCTAGCAGCACCAATAACATTGTCTCTCCTTCGTTTCGCCATGTTGTTTACGGAAGAGCTTCTGTGCTCCTACTGGTCAATGTCACAATTGTGACGGAACCTGTTGGAAAAAAATTAAACGTGCTAGTCTTTCTGTCAGGTTGTCTTCCACACTCTGACACTATGGGTGCTTCTCAATACTCAAATTGATGCTTCCTCATTTCCTTGCTCCTCCGTCCTCCAGCTCATGACCCGGAAATCGATCGAACTCAGACATCTTGAAGGACATCTCAATTCTCTAATTGACCCTTCGCAAAGACCTGCCCCCCTTAGTTACTGTTGCTTTGTCCGGCAAGCCATGGCGCTGTCACGCCACAAAGTGAAAAATACATTGCAGAGCAAAGAGGACTCTGACAACACGTCGACAGACAAGACAAAGCAGGTTACTTATGATATTAAACAAAGCCCCAGCTTTCAAATTGTGAAATTTTTTAAGAAATTCGAACAATAAAAACCGTTTTGTGGCTCTTTAATGTGTCGTGACAGATTGCTTGCAGCGCCTCAGCTGAAGCGGCTCGGGAACCGATTATCTCTTCCTACTAGTTAATTTATAGCATCAAATAAACATGAATGAACATGAGAAGGAATGTTGTTTCAAATGCGGAAAGATGTCAGTACACAACATTTTTCAAATTCGAGTCCACCAAGGTTAATCTTCTAACTCCTGATTGCTTTGTCAGACAAAATGGCGGATTCGGCGTTATGATTGGTTAGATCGCTTGTCAATCAAACTCCCGGTGAAGGGTCAATTGCACCGCGAGGAGGCGAGGAAGCTTCCTGAGGAGTCATTAGCGATGATACACAGGTGTATCTTTCCCTTTCATCCTAAAGGGGGTGGAGCTAAGACGCAAGGAAAGGAAGCGAGGAAAGGAAACGAGGATGCACAAATTAGAAATACAAGAAAGAACCTACTGTACAAGATGAAATTATTGATTCTTGCGGCAAAACGCCCATTGTCATTCATGAATCACCTCGACACTCTACATCAAATGGATCGTGCCAAAATCGCGCTGATATTGTGTAGCCTTAACCTGGCATAAGTTGTTTTAATGTCTCTTATCTTCACCAAGGTTGCATTTATGATCACAATACAGTAAAAACAGTAATTTATTCCTGTGATGGCAAAGCTAAATTTTCAGCTGAATGACCCCAGTTGTGCTTTAATATTTTTGTGGAAGTCGTATTTTTTCTTTTATTTTTTTTTCTTTTCAGGATCCTTTATAGAATAGGACTTTAAAAAAAACAGTATGTATTTGAAATAGATTTTTTTTTGTAACAATGTAAAAGTCTTTACTGTCACTTTTAATCACTTTTTGTCCTTGCAGAATAAAATTATTTATATTACTAACCGCAAACTTTTGAATGATAGATGAAGTAAATGAAATAATGCTGAATTTTCACTCTGATGTTCGTCTGACTCCTCAAATAGCTGAATACCCTTATTTATGAAGTCTTAATCTTGCATTAAAGTTTCGAAGCCCCAGCCGAATTTAATTAAATATATGATTCAACAATATTAAGCGATTTTAATTATACATTTTGTAACTTTTACTAGCTTGCAATTTTTTTTTTAATATCTATTATATAAATGACTTTTTTATTGTACTTTATACTTTTCATATAACCTAATTGAATTCTGTAGTGTAATCTCATCATTCTTTAACAGTCTCAGTTTACAGTGACATCAGGGCTTCTGACCACAACAATGTTTGTTGCCTAAAACATCTTTGCAGCAAGGAGAAGAAGCCAGAAGAAGACGAGGGAGAAGTTGACATTAAACTCATTAAAGTTTGTATTATCCAGTGTTTAGTGCTCCGATTATGGCAAACAGAGCCATCTGCTTAGGGGACAGGCCTTCCCCCCGCAGCCCTGTATAATTCACCAAATAAAGTTTGTCTCTCCATCCAGAAATCAAAGGTCCCACAGGGAACGCTTGCAGCTTCTGCCGCTGAGCTGGAAATTGCGAGCAGGTGTACCTCCAGTGAGCCCGTTTGCCTTACTGACGCTGTATGCAGATTAGTGTTTCATCCTCGCATTCATTAATGAGTTTCTCTATTAATCAATTCCACTCGTGTGGATGAGGCCTGCTATGGAATGGAACTGGGCCATTGGTGCTCATTAGGAGATAACAGCAATTTTCTCTCTTGATCTTGAGTAGTTTTTCAGGGACACATTACTTATTGTTTTAACTCATGTCACAATGTGGTTTTAGCTGAATTTGATACAACATGATATAACTTCATTAATTCTTAAGTGGCACTTGACATTTGTGCTGCAAAATAAATGTACACCATAAACATCTGGTCCAGTTGACATTTTAAATGCAAATCTGTATGTAAACTGTAGTACAGGTTAAAAGCTGTCAGAACAAATGTGGATATGTAGCAGTTTGCCAGTCATCTAACTCAGTGCTGATGCCCTTAGATTGCTGAGGGTCTTTCTGACCACTTGTTTGAATTTTGGAATGGAAATCAATCCAAGGTTCCTGGTTCCTGGTTTTGCTCCCACCACCCCACCACTGTTTCACTAAAACAATTTAGTGATTTTTTTAGACCTTTATATATATATAATATATATCTGATAGGCTTGAGTGTTATTTATTTACTTATTTACTTTATGGTTGGCTTTCGTAAATGGATTTATTGTGTATGTGTATAAAACTTGAATGATAAAACACAAAAACCATTGCTATGATAGATACTATCTTTATTGCTTTCGTGTGAGTCAAATATTTTTCTGTAAAAATGTAGCTCACTTTGTTCAACTATCTTTCGCATTCTTTTAATGGTTTGTGCAGTTTGATTGGACAACACAACCATTGCTTATCACAAGAAAGTCATTTTCTTAAACTAACTCACATTTATCTTTATAGTCTGTGGCTGCGTTTTTGCCATTATATTGAATTCTAAATCCAAGAAAGTTCAACAGATCTTTTCAAATTTTACAAACTTTAAAGCTTTTTAGAACGATGGCATGTTAAAATCTCAACTCCATCGGACAAGTGGTTGCAGATTTATCACGTACTAGAAAAACTTTAATGCAGGAGCTTATGAAGCAAATTTGTTCCCCATGAGGAAAAGGACTCTCATGTCTCAAGTGAGGTAGTGGAGCATACGTTTTGAATATTGCAAATTTAACAGCTAGTTACTAGGCAACCAGTACATCTCACGTGTCCCAAAAATGACACAACATGAAGTTATATAGACCCTTTAAGCATGCAAATTCTGGTTATCACATGGATTCAATGTTATAAAATATAGGGAAAAAAACAATAGGATATCTTCAACTGGATTGCTTATTAAAGGGGACCTATTATGCCCCTTTTTGTTGTATGATTTTGTTTTTTTGTTGTCTACTAGAACAGGTTTTCATGCTTGATTGTTCACTCAAAAAATGAACTTTCCAAACCATCCTTGTTCACATTACTTAAACTCATGTAACTACATGAACTTAATTGAACTGAGTTGTTTCTACTAAAAATGAGTATTGTTAGCTTTATTAAATAAGTGTTTGTTCATTCAACTTAACATTGCTAAATGAAACGGACACATTAATGTTGACAACTAACTGGGCAGTGGATCCGTAGTTCTAAGCATGCTTTGCAAGGGACTGCATTAGGAGAGTAAATTATGTGTTTTTCAGTAAAGAGAGTTTCTGTAATGTTTTTGAATTTTCTGGTTACCATTATGCAGAAGAGTGGCGCCTGTGTTTAGGCAGTGAGCACTCATATACACATGTTTAGGATGGAATTCCTGCTCTCAATTCAATTGAGTTTGTTCAATGAGTTATTTTTTGAGTGCAAATAGTGAATTTAATAAGGTAAATTAAGTCAATAATAAATATAACATTATTAAGTAAACTGCACATATAAATATTATGTAACAGTGACAAATTCAAATGATTTGAATTTACTCAAAAAAAAATGTGTCAGCTTTACTTGAATTTCATTTGTTCTTACAGATAAATTGTTATTTGTACAAATTACTCAATATAGTTGCATGGAACAACTTGACACTGCTTTTTTAAGTAAATCCAACAATTTGTTTTTTGAGTGTTAAACACATTATTTTACATTATACATAGTTTCTTGTTTTTATGACGTGGACTTAATAAATCATTATCTTGAGCAAAATAAGCAAGCTGACATTATACGGAAGAGGATTAGGGCCAAGCAATAATAAAAAAAATAAAACCATCTCGAGATTAAAGTTGTTAAATTTCGAGAAAAAACTCGTTAAATTTCGAGAAAAAAGTCGAGATAAAATGTTGAGAATAAACTCATTAAAATACGAGAAAAAACTCATTCAATTACGAGAATAAAGTCATTAAATTACGAGAATAAAGTCATTAAATTACGAGAATAAAGTCATTAAATTACGAGAATAAAGTCATTAAATTACGAGAATAAACTCATTAAATTACGAGAAAAAAGTCGTTAAATTACGAGAATAAATTTGTTAATTTAATGAGTTTATTCTCAACATTTTATCTCGACTTTTTTCTTGAAATTTAGCGACATTTTTCTCGTAATTTAATGACTTTATTCTCGTAATTTAATTACTTTATTCTCAACATTTTATCTCGACTTTTTTCTCGAAATTTAACGAGTTTGTTCTCGTAATTTAATGACTTTATTCTCGTAATTTAATGGCTTTATTCTCAACATTTTATCTCGACTTTTTTCCCGAAATTTAACGAGTTTGTTCTCGTAATTTAATGACTTTTTTCTCGTAATTTAACGAGTTTATTCTCACCATTTTATCTCGACTTTTTTCTCGATATTTAAAACTCAATCAAGGCATTTCAGGGAGTTCAGAAACTTTGCACACTGATATATAGAGAATAACTTCCTTTTGAAGTGACTTTGTGCTTTGTAACTTTGCAGACCTTTTTCATGCTTTAACAGCAACATTACACACTAAGGAAAGTTGAAAAGTATTGTATACTCTTTAAGTATTGTAATTGGCCTCTGTTAATTATTTTGGACATAATGGACTGCCCTTGGTCATCTGTTCCCACTGGGATCTGGGACGTGGTATGTGCGCCATCATCCCAGTGATTTGAGAAGGAGGATTCAGTTGTCTGTCACAGCATTCTAACACCCTGTTGACATTAATGAGCTTCCTATATGAGGCACACTAAGCAGCTCATTCCTGTTAATTGGTATGCTTCAAAGTCACATCCAAACATTTGGAGTAATGGAGTAACAAATGTGTCTTATCAAAATTGTCAAATTTGATCAAGATAAATTACTTTTCGTATAAAGACTTAGTCTCAAGCAAAACAATACTATCATAGCTATGCAGAGGCATTTTTTTCAATTCTCGGCTTATGGCTGTAAACAGCATAATTAACCTGCTGCCATATTAACCGCGTACTAATTTCACCACTTTCTGTTCCCTCAAGTTAATTAAGATACTGCAGCATGAAACAGACAGATACAAAAATATATAAAAAGAAAAGCTTTAATAACAAGCTTTTAAGCTTTTAGTTTAACTTTTGAGAGGACTTAAAATAGGATTGGTTAGGATTGGCTAGCACAAATAATTTCTAATCCTGTCAGCATTTACTCACCATCATGTTGTTCCTAAAGCAAAATTATGTATCTTCTGAAGACTCATATAAACTACTTGGTAGCACTTTATTTTATAGTTTTGTTCCACATGTACATACAATGTACTTATTACAGTAGTTGTAATAACTATGTACTAACCCTGAACCTACCCCTAACCTTAACCCCTATAGTTACCTTATATTACCCAGTATTTTCTTAGGTAAGTACACTGTAAGTACACGTACTGTAAAATAAAGTGTTACCAACTACTTTTATGGTGCTTTTCGGTCATTTTTGAAGCTTGAAAGCCTCAGAGTCCATTATGGAAAGAGAGCACCCTTGACATTCAACAAAATATCTTCATTTGTGTTCCAACGAAGAAAGGAAGTCAGATTTTGGAACAAATAATAAGTAAATAATGGCATATGTTCATTTATTGGAATGCTCAGATCATAGACTTTTCCAAACATTTAAAAAAAAATTTCAATAAGATGCCTTTTTTGTACATATGTATTTATGTGATATGCATATTTATTTCTGTTAATTACACATTTTTGTTCTCCAGTTTACTCCATGTTATTGCCTTCTATTTTACCCTTCTTCCCATTATAATAACTTCACGCAGAGTGAAAAGGCTTTGATGTTGGAGAAAGAAACTGAATATGTAGAATCATTCAGGAATACTAATAGTATCATTCAGTGAGAGAGCCTCTATGAGACTTACAGTAGTTTATGTTTATATTTGTGATATTCCCTTGACCTTTCTGTTCCTTAGAGAGATGTTGTCTTTTCCACGCATTGTGTCACCCTCACTAAGGACTCATGGATATACTGTAACACTTTTCCACATATACCAGTGCTTCCAAGCATAATAGCCTCAATGTCATGGGCACGTTTGAGCTGTGGAAGTCAGTCTTTGTTCAGAATAGTAAGACATGTAGGAGATTTGCATTAAGCTGCTTGTCTAAGATGAGAAATGTGGAGTAGAATTATTCAGCAAGAGGCTTTAGTTGGATAAATTACAGCGTCTGTGTACATTGTCCTGAAGTTAGACTCGGCATAAAGATCAGATTCCTGTGAATATTGTAAATGTTAAGATTATTTTGATTAGAACGGCAGGTGTTGTTTTTTATTTGTTCTTGTGGATTAAGCTCTGCAGCTATTTTGAATCAAATTAGGCCTCTGTGTTTCCAGAAACCAAATGCATGAAATTCCAGTCGTCCTGTTATTGAAATACTATTGCACTTTTAAAAGTAGAAGCGAGCTATGAGAACAAAAGCTTCTCAAAAACTATTTCTCTAGAAAACAGTGATGTTCTTTTCATTCATGCAGTGCATTCACAAATCAAATAACTGAACTGAATTCTGTGTCTTGAGGAACAAAACCTTTCACATACTGTACATTCCACAGAAATGAATACTAGAACATTTTAAGTGAAAACTGTTGCTTTTTGTCACTTCCCTTCTTGTTAGCAGGTGTTTACATTTTCATGGTAGTGTAATAGACGAACATTGATTTGATGGAACATAAGCACAGATGTTGTTGTTTAGTTCAGGAAGATGCATGGTATGCCGTCACTGATAGGCGACGCACGGACACGATTCGTGTCCTGGTTAAAATTGCTGATTTTTATGAATTTAAACATTCTTGTGAACATTTGGGATAATGTAAGCACTCAAGACAACAAAAACTATAGCATTGTTTTAGTGGTTTTTGGATATTTGAATAAAAAAATCTTACATATTGTGCCTTTAATGTTAATTTCAACACTTACTAATACATTATTAAAATCAAATGTTGTATTTGTTAACATTAGTTAATGCACATGAACAAACAATGAATGACAGTATTTTTATTAACTAACATTAACAAAGATTAATAAATACTGTAACAAATGTTTTGTTCATTGTTAGTTCATGACATGTTAGTTAATACATTAACTAATGTTAACAAATGAGACCTTATTGTAAAGTGTTACAGTATATATTTATCAGTGCATTTTTATTTTGCGTATTCGTATTTGATCATGTTAGTGGCATGCTCTTTGTTACTAAAATGAAAAAAAAAGATCATATGGAAAATAAACCACTTAAAGGGTCCTGTATCATCTGATCATGTGTTTTCAAGGCCAAAATAAATAAGTACCTACAGTAGATGTACACAAAATGATTTAAGATAGTTATGTGAAAAATTATGTGAGAGCATGGTGTAATATGAGAGACATCTATCACAGGAGATTTTCACCAAGATTCACTAAACATAATCAAGTAATCAATATCAGAGTTATCATAGTTAATTAAAACCATAAAAAAAACACTTGAACTTGAAATAAAATAAATGGTAACTGAAATAAAATAAAACATATCAAAACATTTCTGGACCCTGGACCACAAAACTTATAAGTCATAAGTCGCACAGGTATATTTGTAGCAATAGCCAACAATACATTGTATGGGTCAAAATTATCGATTTTTCTTTTATGTCAGAAATCATTAGGATATTAAGTAAAGATCATGTTCCATGAAAAATATTTTTGTGAGTGTATATGCATTGCTAAGGACTTCATTTGGACAACTTTAAAGGCGATTTTCTCAGTATTTTGATTTTTTGCACCCTCAGATTCCAGATTTTAAAATAGTCGTATCTCGGTCAAATATAGTCCTATCCTAACAAACCATTCATCAATATTTATTCAGCTTTCAATGATGTAAACGAAAGGGTCACATATATATGTATGCATATATATATATATATATATATATTTGTGTATTGTCATTTTTATTTGTTTATTTCAATGTATGTAGTACATATAGTATATGTAGTCATTTTTGTTAATTTTTATTTCAGTTTTAGAATGCCTATATTTATATATGTTTAGAAATAAGGTATTTATGGTATTTATGGACAGTAAATAGTTTTTTCAATTTCACCTGCCATTGGCAGAAAGTTAATTTTGGGCCATTTCTAAACCCAATTTGAAATATATACTCAAAATACAATATCAGTACAAGTCAACAGCTTCTTGTTCTACAGATATTAAAAACACTACGACTAGAAACAAACTCTACATCATTTCCTCTTGCATTTCAGAATCAGACGAAGTGAAATTAAACCATCCATATCAAACTTCTGTGAGTGCAGCAGTGTGAAGAGAGATAAGTTGGAGTGAAATGAGGAGCTTGTGAGGTGAGGATGGAGGAGCTTGTTTTGTATTATAGATACAAAGAAAGCTGCGGGCTCCAAAAGGCCTGCGAGGCGGGGATGTTGGCAGTGATGCATGATCATTCAGAGCTCTCTATGATTGATTCTGTGCATGGGATTGACTAAATTGCTACAATTTGTTTAGATCCTCGGTGGAGGATATCTCAGCATTAATAAAACATTATCAATCATTAGTATGGAGACTGGAGAGATTGTGCGAGACTTAGTGCAAATTAGTCTCTGTCTCAGATGTCTGACATACACTCCTGCTCAGAAACTAGACTTCATCTTGGAGGTTTTAAAGCTTAATTTTTAGATACTTCAAACGCAATGCAGTGGCATAGCGTGTACCATCAAGAGCATAAATGTACTGCAAAATAAAAAAAAAGTATTATTTTAAATCAGCATAAATTAAACCATTTTATAAACCCTTTAACTGCGCCACCAAGAAAAAGGCATTTGATTTTTTTTTTTTTTTTGCATTTTTTATCTTATTATGTCACTAGTTACCACACTCAATGTATTTTTTTTCAACACATCCCATAATTTTTAAAATATCGGCCTCTACCAAATGGTTGATATGTCACTTAATGGTAAAATAATGAAATTCATACACATATTATGAAAATCAGAAAATATGAACTATAATACTAATTTATTTAAAATATATTCAAAATAAAATAGTTTTATTTATTGAATCCATTGAAGTATTCCATAAAATATTTCAGATTTTCATTTTAACACAAGAAACTCATGTTTTCTTGTTTTTTAAACAATAAACACAAATAACTAAAAGTAACAAAACTGCATTCAAAAACTAAAAACAAAATAGCAAAAGATAGTATTATAATGGCATTTTAGGCTTTTATGATTCAAGAAACACGCCATCAAGTGTGGTAGTGCAACAGGATTTTTCTTTTTCTTTCTTTTTTTAGATATATGAAAATTTCTCTTCTCAGACAGGGTGATAATCCGTACCTTGCAAAATTTAACCAAGAACAGTTCACATGGCAGGAGTGATTTCTTTGTTTCTGACATCTATGTTAGAAGAAGTGTTGTGACAAGTGCTGTTGATTGACACTCTGACATCTAGTGGATTTTTTTGGCATAACATACCTCAACCAGATGGTAGAGATGGCTCAATCAGCTTGAGTTAAGTTAGGTACTCCTCTCAATAAAATATAGTGACTCAAAATGTGCTCAACCATTTGGTCGAGCAGGCAGTTACATTTTCGTAATCAGGATTTTTATCTTGTTTTCCACTAAAAACATCTAAACATCATTTTATAAGACATCATTTTATCATTTTATATTGTTGTAGATTTAAGTAAAAACTTAAAACACTGACAAATTGTTTTTTAATTGTCCTAATGCATTTTTGAGTTTTATCAATCAATCAATCAATCAATCAATCAATCAATCAATCAATCAATCAATCAATCAATCAATCAATCGATCAATCAATCAATCAATCCAATGCGGGTTAAGAAAATAAATTAAGATGTATTCAAGTGTTTTTTTTGTTTTGTTTGTTTTTTGGTTTATTTGTCAAATAATAATATAACAATAATAGTAGGTAATCATTATATATATATATTTGTCAAATAAATGTATATTGTTTTAAGGATATTTGTATATTTTAGCTGAAAAATGAAAAAAAAAATACTGATTAAGAAAATGATTTGATTCAATTAGATTCAATTAAATTAAAATTGATGTTTCTTTTATGCAAACTTTTTTTACTGTAATACATAAAAAATGTACTAAAGTAGTGAGAATTGAATTTGAATCTGTGAATAATGGGAATTACCATAAAACTTAAGTAAAACACATTTTACAGTAATGAGATTGGGGGGAGGGGGGGGGGG
>RJVU01037554.1:2644463-2656897 GCA_003731715.1 Anabarilius grahami | reverse complement strand
TTTTTTTTTTTTTTTTTTATGTGCCCTCATAATTTTTCATCAAAATAACCTCCCCTCCCATCTATTCTCTTCTGATGACGTTTTTACTGGCGTGAGGGTCAATCACATGACGTCACAGCAGTAGCAAACCACAACCATCCGATCAATTCCTGATGTACAAAATCAAGTCCCGCCCTGCATTTTTCTTGTTCAAAAAGCTGTTTCACTCAGATATAGGACACAATAGGGGAGAAAACATGATCGCAACTTCCGTTTAATGACGACTTTAAGATTTTCTTTAAACCTCTGATGTATTTGTTTGATTAGCCCTTTTGAAGGATTAAAAGGGGCTTTTGAGATATGCACATCTAACATATATTTTTATTGATTTAATTTATAAACTGAACTCTGAACTCATCTCCGAATAAAAGAAAAGCTTATAAACAAGCAAATCTCAGGACTACCTGGTGAATTTACTTTAGCAGATTCTTTTGACTTATGTGTTGAGGATATTGTTGGCTTTAATAATACAAAGCAAAAATACAGCAAATACCCCAATAATCAATAGAAGGAAATATTAATGATTTGTTTTTGCAATGGAACACATTTCCTTATTGATGCACATGCAAGAGATTAAGATCTAATTATAGTGTTTATAAAGAAAATGATTTACAGACAAAATGATTAATTTGTGGAAAACTCAAAAAATTTGTGGAGATTTAAACAAAGTGCCATATTTGTCGCAATCATATTTTTAACAACAAGAAAACAGCTTGAAGAAACAGTGCACCACTTATGTGTGACAAACAACAATAACTGGAACACATTATAATTTACACTAATTAGGGTAATTACTCTAACTGATATAACTTAATCAAACATTTAGTAATAGTTCTATTTAACTTAAGACTTTTGTGAGCTAAAAAGAGATGTAAATTATCATGCAGAAATATCTGTCTTGTCCTGTCTGTTTGTTTCTTTTCCTTTCCTTTCTTTTCCTTTCCTTTCCTTTCCTTTTCTTTTTTCTTTTCTTTTCTTTTCCTGTCCTTTCCTGTCCTTTCTGTTCCTGTTCGTTCCTGTCCTGTCCTTTCCTGTCCTTTCCTTTCCTTTCCTTTCCTTTCCTTTCCTTTCCTTTCCTTTCCTTTCCTTTCCTTTCCTTTCCTTTCCTTTCATTTCCTTTCCTTTCCTTTCTGTCCTGTCTGTTCCTTTCATTTGCTTTGCTTTGCTTTGCTGTCCTGTCCTGTCCTGTCCTGTCCTGTCCTTTCCTTTCCTTTCCTTTCCTTTCCTTTCCTTTCCTTTCCTTTCCTTTCTGTCCTGTCTTTTCCTTTCATTTTCTTTGCTTTGCTTTGCTTTGCTTTGCTTTGCTGTCCTGTCCTTTCCTTTCCTTTCCTTTCTGTCCTGTCTGTTCCTTTCATTTCCTTTCCTTTGCTTTGCTTTGCTGTCCTGTCCTGTCCTGTCCTGTCCTGTCCTTTCCTTTCCTTTCCTTTCCTTTCCTTTCCTTTCCTTTCTGTCCTGTCTGTTCCTTTCATTTTCTTTGCTTTGCTGTCCTGTCCTGTTCTGTCCTGTCCTGTCCTTTTTCTTTTCTTTTCTTTTCTTCCGTTCAATATATACTTTATACTTTTATACTATTTGATAAATAATCAATTTGATAAAATAGTGAACCCTATCACCGCATGTTTCACAAAGCTCTGAAACATTTATGAATCTCTTTCGAATCGATGTGTTGGAGTGCATATCAAATACAAAAAAAAGAAAAAGAAAAATAGGCTTTGTTACGTTATACTGTTTTTTAAAATGTTTCTAAATTTTTATTTTTTTGATACTAGACATTATTAATCCCAAAGTCAAGTAAAATGTACACAAATGTATTTGTTCTTTTCACGATACACTGTTTTAGCATTACAGAAAATCTTGATGTTAATGTTTATATTTTAATATCTTCATGTATTATAGTCCCATTTAGCAGATTAGAGCAGGGCGATTATATTGTTTACATTTTGTGACAATATAAGTAATCTATCTTATACTAAAGTAAACTCATGAATCATTTTAATGAATCAGTAAGAAATTTATTTATTTTATTTTCTTATTTTAATCTAATTAGAAATGGAATGTTTATACCAGATTCACTGCATGACTACAATCGTCTGCTTTCAGAAAACTCACATCCTTTTTGTCCTTTACCTGTTCAGTTATTCCTTATGGAAAATAAGATCATTTTTTCAGAAAGGGCATAGTCTTGAATACCGTGATAGATACATTAACCGTGATAGACAGAAACGAGAAAATAAGGCTGGCAGACACACCCCAGGAACATCCATTAGAAGAGATAATCTCCATAAAAGGCTCTTTCTTCTCACTAGACGATATACTCAGAGCACAGTGTGCACTTTGAGTGTGGAGTGTGACATTGGCATCTAAAGAGGCGTCCCCGGCCCCCTGAGGGGACATCTCCCAATTTGCATAAGTAACATCTTGATTTGCTGTAACATGAAATTGGGCTTCTGTTATGTTCAATTAACCCACCAGTTCAGGTTGTAATTAAAAGCTCACGTCTCCTACCGTGCAATAAAATAGGGAGTGAGAAGAAAAATTGATCAGAAGGAAAAAAAAAAGAGGGAGAGAGTTAAAATATAAACTGCCGTCTCATCATGTTTTCATCAGTTCTGACCTTGGCAATCATAGCTCCTGGGTTCAGGATATCTTTGGAGAGGTGCCACCATATCCATAAGTTGAAAGTTAATAGGGGGAGCATCAGCTGTTCTGTTCCTCTGATGTTGCCCTTGCCAGCTGCTGTACGTGAGTCAGAAAGCTTCTGTCTTACAGGACGCAATCTTTACAAGACCACTTGCTTTAAAGGGATTATTTTATGAGAGGAATTATGCAACAATTATGCTAACTAGAGGGCTCTTTTATTTTGATGTTTTTGCTTACGGGCTTGAAACTCGCTAATGGTCACAAGTGTGAGCTTTTTGGTGATTACTATGCTGCATTCGAGTTCATGTTTTGTCTTTCACTTTTCAGAAGCAGAAAGCAGCAGAAATAGTCCATTTAGATGACTTTGTTTATTGCTAGCATGAAAATAAAGTTTCTGTTCCAGAAATTGTACTGTATGAGCTGTTTGCTAACTACGTAACAGGCTAGCAGGATTGGGCAAGCTGATCAGAAGCTCATCCATTGACTATTCTACATGGAAATTAGGTTAGCTAGCTAGGATTCATTCACAAATCACATGGCAATAGTTCTGACTAAACAAGGTAAAGAAAATATGACACAAATGCTTGATTGTGGAAATGTTTTCAGGGGAAATGTAATGTTCCCTTTCAAGGGAACTCGCGCTGCGTTGTCGCTATGGGAACGCCTCTGCGTGATGTCGTCATGAAGCACGTATGAAATCTGTCCAATCGGGAGACGGAACGTCATAGGCGGGTGACGTCACCGACCAGGAACTATAAAGCCGGCCCGAAAACACTCACATTCAGCTTCTGTGTCTTCAGCAAGCGCTACGTGTTATCTTGTCTGTCTATTTACTGTTGTCTGTATCATTGAGAGAAATATGGCGAGTGAACAAACTTTCAGGAAGTGTGTGCATCCCTGCCCGCGTTTTATCCCGGGTGGGGACACACATGGAATGTGTGTTGTTTGTTTGGGAGTGCAGCATGCCCAGGCAGCTCTCGAGGGGGCTGCCTGTGTGCATTGTGAGCAGCTACCGCTGAAAACGCTGCGCTCCCGCCGGGCCCTCTTCGAGGAGAGTGGCTCGGTTCGCGTTCCTCAGGGCTCGGGTCCCGCTTCTGCTGAGGCAGGGCGGCGCCTTATGTCCTGGGGTTCGCAAATGGATGTAGCAGAGGGGTTAGAGACGGGCCCAGCCTTATCTCTGCCCTCACCTGCTGCATCCAATGTGTCTATCCGGAGGCAGGAAGCACGCATTGCGGTTTCTTCCGCTCCGGTAGATACAGTCACGCTGATGGCGTCTAGTTCTGAGGAGCTGGATGTGGTCAGCGTGGCAACGGGAGAATCTGAAGACTCGCCACTTCATTCTCCCGCGAGCGAGGAGCTTTTGGAGGTGCTTTCTCGTGCTGTCGCCAGGTTGAACATTGATTGGCCAGCCGAGAAGCAAGAGCAAATGGTAAAAAGCAAACTTGATGAACGCTTTTTACCGTCCAGATCTGCTCAGCCTCCACGTCGGGCATTACCGTTTTTTCCCGACCTCCACACCGAGGTGTCGAGGTCGTGGAAGAGACTGGTATCAACCCGTGTTTTTACACCTCAGACTTCCGTCTACAGCAATGTGGTCGGTCTGAAAAAACACGGGTATGGGGCGTTGCCAAGAGCGGAAGAGACGCTTGCGAGCCATCTCTCTCCGCAGGCGGCATCGTCCCTTAAAGCCCCGACGTTGCCCACTAAGCCGCTGAAAACAACATCAGCGCTTGTGGGCAAAGCGTACTCGGCAGCAGGTCAAGCTGCGGCGTGCTTGCACACGATGTCTATCATGCAAGCATACCAAGCTGACCTGCTGAAGGACTTGGGGGAAAGCGATGAAGTGGGTGTAGATCTCATTCAGGAGTTGCGTCTATCTGCTGATCTAGCCCTCCGTGCCACCAAGGAGACGGCCAAGTCTGTTGGTCGCTCTATGGCAGCCCTGGTGGCCACGGAGCGGCATCTATGGCTTAATCTCACCGAGATTAAGGATAGAGATAAGACGTTTCTCTTGGATGCCCCACTTCATCCTTCCAGCCTCTTCGGTGATGCAATAACATCCGTCACCGAGAGGTTTCAGGAGGCGAAGAAACAGTCTGCCGCATTGCAGCAGTTTCTTCCCCGCCGTACCCAAGTCGTGAGCAGCCGGAGCCGACTGGGCGGGAGCAGCCGAAGCCGAGTACAAGCTCCTCGCAGCAGCACAGACAGCACCAGAAGCAGAGCGTTGCTACCCGTACTCCCCCTTCGAGGAGCTGGGATGCGGGGCAACGCTCTCAGGCAAAGCCTTCGAAGGGCAAGACGGATCTGAGGGCCGTCATTGCCGCTAAGAGGGCTTCGTCAAAGAAATCCTGACGCCAGAAGGGTCAGGATCGTGAGGGTGGTTCCCCCCGGAGTCAAGCGGTGTTCACCTCTTTTTACGGTGCCCGTTTGTCTTCGGTGCCCTCAGGGGGGCGCTCTGCCAACCCTGCCACAATGTCAGGGCGCAGTAGTTCCCCGCGTGTCACCTGAGGGTGGCACGCCCTCTCTGCAGCCAAGCCAGTCGTTCCCTGCCGGGGCTCCGTTTCAGGGCACTGTGCTGGCTGCCCATATTCCACCAGAGGCCAGCCTCGAGAGGCTGGTTCCCTTAGTAGATTTTTTGTCAGAGTGGAAAAATCTGTCAAAAGTATCTCAATGGGTCCTGCACACAATAGAAAAGGGGTATGCGGTTCAGTTCAGAACACGCCCGCCCCGTTTCAGCGGGGTCCTACCCACGGTGGTAGGCCCCGAGCATGCTCTGGTACTGGCACAGGAAGTAAAGACGCTCTTGCGAAAGGAGGCTATAGAAAGGGTCCCTCCTCCCAGCAGGGAGTCAGGTTTTTACAGCCGCTATTTCGTTGTGCCAAAGAAAGACGGGGGGTTGCGTCCAATTTTAGATCTGCGTCAGCTCAATCGAACAGTAGCAAGGCTCAAGTTCAAAATGCTGACAATAAAACAAATCGTGTCACAGATCAGGTCCGAGGACTGGTTTGTGACGATAGATCTAAAAGACGCATACTTCCATGTATCAATCCTCCCGCATCACAGGAAGTTCCTAAGGTTTGCTTTCGGGGACGAAGCATTCCAATATCGGGTTCTTCCCTTCGGCCTAGCACTGTCACCCCGCACCTTCACCAAATGTGTAGACGCGGCTTTGACGCCCTTGCGCATGCAGGGCATCCGCATTTTGAACTACATAGACGATTGGTTGATTCTGGCTCAATCAGAGCAGATGGCGGTTCAACATCGAGATGTTGTTCTCGCTCACATGAGAAGGTTGGGGTTGAGACTAAACGCAAAGAAAAGTGTGCTTTCTCCAGTTCAGAGGACCACTTATCTGGGCGTGGTATGGGATTCGGTGACTATGTGTGCCCGGCTATCCCCGGCTCGCATAACATCAATCCTCAATGCCGTCTCGGACATAAAGCTAGGCCAGTCACTCACTGTCAAACAGTTTCAGAGACTGTTAGGTCTTATGGCAGCAGCGTCCAACGTGATACCTTTTGGCCTGCTGAACATGAGGCCACTTCAGTGGTGGCTCAAAACCAAGGGGTTCTCACCGAGGGGGAATTCATTTCGTACGATCAGAGTCACGCGGCGATGCCTACGTGCTCTAGTCATATGGAAGCAACCTTGGTTTCTATCCCAGGGACCTGTGCTGGGGGCTCTCAGTCGTCGCGTCACGCTAACGACAGATGCATCCCTCACGGGCTGGGGGGCGATCATGAGTGGTCGCTCGGCTCGAGGTCTGTGGCAGGACCATCATCTCTTGTGGCACATAAACTGCCTGGAGATGATGGCGGTATTTCTAGCACTGAAATATTTCCTCCCAGACCTCAGGGGCCATCATGTGTTAGTTCGATCAGACAACACATCGGTGGTCTCATATATAAATCATCAGGGGGGTCTGAGGTCACGCCCCTTGTACAAGTTGGCGAATCAGATCCTCCTGTGGTCCCAAGGGAAACTGCTCTCCCTCAGAGCAGTTTACATCCCGGGGTACCTGAATGTGGGAGCAGACATCCTGTCGAGGCAGGGGCCGAGGCCCGGGGAATGGAGACTTCACCCCGAGACGGTGAAGCTCTTATGGGAGAACTACGGCTCAGCCCGAGTGGATCTGTTTGCGTCTCGAGAGACGACTCACTGTCCACTGTGGTTCTCCATGTCAAACCCAGCACCTCTTGGGCTGGATGCTATGGTACAGCCGTGGCCGAGGCTACCGCTGTACGCTTTTCCCCCGATCGCACTGCTCCCGGGAGTTCTGGAGAGAGTTCGCCGGGACAGGGCCCGTCTTTTGCTAGTGGCCCCGTTCTGGCCGGCCCGAGTTTGGTTCTCGGACCTGGTATCTCTCCTCGACGGGTCTCCGATGGAGATCCCGATCAGGAAGGACCTTCTCTCTCAGGCGGGCGGTCTAATACTGCATCCCCGCCCGGAGTTATGGAAGCTGTGGGCGTGGCCTCTGAGGGGGCACAGCTCATAGATTCCGGTCTCTCAACTGAGGTTGTTGAGACCATACTCCATTCCAGAGCTCCATCCACGAGGAAACTCTATGCCTTGAAGTGGAGATTATTCACTTCTTGGTGTGAAAATCATCAGTGGGATCCAGTTAACTGCCCGGTTAGCGCGGTGCTGGATTTCCTACAGGAGAGATTTTCCGCAGGGTTATCCCCCTCCACACTAAAGGTGTACGTGGCGGCCTTAGCTGCTTACCACGCTCCTTTCAGTGGAGTCTCTTTGGGGAGACACCCGCATGTGACTCGTTTCCTTCGTGGCACTCTGAGGCTGAGACCTGCAGTACGCACGAGAGTTCCGACATGGGATCTGGCCATTGTGTTACAAGGCCTGTCTATGGCCCCCTTCGAGCCTATCGAAGAGGTGGCAGAAAAGTTTTTGACACTTAAGACAGTGTTTCTTCTCATTATCTCGTCTCTCAAGAGAATTGGGGACATTCAAGCTCTGTCGGTTGCTCCATCGTGCTTGGAATTTGCGCCTGGCAATGTGAAGGCTTTTCTTCATCCTAGACCGGGTTATATTCCTAAGGTTCTCACTAATACGGCGAGACCTATAGTGCTGCAAGCCTTCTGTCCTCCTCCTTTCACGTCATCGGACCAGGAAAAGTTGAATCTGCTATGTCCAGTACGGGCATTAGATGCGTATGTCCACAGAGCTGCCATGTGGAGAAAAGCTGAACAGCTGTTTGTTTGTTTTGGTGCACCTAGAAAGGGTCTACCGGCATCTAAGCAGAGAATGAGCAAGTGGGTGGTTGAGGCTATCTCACTTGCTTATGAGGCGTCTGGACAGCCTTCACCTTTGGCTGTCCGGGCTCACTCTACTAGGAGTATGGCTGCCTCTAAGGCTTTTATTTCGGGGGTTTCCCTTACTGACATTTGTGATGCGGCAGGCTGGTCCTCACCGCACACATTTGTGAGGTTCTATGAATTAGACCTCGGCTCCACTCCAGCGGCGCAGGTGTTACTGTGAGTTGTGCGCTTCGGCTACACACGAATGGTCACTTGCTCATATGGCGACGTTGGTATGGTCGTTCCCATAGCGACAACGCAGCGCGAGTTCCCTTGAAAGGGAACGTCTCGGTTATGTATATAACCTTAGTTCCCTGAATAGGGAACGAGACGCTGCGTCGCCCTGCCATACTCCCGGCATGCCCATAAGCGACTTGCTTCAGTTTTTCAGAAGCTGAATGTGAGTGTTTTCGGGCCGGCTTTATAGTTCCTGGTCGGTGACGTCACCCGCCTATGACGTTCCGTCTCCCGATTGGACAGATTTCATACGTGCTTCATGATGACATCACGCAGAGGCGTTCCCATAGCGACAACGCAGCGTCTCGTTCCCTATTCAGGGAACTAAGGTTATATACATAACCGAGACGTTTTGTTGAGTGACAACCCTAACCTAAATGTTTTTTTTTTTGTTTTTTTTTACTGAATTAAATTTTTTTATAATGATTAAAAAAATAGTAAATTTTATTTTAATATTTATTTTTTATTTTATTTTATTTTATTTTATTATTTTTGTATGTCAGCCTTGTTTCCTTGAGAAAATTTGGAAAAAAACTAAAAATAACTTGTTTTGAAGAAGTCAGAAAACAAGAAAACAAGTCAGAGAAATAATATTGCTTGGCCTCAGTGGGCCTCCGAATGTTTGGAATCATTCATAATTTCTTCAGTTCCGTTGGGTGCCACTGTGAACTTCAGTTCTCTGTCCTTTTCTAGCATGCAGTCCTCGTCTTGCAAATTAATCAGCAATGCATGATTGTGTGCACAAGTATTCTCTCAACTTCAGTCCCATACTGAAAATCAATGGAAATGCTGAGCTGAAGCACTGCTCATTCATTTAGCTCTGATTCAAAAATATCTCCAGCTTTATTCCACACATTTTTTGAGTGTGCATCCTTTTTTTTTTTTTTTTTCTTGTGGTCTGCATAGGAACAACACCAGAAATGTGTGACCACACATTAGTTATGTCTATGAGCTTGATTTTACTCTTTCTTTTTTATAAAGGATGGTAATTCAAACCTGTATATACTTTTACACTTCCCTTTTAACCAACCTAAGCTCATTGGAAAAATGTGCCTCTACTTACATTTTGAAAACATCAAAAACATACCTATGTAACGGACGTTGGCCGGTAAGAGCTGTGCGTGTAAACCTCACTCCCCTGATCTCAAGAGACCGCTAGAGACTGTGGTCTTTAGCCTCCTTGTTAGAGTGCCTGATAGTGTTGTTTCTGGCGGCCTGTTTTAATTTTAGTTTTAGTCTAGTCTTTGTGTCAAGATGTCATTTTAGTTTTTATTAGTTTTAATCACGTTCATACTCTTTTTAGTCTAGTCAAGTTTTAGTCGACTAAAAGTCTGAGCCTTTTAGTCTTATTTTAGTCAGAATTATTCATGACTATTATCGTCTAGTTTTAGTCGACAAAAACTGATGACATTTAGTCTAGTTTTAGTCAATGAAAATTGTATTTGTCTCTTTTTAGTAATGTAATTCTATTTAACCCAGTCAATATAGTATAAGTACCTAGTATTATAGACGAAACCAAAATTTGATTTTAGCCAAACGCCATTTCAAACAAGCTTATCTTATTATATTATTGTTACCTTATAGATAATACCTTATAATGCCTTGAGATGTCTCTTAAAGTAAAGACTCATAACTCCAAAACTGTAGCAAGGAGAGTCAAAAGGTAGGTATCATTTGATAGAACACTTTTTAATTTTTTTTAATTACATTTACATTCGGACATTTTCATGCTGAAAAAACTGCTGATAAAAGACAAAAAGAAAAAGATCAGAGAAAAATTATTTTTTGGTGATGCTCTCCTACATGTGAGCTGCATCTGGTTCAAATTTTGTGGAAATAGCATATACAGTATAGTTTAATAAAGTGTTATTAATTTTTTGCAGCTAGATGGCGCCCACGGGCGGTAAACTCTGGTTTAGAGACACTTCTCAGCACTCGTTAGGAGTTTTTCAGGAGTTTTAGGAGTTTGGCTAGATGCATTAAAAAGCTGAGCTTCTAAGCTTTAAGATGATACCTATTTTGTGTTATTCCACGTTGGAAAATGAACATGGATGGTTCCAGGATCATTGGATACACATTGCATCCCGGAAAGATGAGAGACATGTTTTTAGCCAAGTATGTTAAATCATTCCGTGAGTAATATCTTGTGATCAACGCAATATAGTATGTTGATTTTGGATTCATTTTAATCGTGAGAATCTGCTTTATGATGTGCATTTTCTATGATCTGTGCATTTTTCATTAAGTTATGAGCACGTGAAACCTACATTTCCCTACATATCGGTCCTTTTCTCTGTCAGGCTTAACTTTGTTTGTTGTCGTTTACGCTAATTCACTGCAGCTGCATTTTCTATATAATGCCGCGAGTGGGGTTTGAGGAAGTGACGTCGTATTGCATTATACATTTAATTTTAGTCTTCGTCACATGACCAGCATTTACGTTGCATCTCATCTCGTTTTCGTCACGTGATAAAGGTTCGTTGACGACGATATTAAGTCATAATTTTCGTTGACGAAAGCAACACTAGTGCCCGAGTCCCATGCCAGCGGACCAGGGTTCGAGTCCCGCTTAGAGCGAGCGTTTCAAACAGGAGGGGTTACGTTGGTGCCGTGACCCGGATGGGAATGAAGTTTAGGTGGGTGAGTGTAACGGACGTTGGCCAATAAGAGCTGTGCATATCACTCCCCTGATCTGAAGAGGCACACTAGAGACTGTCGTTTTTAGCGTTCTTGTTAGAGCATCCGACTCCCATGCCGGTGGACCCAGGTTCAAATCCCACTTAGAGCGGGCGGTTCGAACAGGACGGGTTACATCTATACTTACAATTAACTGCAGTTTCCAGTTGAAATTAACATTAGTGGCAGTAAAACACCAACCATTTTCTTTTAACACACATTATGATTACAAGGGCAGATTATTGATTAATAAAAACATATTTTTTCCTTGCACAATACTATATAAAGACCTCAAAAGGCCTTTACCATAGTGAACTAATACATTTTTACTTTTGCATCACATAACCAGCTCCATATTTATGGCTTTCCTGACCCAGTAAACTTGCTCAGTACCTCACCTGGTACAGCGTTGTACTTGCTAATGCGAAGAGTCCCATGAAACATTAAACTGAGTCAGAATAGCTCAAAGACTTGTAGAAGCAAATGCGTTTCATCTCACGTTTGCTTTTGTTAATACTATCGGTTAGGTTTAGGGTAGGGTTTAGTGAAGGTGGTACATCATTTTCAATGTGATAGACCATTAACCTTTTAGCGCCACTCACCGAAGAGTTCATTTCCGAACTGCAGCGATGGTCTGTTTCGGACAAAACTAAATATGCTTTTAGGGCACTTTCTGAACTTTTCACTTTGAAAGAGTCACGTAACATGCAAAAAGCAATGTAATATCATTGCAGACAGGACTGTGTGTGTGTGTTTGTACAAGAAAGAGAGAGTGAGAGAAATGCAGAGACAAAGAATTGGAGACACAGATAGATGAATATGTGAGATGGCGTTCCCCAAATAACACGTCAAATGAAATGTAATCATATCAATGTATGGAAATTCTCAGTAATGTGACATGTTTTGTGTGGATGATAATGTTGGTGGGCGCAGTGCAGCCGTTTTGTTCAAGTTACAGTTCCAGCTATTACTAACAACTGATATGTTACAAATGATATGTTTTCCCAATGATGGTTGATTTTAGTGATCATATGGATGTGAAGATCTAAATATGCATTTAACTATACTTATTATTAATAAGTTTATAGTATATATGTGTTGTGGGATTATAAAAGTAGCAGTCATCATCCTTATTTTATTTTTTTATTTTTTTTGGTAATGTTTAATTCATGAACATTAATATGTATATTTGAAAGAAAGTACATATAATTAACGGGCTGCTCTTTTAATACAGGTTAATAAAATGCCGAGCACAGGAGATGAGCACTGTCCCAAAGAGCAGTGTTTTTCTTGCCCTGCATTTTAAACAAAGCACTTAAAGGACAAACTGTCGAAATTCCTTGATCTAGCAAGAAACATTTGCAATGTCTAGATGCATTTGGTAATTGTCGTGCAAAAGTCTAAGTTTCACTGATGCAATGTTTTATTCATCACAGAACCATGTGTGGCTTAGAATATATTTAGCAATTCAGCTCCTCAGAGAGAGAGAGAGAGAGAGAGAGAGAGAGAGAGAGAGAGAGAGAGAGAGAG
>RJVU01037554.1:2618484-2644424 GCA_003731715.1 Anabarilius grahami | reverse complement strand
GAGTCTCTTATTAAAAGCACCATAGAAAGGCTGCTACCTGAAGCTCTGGCCTTTTGCACTGCTCATAACCAGCTTCCTTTCCTGATATTAGAGAGTCAACAAAAAGGCCAACTCTGGCATAACCTCTACAATAACTGCCAGCCTCATTTGCATATGCGTTTTAAAACAAGCCTAGTCAGCCTTGTTTGTGGCTTGTGCTTGATGATGAACACCTCCAATTTCACCACTTTTGTATGTATACAACACAACACATTAAATCTTTATTAAGTGCCACAGCCCTGTTGTGTTGCTGCTTTTTATGCGTCCCCCTTGTAAATTGGAAGTCAGTTTTAGTTAGATCATAAAATCACAACATTTTGCTGACTTACAGTACTGAACAATATAGTGTTTTTGTTACTTTAAGAATATTAGTTCTGTCATGACTCTTGGAGTGTTTGGCATGGTAATGGATATGACAATGTTGATATGTTCGGTCTTGGCGGAATATATCTGCTATGCTGCTGCTGCTTGTATTGCTGCTACTGCTGCTGCAGAGCAAGTACGGGACTTGTTACTGCCAATACATACAAGACACCCTGCTGTGAGCAAGTAAGACATGCTGCTGCTGTACAATATAGCGTTCAAGAATTACCCGTAGCAGATCTATACAGGTGGAGCTGGGGAAGGTGGAGGGTTTCTGAAAGCACGCTGCACTGCTAAGGCAACTGCTACCCATGTATTTGAAGTTTGAGCACACAAGCTCATTGGCTACTGATACAGCAGGAACCAATCAGCTGTGTCCTACAGAGAATGAAATGATTACGAGCAGGTTGAGTTAAAAGACCTATTAGCCTGCGCGATCTAGAGTTTCATGACAGAACTTTATATTTCTACATTTTATTTTAGCTGTTTGCAGATGTTAAAATAAATCGATTACAAAGCTATCATTTTATTTAATCACTTTATATTATATTCTATTATATTATATCGTTAATGCAAAATGAAAAGGATGTTTAACAATATGTTGAAACCTTTATGTCACAGAAAGCAAACAAAGTAAAATAAATGGCCCATAAATATTTAACTACTCAAATATACAAATATATAAACACACAATGTCATTATTTTCAGTAGTATGATATTTGCATTGACTGTGTAAACAGCTTCGGGTTCAGCAACTGCTTAAACATTACTTTTTATTTTTGTTTGTTTAATAATACATGAATAATGCCGCCCACTCCCTCGGGTATGGGTACATATCAAATCACTGCCTCTCTCTTGAAGGATCTCAGAACTGTGCATGTTCTTGGGGTGCTATCAAGCAATCAACACTGTCATGATGTCATTTTCTGGCTTCAGAGGGATTAATCACATGGCATTTACAACTCAATTGATTGGTAGATTTGAAATGTCATACATTAAGAGGTTGCTTCATTTCATTTTTGGGTAACACTTTATTTTGATGGTCCCTTATGAACATTCTGTTGACTATAACTTTGCAACTACATGTCAACTAACTCTCATTAGAGTAGACCGCCTGCTTAATATCTGCTAACTATTTATTGTGATAGTCCCCCAGCTATCTTTGCAAGTACATGTCAACTTATTCTAACACTAACAGTCTACTAATACCGTACTAAGACTCTAATGAGAGTTAGTAGACATGTAGGTGCAACATTACTTATAGTCAACAGTATGTGTTAAAGGGACCATCAAAATAAAGTGAAAACAGTTTTGTTTATAGATTTATAGTTTTCAAATTGCATGCATTCAGATGAATGCTAAGAAATGTCTTTCTCCTGCTAGACATCCTTTTTTTTTTCTTCACAAGACAGATTTATAGTTTGTGTAGTGCTCATCAGACTTCACCTCCCCATCTGCCTGTCTTCCTGAGTTTCACAGTCTCTCTCTTCATTTGTCTGTTTGTCTCCACCTTTCCCTCCATCCTATTTGTGCTGATTTCAGCTTAAAGTAGCAACATTAAAGTGCTCTTTCTCCATTGGTAAGCCTCTGGCAAGCTTCCTGGGCCTATTCTCCCTGACATAGACCCCTTAAAAAGGCTCCTTTTA
This sequence comes from Anabarilius grahami, assembly GCA_003731715.1. Classification (NCBI taxonomy): domain Eukaryota; kingdom Metazoa; phylum Chordata; class Actinopteri; order Cypriniformes; family Xenocyprididae; genus Anabarilius; species Anabarilius grahami. The sequence goes on along the minus strand of RJVU01037554.1, from coordinate 2,642,376 downwards.
TAGAGAGGCTGGGGAGATGCAGACAGGACTGTGTGTGTGTGTTTGTACAAGAAAGAGAGAGTGAGAGAAATGCAGAGACAGAGAATTGGAGACACGGATAGATGAATATGTGAGATGGCGTTCCCCAAATAACACGTCAAATGAAATGTAATCATATCAAGGTATGGAAATTCTCAGTAATGTGACATGTTTTGTGTGGATGATAATGTTGGTGGGCGCAGTGCAGTCGTTTTGTTTAAGTTACAGTTCCAGCTATTACTAACAACTGATATTTGATTAGTATTAAAGCTCTCTACCATGTTAATCAGAGTTTTAGTCCTAACCAGTAAATTTCTATTTCTATCCATGACATCACTTCTGGTACCACCGTCCACTCCAAACACCCTTTGGACCAAAGTAGCACTCCTAGTGTATATTATTCATCAAAAATGGACATGCACTCTTAAAAATAACATACACTCTTTATTGGCATAGGTGGTTCCATGAAGAACTTTTAAAATTCATTGCACAACATGTTCTTTATAGTGAAAAAAGTTTCTTGTTCTTCAAACAAAGAAAAAATGGTTCTTTTGGGAAATGTTCATTAAAAAGTTCTTTGGGGAACCAAAAATGGTTCTATGGCATTGCTGGGAAATCTTATTTTTAAGTGTGGAAAGACTGTTTATAGAAATTTAGAATCAGATATGATAAGACCAATCGTTTAAATACCACGCGGAGAATCTTAAAAAGCATGTTGTCTATAGAAACATACACAAAGTCATGACATTACAAGGCAGTATATGTAAATGTAGATGTATATGTATGGAAAACACAGGCAGCGAATTACAGCCATGGAAGCCAGCGATCAAACTGGGCAGATTCGCAGATTCTACCCGACCTAAAAAGCCTCAGCAATTATCTCAAAATCTCTATGAACGGGAGCATATTAAAACGCGATATCAACTTATCATAAATCAATAAATCAACTAATTATCTTACAGTGTGTAAGTCTCCTCGCCTTCCAATGTCAGTTGAGCTCGCTCCTGTTGCGTGTCTTCAAACTGGCTACCCGCGGGAGCATCGAGTCTGAGGAGGACGGCACTGGATTTTTTGAATTTGGACTGCAGTACCCATTTCAACCACTAGCTGTCATTCTTACATAGACCACCTTTAATAGAAGGATGATTTTTTTTTTTTTTTTTTGTATGGGAATCTGCAAAAAAGAATAAAAGATGCAGAGTGAATTACGAATGGAGCATCTCAATTCTTGTGTTTCTCTGGTCGTTTCTGCACGAACTATAGTATTAAGCGCATTCTAAACTCAGTATCACAAACATTAACTTGCATTTCCTATCAAGCATATAAACATAACTTGCTCAATTAAAACAAAAACAAAAATTTTTAAACTTAATTTGAACTGTTGCATTATTCTTTGCCTGTTGAAAACTTGTAGAGTATGTACATTTTCAGTTGAAGCATAAATTACATGCTCTGGATCAACCATGACAATTATAATGTTCTAATGTGTCACGACTCTTTTTGTTCTATATACACGCATATTACCTCGTTTGAGTTTTCGTTAACTCTAATACAAAATTGGTATACAATTCACACAAAATGGTGGACATCAGTGAACCCCACGTGCGTCACTGAACTCATATTACTCTTCACTGATCTGTTTAACCATTAAGATACAAGCAACAAAATAACTATTACTCTTCACAAAATATTCTCCTCTCTATACACAGTACCGATCCCTGTTCTGTGCACAGACTCTCACGATAGTCATCTCTAATCACACTACATTCAAGGGTTGTCAAAACACAGTTTTAATACTCAAGAACCACTTACCTGCATGTCATGCCCGGGACTCCGTAAACGTGTAATATAGAAGATTATCTTACCTGCAAAGAAAAATAAAGCATAGAGTCAATTACAAATGGAGCGTCTCAATTCTTGTGTTTCTCTGAGCTCCCCCTAGCGGTCTGGCTATCTTATGACGCTGTATATACAAGTGAATAGATGCACCATTACTGCAGATCTCTTATTAAAATAATAAACCAGAGTCCATGAAACACAAATACTCCCAACCATTTGGGTTTGGATAGATCTACATAGAAAGATATAAACTCTTAAAATTTTCATCCGTGATTGGCTGTGTTTTGTGATTGTATCGTCATGCCCTATTTTCATGTTCATTGTGGACAGACAATTTGCTGGAATTGCCTTGTTAGAACATGGTGTTATAGGTTTGTACTATTTGTACTAGGTGTATTTTTATTTATTTATTTATTTTTAGCTTTTGTAAATGTTCGACTTCCAAAGAAATCTAAGTTCTGTTTACCTCTTGATTTTTTTTAACTTATTCTAGAACTGTCTTTATTATAGAACAATAGTTGATGTCTTTTTAGACAGCTGTTGTGAGGTCGCTTGCAATTAACATTCAACTCCAACCGGGCCCGGCATTCTAAAAAGTAAAAGTACACACATGTGTCGGTCTCAACAATTACCCATTAGGCTGTGGGCTAGTTTATTTGATTTAGAGTTATTAGTGGCTATGAGAAGCTTTAGCGTTAGAGTGACTCAGATTATGAGTTATTGTGGTCTCACTGAGCATAACTTTAGCTAAAGGTAATAACTGGGTTTACCACCTAAGTTTAGATCTCTGTGCCATTCGTACACTTACTTGCATTAGGTTATACTGCATTTGAACTACTATTCTTGAGGATTTTTATTATTATAAGTAATACATTTCATCAAGGACATGCATTATCCTGAATTGTTACCAGTATGTGTATGCAACAAATTCCGATACATGCTAAACAGTTTTCCCACTTTAAACCCGTCATAGGCCGCAGGTGTTGTCCTGATGTGCTTGAAATACACCCAAGGACCCTCTCTTGAAATCTGTCGTCTTCATTGTTATGGTTTCAGGGGCTTGACTTAATTTTTCACTGACAGCGCATTCATTTTAGGGCCTGCATAACTACCTCTGCAGCTTCTCCTGAGATGTACATGTGCACTAGGCCATCTGTTTATACATAAATACTTTTATTGCATCACATTAAACACTATTTATTCAACCTTGACCATCTCAACTTGTTCCTGTTGCCATGGGCATGGACATTATAGCTATTGATGTATGCTTCCTTCAACTATTTTTTTTTTCTTATTCTTCTTCTTCCCACGTTATTGTTCTGTAGAATGAATGCAAAACTGTTTTAAAAGCTCGTCTTTACTCTTCTGAGAAGTTTTATAGCTTTCTTCTCAGGGTCATATTTGACGGTTTGGAATATAGATGTTTTACACTGCAATATCTTCCAGAATTTTCAATTGTGCCAGTCAGTTTAGGAATTCAAAGACAGGCCATTAAAAACCAGATGTGAACATAAATGAGATGACGATTCAAGCTGAACGACAATTATGAGTGGAGAGTCACAGTTGTTGATTTGGATGAAAATCTTTATTCTTAAGACAAAGAATTGATAAAGAATCATGAACATGGTGGATTTGTGCAGGGTTGTGCATGAATCTATATCATCTGGTTATGTAAAAGCTGTGTGTAAAGTAATTTTGCTTTATTATAGAATAGAATGCATATAAAATGTCTGCTAACTGACAGACATCGCTGAAATAGAGAGATCACTCATGTCGCTGTGACAGCCCTAGACTCTAAAAATAGTCAAAAAAAGAGTCAGCGGAGTGATCTGCACTTGTTTAGCTAATCAGAAAACAACAAAATCAGAAAGATTCTTTGCCTGTCAATCTTTTTTCTAACATTTGCGTTTGCAGAGATCCAAAGATGTCTATAATACATCGAAGGAGTTATCCATTAGCATTCCCAAATAGTGTTGGGGAAAGTTACTTTCAAAAGTAATGCATTACAATATTGTGTTACTCTCTACAAAAGTAACTAATCGTGTTACTTAGTTACTTTTTATGAAAAGTAATGCACTGTGTTACTTTTGTGTTATTTTTTTCTCACCTGGGCTGGGCTTGTTTGTTTTTAATAACAAAAAAAGGTATATTCTGGCAAATGTAAAGGCCCTTTCTCACTAAAAAAGAAATAAGGAAATGCATGCCTGTACAGTAGAGGATGCAGCTCAAACAAACCTTTCAGATGTGCCTGTGCTGACATCACTAACCCTAAAATTTACAAAAACCCTGCCCCCGGGAACACACAACAAAGGGGGGCAAGGCCATGTTGAACTCTTTAGAGAAGAGGAAGACTTGTTGTAGTAGAGTGTTGTTGCCATGCCATCATTTAATGCCGGACTGCTTCACAAACGAGGGTCAATTCAATGCTGGATAGCTTTCCTGTAGCTCAGTGGTTAGAGCATGGCACTAGCAATGCCAAGGTCATGGGTTCGATCCCAGGGATTGCACATACTCAGATACAAATGTATAGTATAATGCAATGTAAGTCGCTTTGGATAAAAGCGTCTGCCAAATGCATAAATGTAAATGTAATGTAAATGGATTTGCACAAAAGATTAACATGATGGCACATGCTAGTCAAAGAGTTGAATCAACCCCACAGCAACTACATAAATGTATCCACTAACCATTCAGAAACGTCCAGTTGCGTTCCAAAAGTTGAGTCTCTCCATCAGTGTCCGACTCCGGTTTGAACATGTAAGGCTGAACACCATTACTGACAATAGACATTTTGGCTGCGTGAGATTCTCTAGCTTTGTTGTTGTTGAGCAAACGAAGCGCGAATTGTTAAATCTCCGCTCTCTTTTGGAAAGCGGCCGGAAGCAGCAGCTCATTTGCATTTAACCCTCAGGGGTCTGAGGATTTTTGGGGCCCTGGAGAAGTTTTGACATGCCCTGACATTTGTGCTTTTTTCAGTTGTTCATAAGCATATTAATGGAAAAAGTGTCATTACACTGTATTCAGCACAAACTAGGCTATAATAATATGTGAGGAACATGTATGTACATCTTTGTGTTTTTGAAGGAATAACGTTTATGCGTGGTTATTGAAAAAACAAAAAACTTAAGTCACTGAAATAAAGCCAAAAAATATATATTAAATCTGTGTTCACAAGACTTCTGGGTATTTGAGGTTGTAGCCTAGAGTTTTTGCTTCAAAATGAGGAAAAAAATTATGCTGCCTACTCCTTCATATAAAACAATAGAGAGATTTAAATTTTGTAAGACACTTTTTGTCAAGAAACACAGTATGCGTGGAGGCGTGAATCATCATGAATAATGGGTCATTTACACCTGAGAAGACAAAAGAATCGCATAATGAGTTGTAATGACCTGCATAAATAATGAGCTCTTTCAGTCAGGTAGGCTGTGAAAAAACCCTCTGTGACACACACAAAAATGACATAGTTTTGCTCACACCCAAATCGGGGCAAATTTGACAAGTTATAATAAATGATCTGTGGGGTATTTTGAGCTGAAACTTCAAAGGGACAACAGAGACTTATATTACATCTTGTAAAAGGGGCATTATAGGTCCCCTTTAAAAAAGGTTTTGGGAATGTTCCTATGAAGCCAAGAAATACTGTCTCTGTAGGCAGCTCACTGGGTTTTGCAACACACCAAGCACTGCACTCTTTGCACTCTGTCAAATACTTGTTGGACCTTGGCGGTAGAAGTAAAACGGATGAGAGTTGGACAGATGAGATATGAATGGTTGACATCTGCACAGTAATATAGAGCAGGGAATTGAAAATTGCATCTAAATGGAATACTAAGCCTGCTAGGAGCAAGATCTGCTGAGTTCTGACCTTGTGTTTTACCGTGGTCATTGAGAAATAATGAGATACCTGCTATGAACCGGTCACATCTGAGTCTTAGCAAAATGGCACAGAATACAGCTCCATCAGAGGAATTTCACAGAGTGGAGAAATTTGCCGTTGTAGCATAGAAGCGAATGGAATAAAAAGGGCAAAAGAGAAGAGAGGTGTTTTGGGTGCATAGTCTATGCATCTTTATCATAGATGCGGGTTCACAGGATAGTCAAGCATGTTTTCTAATATGCAGAGCACAGTCTTGTGGTCAGACTATTCAATATCTCAATCCTGGTGAAAAATGGCTGGGTCACTAATAGGGCAGTGCAATATAATTACAGTGCTGGTCAGGTTTTTCGAGAACAGTGATTTTGAATTGCCAACTTATATAACAGCAGCTATCATATCTGCCAGGCAGCATTTGAATGAATGCTCACTCTGATTTAGTGAGCCCTGATGCTCAAGGATACATTATCTATATTGATTGCATCAATGTAGATGGCAGTCACTCAAAAGAAGCATTATCTTGATAAAAACGTGTGAGAAAAAACCCTCTTAAAGTCCAGAGCTCTGGCACAGACCCAGAATCGTCCAGTCACACAGACCGACACAAAATGCAAAATGGGACTTTAAGTGCGTGTCAACAAATTATGCCGTAAAACTTTCTGAATGCTGAGATGGCAATGCTTCACTTTATCTCCGATTGCAATGCACAACTTCATTGTCGCAAATAATTAAGCCAAGTGGATCTTTAATGCTAAAAAATTCACAACATTATGTAAAGGTACAGCATTCAAAATGACTGTCAAAGAACTATTTGTGATAAAATTATTTCTATTTATGTCTTTTTATATGTCTGTGCTTTAGACAAGCGCTAATTGGTCCCTGTTTTACGTTTTTCCTGCATACTAAAAATCTGCTCATTATTTCTGTCCTCTGGAGATTAATTTATGGAATAATGTGCTGAAATTTTATACGAGGTCACAAGGTTAATATTGGGAAAAACATGCTGAAGGTATGTGATCAAAATGACCCAGGTCTTGATTTCTCCACTGACAATCAGTAGGGAAATATAGCAACACTGATTTTAGATCAGCACAGCAATTCAGTTCATACAAAGATTCTTGCTTAGACTGCTGATTTTGTTCAAGAATGCTTACCATTATTTAGTACTGAATTCATTCAATAAAATAAAAAAGCTCAATGTATAAAAGCTTAAGCATACAGTAAATGCTTAATATGTAATATGTATTTTTACTTGCTTGATTTAAAAAAAAAAACCCTTTTATATAATTTTACAAAGTATTATTTTTATTATATATTTTTATTTATTTTATTACATGACTCGTGCGCACAGAAAGCCGCTTCAGACAGTGAGCTAGTGTTCTGATGAATAATGCTACCTATTAGATTGTGCTACCAACACTATATTTGCATTGTTTCAAGGGTAGAATTAGGGTAGGGGTAGGTAAGGATGTTAATAAAGCCTCAAACCTCATGAATATGATGATGGTAGCACAATCTGATAGGTAGCTGTGGCAACCAGGGCGGGCGAGAGCCGTGAGAGAACGGCGCGAGGCCGGTGGCGCGAGAGATAATGAGCTCCACCTGGGAGGCGCGCCGGCCTCGAGTCTCTCACGGAGGAGCTCCGGGAGCATAAAAGGAGGAGCGACGACAGTGAAGGACGAGAGAGGACCAGGCCTGGACTTTATTTTATGTTTTATTATGTTTGTGTGGCCGGCAGACGTCCTCGAGGGTCTGCCGGCATTACTTTCGTTTTGTATTTGTTTATTTGATATTAAAGTTTTGTTGAATGTTCGCCGGTTCCCGCCTCCTTCTTCCCGTATTTACGAACTGTGTTACAGTAGCATTTGTCAATGTCGAATTGTGCTACTAACACCGGATGCATTGAGTTCTCTTTTGAGCTTCAACAGACAAAAACACACACAATTATGCCAAAATGCCCGTTTTGTCGAGTATCCTTAGTCTTAAATGAGTTAAATAAAGTCTTAAATGAACACAGAGAGTTCTGAGAAAATAAAGACGCAGATCCGCATCATGTGTGGCAGGTCTTAAAGTAACAGTAGCCTAATAAACCTGCTGTTGTCTGCCATTAATGTTAATCAAAGAGCAAAAGAAAAAAAAATCACTCACTGCTCTTAAGTGTATAACTTTTGTAGCTTTAATAAACTAATAAAAATTCATCTATATTTTAATCTAAATTATGCTGTGAAGACTGTGAAGTGTTTGATAACTGCCTTGTTTCTGGATATTTCCTACCTGTTAGATCAAATATTTAAAATATACTGTTTTTATGTTGTTTCTACATTAATTTGTAGATTAAATGTTAAATTATTACCATATAAAATATATTAAAAACTTTAATGCTAATTACAGAACAATGTGTGGTTAGTTTATTTATTTTAAATCAATTGACAGTATATTTATAAAACGGTTAGTTCCTTGATTCTGATTGGTCAATAGCTGTGTTTTATTCTCGATAAAACACAGCAACGACCGCTTGTATCACGGCACAACACCCTTAGCAACCAATCTTAGCAACGTAAAATGTTTGTTCTCTATTTATATTGTTCATTGAAGCTTACTGTATTATGTAGAACTAGAAGAGTATTGTGAGAAATAGATCTAGTGAGCGAGTTTATTACCTGCATTCAGAATTAGCATTTTCTTTCAGGTCAGTCCTATGTTCACAATAAAAAATCTGTTTAAATGTCCGATGTATTATCTTGTCCTTTTAACAGTTAAGGGGTTTTCCCAAGACTTACAGTGCTAGTCAAAGCACTTGTTAGTTGCGTCTTGTTCTGTGTTCACAACAATTCAATCTTGTGAAAGTCTTCACTACTGACTGACACACTTATAAAGACAATCTTTGCCGCCATCTAATGGCGTAATAATGTAACTTCTGTTGCTGATCACGGTCAGTGACTATTTTTTTCCGGCGGAAGGAAGGCTTTTAGTTAAAGTTTGCTTCATGAAAAATGCATTAATACATATTTTTGGCTTTAATATTTGTATTGTGTGGTAACCGTTTTATAAAGCAATAAGGTATCAAGGCTAGTGCTGTATCGTGAATAAGTCACAATACAAATGGCCCTTGTTATATAATGCAAAGACATCCATACAATTGTGGCATAAGTGACTTTTTCTGACTTCTGTATATAAATATATATTTCAGCTGAGTTAACCATACTAAAACCTTATTTCTGTAACATCTCACAGACTTTTAGCAGTTCTCTTCCAAGCCTCAATTTCCCCTGAAATGACTCTCACATCCGCACTCTCATTCATAATCACACTCCCTCCAGCATCCACTTGATGACAGCACAGAATTGCTGATTCCCACCATCACATACTATAGTGCGGCCCTGCATGACACCAGATGACCAAGCATCAATGCTCAGCCAGAACACTCTGGATTTTCGTGCTATTTTCATGTCGCATACAATCTTGCATGATAGGAAATAGAAGGCAAGGGATCTTTAAAGCAATGAGAGAGTGTTCTCTGATGGACCCTGACGGATGCATGCTTCCCTCGGATTCTGACTCTATTTCTGAACATCAATACTAAACGTAGCATCGCCTGCCACCTGACTCAGATAGGAATGACTGGAGAAGGAGAGCAGATGAAGAGGCACACGCACTCACTCAGCCTCACAAGATGGTGCAGCTGTGTTATACATGTGCTGAACAAGACAGCCGCAGCGGCAGAACTTGTATGATGTCTCCAGGCTCATGGATACTGCAGACAGAAAAGAGGAGATGAGGAAGGATCTAATAGCTCAGGAGAAAAGCTCATCTGTGTTAAAATGTATCTTCATTCAACTGAAAGGTTTCATTTCAAATAATACTAATATGAACATATTTATTCAAACTGTGGTTACACTTAATTTTAATGTGTCTGTGTTACAGTGTACAGATACACTTGAGTACTGAGTAATAATAATTAACTATGTACGAGTTAGGATTGGGATGTGGTTTAGGGTTAACATGTAATTATGTACAAAAAAAAAGTGTGCCAAATGTAAAAACAATACATAAATTAACTAAATAAATGCATAGAAAATATTTTGGTAGGAGAATCATGCAGGTATCGGCGTAAGTGTTACGGTACAATGAACACTTCCGACGTTCTGCTCCTTCGTGTTTCCTTCTCCATGAAGTCTCTGGCAGGTTTTAATCAGGTCCAGCTTAGCTCACAATTTATTTTTCTCCAAGCCAAGTCAATATATTAGCATATGATTAATTACTCTCTGTAAATACGCAGACAGTGAACTTGATGAGGTTTGCTAATTCCGAATGCTGATAAGGCTAAACAGAAGAGATGAATTGCACTGTGGGTAAAGCTGTCAAGTATTTGCTTTTTTCAGTAATAAACTCATCTTCAGGATATCCAAATGTCATTATGATACACTGGCTTATTTTCTTGACAGCTTTCCTTTTTGTTTACCTCACTTGAACAGGGAAACCCTCAAAGATTTGTTTTATTTTTTTATTTTGTAAAAATTAACCTATAAAGAAAAACTCAAGACAAATATTTAAGTACATGCACCATACACTGTTGTGGTTTCCCTATAAGCTGTAAGTTTCACATGTTGTATTTTTAGGATTAAAAAAAAAAAAATCTGTAAAATGTTAACACGCAACCTTGCAACATAAGGAGCTAAACTGACAAAAGTTAATGCTAAGTTAGTTTTTTTCTGTATATATAAGCCTTACACTCTGTTATTTCCTTTCCTTTCCTTTCCTTTCCTTTCCTTTCCTTTCCTTTCCTTTCCTTTCCTTTCCTTTCCTTTCCTTTCCTTTCCTTTCCTTTTCTGTCCTGTCTGTTCCTTTCCTTTCCTTTCCTTTTCTGTCCTGTCTGTTCCTTTCTTGTCCTTTCCTTTCCTTTCCTTTTCAGAAATCAGAATCAGAATCAGAAAGAGCTTTATTGCCAGGTATGTTGTTTACACATACTAGGAATTTGTTTTAGTGACAGAAGCTCCACAGTGCAACAGAGTGACAGCGACAAGACAAGACACATAATAAAAGGAATAAAATAATAATATACGAATTTACAAGATAGACAAAGTGCAAAAAAAAAAGCAAAAAACAATATATAATATAGACAATTGTATGTACAGTTATGTGTGCAAATTTGAAGTATAAGTAAGTGTTTTAAGTAAATAATGTGTAATAGTGTTGTGTGTTCCATGTTTGTCAAGTGTTCATGAGATGGATTGCCTGAGGGAAGAAACTGTTCCTGTGTCTGGTCGTTCTGGTGCTCAGGGCTCTGTAGCGTCGACCAGATGGCAACAGTTCAAAGAGGGAGTGTGCTGGATGTGAGGGGTCCAGAGTGATCTTCTTTGCCCTTTTTCTCACTCTGGATAAGTACAGTTCTTGGAGAGTGGGGAGGGTTGTGCCAATGATTCGCTCAGCAGACCGGACTACCCTCTGTAGTCTTCTGAGGTCAGATTTGGTAGCTGAGCTGAACCAGACGGTAATTGAAGTGCAGAGGATGGATTCAATGATGGCAGAGTAGAACTGTTTCAGCAGCTCCTGTGGCAGGTTGAACTTCCTCAGCTGGCGAAGGAAGTACAACCTCTGCTGGGCCTTTTTCACAGTGGAGTCAATGTGAATGTCCCACTTCAGGTCCTGTGAGATGGTGGTGCCCAGGAACCTGAATGACTCCACTGCAGTCACAGTGCTGTTCATGATGGTGAGTGGGGGGAGAGCAGGGGGGTTTCTCCTGAAGTCCACGATCATCTCCACTGTCTTGAGCGTGTTGAGCTCCAGGTTGTTAAGACTGCACCAGACAGCCAGCTGTTCAACCTCCAGTCTGTAAGCAGACTCGTCTCCGTCCCGGATGAGGCCGATGACTGTGGTGTCGTCCGCAAACTTCAGGAGCTTGACAGAGGGGTCTTTAGAGGTGCAGTCGTTGGTGTAGAGGGAGAAGAGCAGTGGGGAGAGGACACAGCCCTGAGGGGCGCCGGTGCTGATGGTGCGGGTGCTGGATGAGAATTTTCCCAGCCTCACTAGCTGCTGCCTGTCTGTCAGGAAGCTGGTGATCCACTGACAGACAGAGGTGGGCACGGAGAGCTGAGTTAGTTTGGGCTGGAGGAGTGATGGGATGATGGTGTTAAAAGCAGAGCTGAAGTCCACAAACAGGATCCTCACATAAGTCCCTGGTCTGTCCAGATGCTGGAGAACATAATGCAGTCCCATATTGACTGCATCATCCACAGACCTGTTTGCTCGGTAAGCAAACTGCAGGGGGTCCAGTAAGGGTCCAGTGATGTCCTTCAGATAAGCCAGAACCAGTCTTTCAAATGACTTCATGGCCACAGACGTTAGAGCCACAGGTCTGTAGTCATTAAGACCAGTAATTTTGGGTTTCTTTGGGACGGGGATGATGGTGGAGCGTTTGAAGCATGAGGGGACTTCGCACAGCTCCAGTGACCTGTTGAAGATCTGTGTGAAGATGGGGGCCAGCTGGTCAGCGCAGGTTTTCAGACAGGCTGGTGAAACGCTGTCTGGGCCTGGTGCCTTTCTTCTCTTGTTCTTTCTGAAGACCTGGCGCACATCATCTTCACTGAACTGAATTGTAGGTGTGGGGGAGAGGGGGGTTGTTGGAGGTGTGAATGGTGATGATGATGATGATGATGATGATGATGATGATGATGATGATGATGATGATGATGATGATGATGATGATGATGATGATGATGATGATGATGATGATGATGATGATGATGATGATGATGATGATGATGATGATGATGATGATGATGATGATGATGATGATGATGATGATGATGATGATGATGATGATGATGATGATGATGATGATGATGATGATGATGATGATGATGATGATGATGATGATGATGATGATGATGATGATGATGATGATGATGATGATGATGATGATGATGATGATGATGATGATGATGATGATGATGATGATGATGATGATGATGATGATGATGATGATGATGATGATGATGATGATGATGATGATGATGATGATGATGATGATGATGATGATGATGATGATGATGATGATGATGATGATGATGATGATGATGATGATGATGATGATGATGATGATGATGATGATGATGATGATGATGATGATGATGATGATGATGATGATGATGATGATGATGATGATGATGATGATGATGATGATGATGATGATGATGATGATGATGATGATGATGATGATGATGATGATGATGATGATGATGATGATGATGATGATGATGATGATGATGATGATGATGATGATGATGATGATGATGATGATGATGATGATGATGATGATGATGATGATGATGATGATGATGATGATGATGATGATGATGATGATGATGATGATGATGATGATGATGATGATGATGATGATGATGATGATGATGATGATGATGATGATGATGATGATGATGATGATGATGATGATGATGATGATGATGATGATGATGATGATGATGATGATGATGGTGATGGTGATGATGATTTCTCAAACCTGCAATAAAACTCGTTCAGATCGTCTGCCAGGTGTTGATTTGCCACAGAGCTGGGGGATGGTGTCTTGTAATTGGTGATGTCTTTTAGACCTTTCCACACTGAAGCTGTGTCATTAGAAGAGAACTGTTTCCGAAGTTTATCAGAATAATTCCTCTTTGCCACTCTAATCTCCTTTTCCAGTGTGTATTTGGCCTGTTTGTACAAGACTCTGTCCCCTTTTCTGCGAGCATCTTCTTTGGCCTGACGGAGCTGGCTGAGTTTTGCAGTGAACCAGGGTTTGTCATTGTTGTAAGTGAAATGAGTCTTTGTAGGAATGCACAAATCCTCACAGAAACTGATATATGATGTAACAGTCTCTGTGAGCTCGTCCAGATCGCTGGCAGCAGCTTCAAAAACACTCCAATCAGTCCATTCGAAACAGGATTGTAAAGCCTGCTCTGTTTCGGTGGTCCATCTCTTTACAGTCTTTGCTACAGGTTTAGCTGATTTTAGTTTCTGTCTGTAGGTCGGTATGAGATGAACTAGACAGTGATCAGAGAGCCCCAAAGCTGCCCGTGGGACAGAGTGATATGCATCCCTTATTGCTGTGTAACAGTGATCCAGTGTATTACTGTCTCTGGTGGGACAAGTAACATGCTGTCTGTATTTTGGAAGTTCACGTGAGAGAACGGCTTTATTAAAGTCCCCGAGAATGATTAGAACAGAGTCCGGGTGTTGTTGCTCGCTCTCTGTGATCATATCAGCGAGTATCTGTAAAGCTGAGCTCACGTGCGCTTGCGGAGGAATGTAGACACTCACCAGAATGAACGAACAAAACTCCCGCGGCGAATAGAACGGCTTGCAGTTAATGAAGAGTGTTTCAAGATCTGGACAGCACGTCTTCTTTAACACAGTTACATCTGAACACCACCTTTCGTTGATGTAAAAGCACGTACCACCACCGCGTGATTTCCCCGTTGATTCTGCGTCGCGATCTGATCTGAACAGCTGAAAGCCCGGCAGACTTAACGCGCTGTCCGGAATGGCGTCGTTCAGCCAGGTCTCCGTGAAGCACAGAGCAGCAGAGTTTGAAAAATCCTTATTTGTCCGGGAGAGCAGAAGGAGTTCGTCTGTTTTGTTGGGAAGAGAGCGGAGATTTGCCAGATGGATGCTGGGGAGCGGCGTTCTTAATCCGCGCTGTCTGAGTTTCACAAGCGCACCGGCGCGCTTTCCCCGTCTGCGCGTCTTGAAGCGTCTTAACAGCGCTGCCGCTGCGCCGACTACAACGTTCAACAAAACGTCTGAATAATCGAAATCCGGTAAAAGATTTTGTGGTGTGTACTGCCGAATGTTCAGCAGTTCATCCCTGGTAAAACTGATGGTGTTTGAAAAACAAAAAACAGGAAAAACGAACAAAAACAGAACAAACACTGAAGAGCTATGCACTGAAGCTGCCATGCGCGGCGCCATCTTGCGTGTTTATATTAAGCCATTGTTTGCTATATTAACCCCTTTTATATTTGACCCTTAAACTAATTGCATTAATCATTTATATCCATCTATTGTAAAGCAACTGATGCTAATTCAGAACTTTTTTGTTTCTGATTCTAACTTTATTCTGTTTCTTCATTAAAATAATGGCAGATATCTAGAAAAGCTGTAAATAACTGTAAGAAAAACTGTAAGAAAAACAGAAATAAACCCACTTATTTGTAGTCAACAAATCCTGTCCTGTCTCTTCCTTTCCTTTCCTTTCCTTTCCTTTCCTTTCCTTTCCTTTCCTTTCCTTTCCTTTCCTTTCCTTTCCTTTCCTTTCCTTTCCTTTCCTTTCCTGTCCTGTCTGTTCCTTTCTTGTCCTTTCCTTTCCTTTCCTTTCCTTTCCTTTCCCCAGGACTGCCACTGGTTCATCCTTATTTTCAACCTTATTTTCACTTTCCAAAGTAGTCATATATTTGTAACAATGCGCATATTGCAAAGCTTTTTGTGTGAGGAAGTTTGCTGTGCCTCCTTCCTCATCAATAGCTCTGAATCCAAAAAATAGTTCTGCCTATTCGTCAACACTTCATGCCTTTATACATATCTTCCCTCTCACTCTCCTTCCTTTGTCTATCTCTCCGCATCAGTGCTCCATTCCCCACCCCTGCGCTCCGCTACAGAGCATTCCGCCCTTAATCCTCTTTCCGAAGCCAGCCAGCCTTGCAGCCTCGCTCCTTCAGTTTTTAAGTGACAATATTCCGTAAACATGCAACACAGAGGTTTACGAAGCACCTCAGGTTGTACGATTCTGCTGGTTACTGTAACATGAGGAGCCTTTGGAGCTCGAGTGATGAATAACTCCTCTTCCTCCTGCATGGTGAGGTTCTGTTAATTTATGCATTAAGTTGGACAGGATCCAGTTCAGAAATTTCCAGTGGCTCTTAGACATCAGGAGAGGCTCAAATCATTTTCCTGAGAGTAATTGGAGGGTGCGAGGAAGGCCATTAATGCGGCGAGGCCAGAGAAACAGAGCCAGTGATCAATCAAGCGCATACAAGCTGTGAGGTCCATACACAACACCACTCATTTTCATCTAAAGCATTTTAATAGATGTTTGTGCGGTGGATGAAACAATTACTGGTTTGACGATGAACCACAATACAATTCTAGATGGTTAGTATTACACTACGTCCAAACCAAACGCGATGCGATAAGATTCCAGCGGCAAAGAAATTTGTCTGAGACTACGAGATGCGACAAAATCAATCAGAAGAGTGTGTGAGCGGAGTTTACTCTGCAAGTGCACTGCACTCGCAATGAAATGGATAAGTACACGATCAAAGTCATAAATATTACACCATTTTAAATTTATTAAAAACATACTGAGTGACTGAAACAATCTTCAATCAAACAATCAAACTACAGTGAGTCTGCAACAATGTTGTGCAACAATACTGGGCCACCTTAAGCAGTGATTAGTGGAATAGTTCACTCTAAATTTAGATAATATTTACTCCCCAACTAAATCCAACTTTAGATTTCATGTGAAGCACAAAAAGCTGTCAAGCTGCAAAAATGGACCAAAAACATCATAAAGGTATCACAAAAGTAGTCAATTTGACTCATCTGTTGAATGAGTCAAAATGGCACCTCAAAATACAGCAAAACGCCATTGGCCATACCACTTTCATGATACATTTATGATGAGTTTTTGCTGTTTAAGTTCTTCAAGAACCTTTGGAATGGCACAAAGGTGGTAAATAATGACAGTATTTTATTTTTTGGGGTGTATTATCGCTTTAAATCACTAGCTAGTTGTGTAATGCTGGGATTACAGTTACTTTAAAAAGGATTTCCTCATGTACTTTTGAAACAAGAGTGTATGAAATCAATTTCCAGCAAAGGGATCAACAAACGAAACCAAGTTATTCTCCTCTATCGATTCAGCATTCATCTTTGACAAGTTACAAATCTATCAGCATCCACGGAGATCTCTACATATATCTAGTTAAGGTTATTTAAGGTTAATTCATCAATATCCAGCATAAGAGATTTATATGCAGTGCGGCAGGGCCAAATATCGATCGGGTTACAACACGTCCCATATTATCCGCTGGGCAATGCTGTCTTGATTGATTCTAAGGACTGATATCAGTAAGCCTGCGCTCACATTCCCAAACATCCTCCTTTCAGTCTGGAGAAGGGAAAATATTTTATTCCAACATGGCACTGATCACGGACGGCTGTGATGTTATCGTGGGCAGACAGAGGCGCCTCTTCTGTCAATGTTTGAGTTTGACAAAGTGTCTCGCAGACGAGACTCGCTTCTGATTTATAATTCTGTGTGACTAGGGTTTTGTAGAAGCTAATGCACACCTAATATTAAACATCCAACTTTTTTAATTTCCAAAAAATACACTGAAAAAAAGAATTCATCAGTATGTGTAGTATCAGCTAGTCTATCAATACAGTACAGTAAAATAAAACATGTACTCATGAGATCTCATACACTTTTTTTTTGTTCTTGTTTTATGTTCTTAACTTTTATTTTGAAGTTTTGTTATTTTAATTTTTTTTTTTTTTTGTCCTAGCTTGATTGTTTTCTGGTGCTTCTTGTTGTGCTATTGTTTACATAACCTGCTCCTTTTTCATGAGTTTTCATACTTAAGTAGAGCTTTTTGGTCTCTTTTGGTTTTCAATTCCATTTTTCCCCCTCTAATTAAACAACCTGTTCTTGGGTTCTCAACTCCAACTTGAGAGGATATGTTAGATATTTTACATTGTTTTGTATGTGATGCAAAGTAAAATGAAATGCTACTTTCAAGATTAAAATTTCCTCCATAATACTGATCAATAAAACAGAGAAGGCATCAAGTTGGCTGTTCAGTTTGATCAGCCAAAAGATATTAATATTGACCGCTCACATACAGCACTACAGCTACTGTACTGTTGTCAGCATATAATTCACTGACCATAATCAAACATCATTTTCATCCCATCAAGTAAGTGTAACAGAACCAATAATCCTTCCATTTACAGCACTGGCATCTTCCGTAACAACATAAGCTTATTTCATTATTGTAGCTGTGCTTCTGGTCTATGCATGTCTATCAATATGTCCATCTCTGTACAAGAAAAAAATGGCTGGGTGAAGCCCCAATGGCTTGGTTTCAACATCTCATTACGAGAAAGTTGAGATGGGGTTGAGACCTGTGCTGATTGCAGTTCTCCTTTAAATGTAACCGTGCACGTCTTCGCTGGCCTTTGGAAACCCGCCCCCAAGGAGAACGCACTGGCCAGTCATATTACCAGCAGTCGTACTGTACGCACTGCATTCTATACATACTGATTTCGATCACTCACTTTTCACACCAGAATGCATTTGTAAATGACAGTCTTGATAACGTGTGGGATGGAAATTGTCAATTCCAGAATAGATGAGGAACATAGAAGGTCAGCGCCATAACTGTTGGTCTCTCAAGAGCCCCGGTGGGCCATGAGGAGCAAAGCCATCGAGACCTAAACCTTTATCATTCCTAATCAGACAGAAGTGGTGAGAACAGGCTTTGATTGGGGTACACAAAGCACAAGGGGTGTTTTGAAAGAATAAAGCACATGTTATGTGTGGTTGTGCTCACAGGGAAACCTCAGGAACTGATGCAACTCGATAGAAGCAAAGCAAACCGTCTCCCTGAAAGGAAACTAAAAATACAGTGCAGTTGAAAGCCCATTAGTATGATTCAAGTCCAGGATTTTGAGATTTTTTTTGTTAACTTAGTTGAAATTGAGGGGGACTTTTTTTTTTTTTTGTGCAAATATGTCAGTTTTTGTTTGTTCAGCCTGTTGTCAGACATCTCAGCATAGCTTTAGTCTAGAAGAAAAGAAAAAAGGTACATTTGTTAAGAAAAGAAAATATGTTCAAATCATAAAAACTGTGTCAGTTACACAAATGCTCCCCAAAAAGCATAGCAACACAATTTGGATTCTGTTTCTATATTTTTTGAGAACATTGAGGACTAATGATCGCTCAGAAATGATCATAAGTAATATTATCATAAGTAATATTTTTCACATTCCCATTTTTAGGCTACACAACTGCAAATGTTGAAAAACCACTGGCTGGTGAGCAAAAAAGGTAATGTCACGTCCTATAATAGGTGACATTACCTTTTTTGCTCACCAGCCAGTGGTTTTCCAAAGTTACCAGCCACTCAGCACTTTCACTGGCCACAATTATGACATTGATACAATGGGGACAAACTGGCATATAGATATTTTTAATATTATCTCATAATTTGGCAGCAGGTATATTAGGCTGCTGTGACTTTAAGACCTGACGCACGGATCCATTAAACTGTTACACATGCATTTTTTTTCTCAACTGTTTACATTCACTTAAAACATAACTGACTGTGTTTTTATGAATTCTTGCCAAGACTGCTGACTGTTTAAGCACAATAAGCAGCAAAAAAGAACTCAATTTAGTACTGAGAGGTGGCTTTATGTGCTCGCATTTTGGGTGTGAGCACAAAATATGCGGGAATGAGTAAAATTATGAGCAAAATGTGCAATCCCATGCAGAAATTTAACCTCTCAATATTCATATATATCAAATTAAACGAGTCAGCGAGGAGAGGCGGGTTTGTGTGTCAACTCGCTGTCGGAGAGATGAGAGATTGAGAAAGTGCAACTGGTATCATGTATCTGTTCTGCGGAAAATGAGTATTGGAAGCGTTTCAGATATTGCAGTATCAATATGTATCGGAAAATTTATATTTTTGACAACACTACATTGCACTTAGTTTATTATTTCAGATAAAAGACTACAATTGAAAAAAAGTATGTATTATAAATAAAATTCAACCCACCAAAGTGGCTAGTAGGAGTGACTGTGTTACACGCCACTGCTGAAATCCACCCGCATTTGGCGGGTTGGCAGGTGTTAATGTCAAGTCCTGTATTGTAAAGGGGAAGGTGCATGGGACTTTCCTGCTTTTTCATTTGACATTGTATTCACTTGGTCTAAAACATATATTTTTTTAAATTAATGCACTTTCTTTTGTCAATGTATATAAAAAAAAGCTGCAAACGTTGTTGTATTTACTTACAACTTGATTTACACCTTTACAAATCTTAATCTGTTCATACATTTCTTGGTTGGCATTTATTTACTATTTCAGATCCTTAGCTCTTAGATTCAGAGCAATAAAAACCAAGGGTGTGAAAAGTGACCTTGAAAAACTTCCATCAGTGTTATACAGACTTCTGTGAAATTAATGTTTCATATTTTGACAATTCGTCAGTTGGAATTTATAATCATTAAAACTCAGTTGGATTTTGAAATTCAAAATGATTCTGATGTTTTATCATTCCAGCCATTCCAACAAAATGTTGTGCTTTATAATAGTTGCATTTATAAAGCCAAATGCACACCACAAGACTGGAACTCATCAGTCTTGCATGTTTTAAGTCTGTGAAAAAATCAAAACTGCTCTTCAACCACTGCTCTAGCTTTTTTTGCCTCAGAATTGTTTGTTGACATGTCAGCGTGTTTGAGAATGAATTTTGGAATCGCAACCACAGGGAGGCAAAAACGGAGCAAGCTGAGAGAGAGTCAGGAAGGAAAAAATGATCTTGAAACCTAGTGTGTGATTAGTTATATAAAGTTTGCCCCAACACGACACAAAACAAGAAACAGTGTGACTTTAAATGTCTTGTGCAGTTGATCTTATTTATTCGGCTTGTTAGTAACAACATTTGCAGTCGTGCAGCCTAAAAATGGTGCACTTTATTTAAGTAGGGCAACGACAGTAGTTTAAGTATAGAAGCAGATAGTGTGGAATTACCTTTACGTAAGTGGCAGCGTGTCTGGAATTATCGGCCAAGAGAGAGAGTGGCCATGCATTCGATTTCAATAATTGTGTCAAGTGTTATCTCACCCTTATAGCAACTTGCTAAACAATGATTTATCACTTGAAAAAGCACAGTTTTCACTCACATAATTCATTTTGGCCCCCGGCCTGTCAAATACAAGGATGTTCACATGCGCTGCACATATGCTGAGATGTACACACATAATACAGACATTTCTGCTATTTACTCTTCTTCTCTCTTATGCAAACTCACACACAGTGAAAAACAATACTTTTTGCATTTCCATAATGATTATCATCATCTTAGATCCCTGCTGTGAAAATATGCTGCTTATCAAGCTACCTATATTAAAGCAATCAAACCACAGGGGCTGTATTATACTCTACTGATTTAAATATTACTTTTGATTATAAGTCATCATATTTTAATCATGAAATCACATTTGAATATAAATACATACAGTGAAGTGGGGTCCTAAAGTCTGAGATTCACTGGAAATGCGTTTGTTTGTTTGTAAACCTGGAAATAGTTTGAGAGTTTTAAAACAGAAACGTTTTGATGTTAAGATCAGATTTCTTGAACACTGCAAAAATTATGTTCTTACTTGGTATTATTGTCTTGTTTTCCAGTACAAATATCTAAAACATTTTAATTCAAGATACATTTACTTGAGAAGCAAATGTATGTAAGATATTAAGTCTTGTATGCTGAAACAATTATCAGAATATGTGGATTTATGTTTAAAACAAGAAAAAATAATCTGGTTTTCCTTTTGTATTAAGTTTGTTATTCTTACCCCACTGGCAGATTATTATCTTTTTCTTATTTTAAGCATAAACTTTGATTATTTATTTTTTAGAAAACAAAAAAATAATATCCTTAAAATTTAAGAATTTTAAAGGTGCAGTGGGTATGTAATATTGACAGCTAGAGTCTGAAATGGTACTGCAATCAAAATTCAAAATATTGGANAGTGTTTTCCCCGCCTTCTCCTCCTCAGACTCAACCTTCAAGAGGGTTGCCAGATTGAGGACACGCAACAGGAGCGAGCACAATTGACAATGGAAGGCAACGAGCCTTACACTGTAAGTAGATAAGTTCATCAACTCACACATCAGTTGTGGTAAACGGAAGCTCAAACGTGCTGCGTAACACACAAGAATGAACCTCATTGTCTTGTGCACGTTAAGCAAACAAGCTTGAGCTTCCGTTTACCACAACTGATGTGTGAGTTGATGAATGTTTATATGTGAATAAAAGCCTAAATTAAATCTGTTCATCATATAAAGCGATCGTGTTTCTTCAGCAAGAGAAACAGCGAGGAGGACAAGTGGAAACACTAGTGGTTTTCTGGACATTCTCAAGAAGCATCTGTCTGTGTCCAAGTGTCTCTCTCCTGTCAATCCATGTAAAGAGAGTCAGCATGTTCCAGCATGTCATCCGTAAGAAGTGGTAGTGCTTGTGCTTAAAATTGTTCATCAAGGCCCTTGTTTAAAACTATTCTCATGTCTGAGTGGGATATTGATTTATGCATAGCGTCCTGCATCAGAACACAGGGTGAAGTGCAAAGGGAAAATCAGTATGCCACGAAGACTCAAGAGAAGCTGACTGCACTTTTGGGAATGAACATTTTATGCTCACAGTTAGGATTTATCTTTGGGAACTAGTCCCAGATTTCTACATAATGTTCCCCATAATGTCACTAAAATTGTGCCATTTGTTATTTAATGATGGAGCTGCACTTAAAGCAACATGTATTGTGTTTTTTAAAAAGGTATTATGGAAAAAAAACATTCTTGGGCTCTGGTTCTTCTAGAAGACGAAATGGAAGTGTAACAAGGTAATAATGCTCTTGGGAAACAAGTCGCAAAGGTAAAGTAACACTGATGTGTTATTCAAATTCAGCTTCTTTCAGGAAATTAAGAGCTGTTTAAAGTTTAATAGAGGATAAAAGACTTTTCTTTCTGGGAGATGTGACATTTTAGTCAAACTATTGAAAAGGCAAAAAGGCAGTTGAAAACAAACATAAAACACTCTATGGGAAAAAAAAAAAAAACATATTGCCATATTGAGAGTCAAATACATAGGGGAAAATTAGAAGTCACTAATTAGAATCAAAATTTAGTTTATCGTTCCAGTAAAAGTATCTCTCTCTTGTTGAACTTGTATATTTTGTTTAGCAAACCCTTTATGAGATACAGACATCTCTCTTTGGTATCCTAAGGTGCCAGCCCTGGAAAAGGCATTCAGACTTTGCTGGACGTAATTAATCTGGTACGATGGCGCTCTTCATAATTCATCACATCTTGTGAGTCACACTGCCATACACAGAGGCATTAGCTAATGATTTGGCCAGCCCTGTATTTTCATCTTGGGTTGCGGTTTTGGGCCGAGGGCCGGGTTTCGGAGCGGGTATGTTGATGTTAGCTCAGGTCACTAGGGCCTTCAAGTTTAAAAAAAAAAGGTTTAAAAATTCTGTTTACATGCACAACAATATTCAGATTAATGAAGATTTGATTATGTATGCGTTGTGTAATTGTGCTAACTGGATTAAGCCAATATTTTGGTTTCTAAATGGGGGCTGGAACAAAACTAAATTTAGTAAGATGATATTTATATGATATTTTTTTTAATCAACCCTGGGAGATATAAAATAGATGAGAAAATAATAAACTCAGAGACCTATTTATTTATTCTCATGCACCACCACTAATTTTCAGTTTTCTGTCAAAAAAAAAAAAAAAAAGGTGTCTTGTTAACATTGAATTATTTACATTTTACCTCACTGATGTTTATGTTGTCATTTGCATATGCTGTCACCTGTTTACTATATGCAAATGAAGACAAACTCGCTCTGTGACAATATGACAACTGCCTGCTTAAAAACTCTAAGACAGATGACACTCTTTGTCACTTTGAAATACAGAACATGGAAAAAACATGAATATTCAAAACTGGGAAAGCAACAAGCATGTACCAGGAGCTTAATTTAGCATGAAAGATGTTTTCTATCTGCTAATGATATATTCACAGGTTTTATGTTGAGGAAGTTGATGTCTGTTTCTTTTTTGAATATACATAAAGAAGCAACCCTATGTTTTATCTCCTCTCAGCTTGTGTCTTTGAATTATCCGTAGACTGTAAGTTTAAGATTCTGTCACTGTAAACTGAGATGGAGCACACTTGACAAGTTGTGTAGGAAGATTAAATCTTCTCCCTATACAGCTTTTGAAACAGAATTTTGAAAAATAAGAAAAAAAAAAGTCTGAATTATGGTACTTGTACTTGTATAGCAGTGGGGGCAGACC
>RJVU01037554.1:2602522-2618397 GCA_003731715.1 Anabarilius grahami | reverse complement strand
TTTTATAACAACTTGCAAAACTTTTACAGTGAATTTATAAGTCAAGCCACCAAGGGATTTACTTATTCAGTGGGCCAAAAAAAAATATTTTGACTTTTAAGCCATACTTAATATGCATAAGCTACTGTTCAAAAAAATTGGAGTATGTAAGATTTTTTAACGGTTTTGAAAGAAGTCTCTTATGCTCACCAAGACTGCATATATTTGATCAAAAACACTGTAAAACATTAATATTGTGAAATATTATTACAATTTAAATGACTGTTTTATATTTTAAAAATGTAATTTATTCCTGTAATGTCAAAGCTGAATTTTCAGCATCATTACTCCAGTCTTCAGTGTCACATGTCCCTTCAGAAATCATTCTAATATGCTGATTTGCTGCTCAAGAAACATTTCTTATGATTATCAATGTTGAAAACAGTTGTGCTACTGTTTCAGTTTTTGAAACTGTGAGACATTTTTATATATATATATATTCTTTTCAACTGAAGAAAGAAAGACTTAAATATCTTTGATGACATGGGGCTAAGTAATTATCAGGAAATTTTAATTCTGAAGTGAACTAATACTTTGATTAACTGAAAAAACAAAGTGTGTAATTTTGGACACTTCATGCCCTCAACTGTCACAGCTTTACTTATGTAGCCAAAAGGGAAGGGCTATCAGAGTCTGCTGCTGGATGACAAAATAGCCTTTAAACCTCACACCTTATGGTTCAGTACATGCCATGGTGCATAGAATAAGTGCATATTGCATATTATAAAATGGTTAGTTCCTATCCTTGATTCTGATTGGTCAATAGCTGTGTTTTATTCACGATAAAACACGGCTAGGACCGCTTCACCTAACGGTTCTGTGTATCATGACACAACACCCTTAGCATCCACTCTTAGCAATGTAAACTGTATGTTCTCAATTGATATTGTTGATTGAAGCTTACTGTATTATGAGAAAAAGATCGAGTTTATTACCTGCATTCAGATTTAGACTGACACACTTATAAAGACAATATTTGCCGCCATCTAATGGCGTAATAATGTAACTTCTGTTGCTGTTCACAGTCACGGACTATTTTTTCCGGCGGAAGGAAGGCTTTTAGAAAATGTTTACTTCATGAAAGTTGCATTGATACATATTTTTTGGCTTTAATATTTGTATTGTGTGGTAACTGTTTTATAAAAGCAATAAGGTACTCGAGGCTAATGCTGTATCGTGAATAAGTCACGGCCGAAGGGGTCATGCCTATTAACAACGCCCTTCAGCCGTGACTTATTCACGATCCAGCACAGCCTCTAATACCTTATTGCTTACGTACGTCATTTGAGACACAACTAAGAACAATGGAACCAACAGAAAATTCATAATAAGAGTCTCATAACCAGTAGCTCACTGAACCAGACGTGACTGAACTGTTTTCTCAAACACAAGCGCAGAGTGTCCTCAAGATCCTGGATCAGTGTAATGCAGTTGTATTGACACATAATCTGTGACCATCTGGCCCCAGACCTCTGGGTCTACTGCTGCTCTTTCTCAGGGTTTCCCTTCATGTACTTTACACCAAGTTTCATCTTGCATTTTCACAATCCTTTTCCTGGACCTTTTCCCCTCAGCATCCTTGTTATGCATTTTTATATCAGATATGTCACTACAAATCAAACTTTGATGTCCTCCTACAATAAGATAACAAGTCTCACATCATTTCATAATTGAAATAAAGCTGAAATAAAATATAAATATTGGATGAAAAGCAAACCTAAATGTTACTTAATGCAACTAAAATTACTAAAACTATAACTAAACTGATATAAAAATGAAGGCTAAATATAAATATATAAAAAAAAAAAAATACTAATAAAAAATTATGATAATTTAAACACATTATGATAATTTAAACACAAGTTAAATACTTAAAATAGAAAGCATTGCAGTGTGCTCATTTACATACATCTTGGCGACATACGTGTGGCATCTTTAAATAGCATCAATTGCCTTTCACAAAGTAACATACAGTATAACTCACCCAGAAATCCATCATTATATGAAGTGTGAATCTAATTGACTGGCACTGAGTGGCATTACTAGGTTTAATTGGCAAGCTGTGTAATACGACATATGCACACTGCGGTAGGAGTTCATCTGACAGTAGCTGGCAGTAGCAAGGCCACCTACAACACTCCCCATATGTAAGAGACAGAAGGGCTCGCCGTCCTTCAGCTAATGTTCACCGCTCTGCTGTCCAGGAATGAGTAATTGACCCCACACAACAACATAAAGGTAGTCAATACGCCACTGAAAATGATGTGTTGCACATTTGAAATCTGCAAAACAATGGTGATGTTTTGTGTGGTGTTTCTTTATATGTTTCAAACTCATCCTAGCCAGTTGGATAAAAAGTTACCAAAAAATAGTTTTGCAGATATAAGCCAAAAAGCTTTTTATTTGTGTCAACAAATATGGTTTCCACCAAAAAAAGAAAAAAAAAAGAAGAAAGAAAAAAAAAAGATAATTTGATCAATTACTCATCAAGTAAGTGCACTAATATTGGCAGGATACTAAATTTAGTCATAGTCGCCCACAGGATTGGAGCTATAATTCGTGATTTTATTTTGTTTGTTTGTTTGTTTGCATATTGATGCATTATTAGTTAATGGTCAAACTTATGTTTTGCTATTGTACTATTTGTATCTTTATAAAAGTTCACAATGTTGTTGCAGATGAAATATAACACAGATAACATGAAATAATAAATCATTTTCATCAGGTAGCCCCTTTTCAGGACATCTCTACTTAGTCATCATGAAATCAAAAGTGACAAATCTTGTTTTGTTTGTTTGTTTTCTTCTTCTTTTATGCAATATTACAGTATTCTCTTCTCCTCTTCTCTTCTCTTCTCTTATCTGATGATGTGTTTACTGGCGTGAGGGCGGGACAACCTGTCACTCACATGAGATCGACCAATAGCAAACCACAACCATCCAATCAATTCCCAATGGACAAAATCAAGCCCTGCCTCGAAAAGCCGTGTCACTATTATGATATACATTATAATAGGGAAGAAAAGACTATCGCAAGTTCTATTTCATGCCGACTTTAACCGTTGCTCGCAAACACATCCACTATGTTTGTAGTTCTAATCTCACATACTATTTTGGGGACCTGGGGAAAGGGACACGTTTTTAGATTTATGCTTTTGCTTTTACCTCAAAAAATACTTGATTAAAATGTTATTTTTTATGGCAGTTTTTGCCTTTATTGAGTTAGGGTGGTAGAGATCTGACAGGAGGTAAAGTGGTAGAGAGAGGGGGACGGGATTGGAAAAGGTCCCCAGCCAGAACTCGTACTTAGGTCGCCCAAAGCGCAACTGTGCTATATGTCAGAGCGCTGCCCAAAAGGCTATTGTCTCCGATAAATAGGCTATGTTAAAATGAAGAAAATTCCATAAATCAATATGCAACAGCAAACGTTGTACATCTAAGAAGATGTAAACCACGTCTTTTCATTTTTTGTGAGTTTTTATTGGTCAAATCTACTGAGACACTTGGAGTGCTTGATCTAAAGTCATACTGTAGTTACATGGCCTGCAGACTGGACATGGACTGCTGAGAGTCTATTCAAAGGATTTTTACCAGCAAGTCAATTCACACAGGACTACTTTCACCTCTGGGTATTTTTTTCAGGGCATTTTATAGCAGGTAAAAGACACTGTAATTCTTCTCTGTAAAAAGTCTGAAAAAAGAAACTCGGACAGGCCAATTCGGACAGGATTAAAATCACAGAGGAGCTGTAGTTATTTCATTACCCCACCTCCCCATGTAAAACTAATCCCGTCCGAATAGGGCTGTAGATATAATTGTTTTTACAGTATAGTTAATAGGCTTTCGTCCTCCCAAACATTCCCCAGTTGTAGCCAAGGGCTGTGACTGTTATAAATTGGGTGTATAGAGACAGTACTTTGAGTTTTGTGGAGGAAAATAAACTAGAACAAATTTGACTTGGTCAATTTAGTCCTGGCAATGCTAAGCTATGGCTGTATGTCACTATTTATTAAGATAGTGAGTTTTATTTGGATGGCCTTATAGGTTTCACACCCCTCTCCCACATGTGAAATTGTTGCCGAATTGCTTTCGCTGTCCGAGACTGAGATAATTTCGTTTTACAACACCTGTGCAACATATTATTTTTTCAGTGGGAATGATCTTCTCCTCTCTAATATAAGAGAATGTCCCAATACCATCAATCCAAAACACTACAGCCTGTGAAACAATGTATAACTGGTTTTTGTTTCACTGCTGTACAAAACAAACATGCTCGATACCAAATGCAGTGCATTTATTTCACCATTACGAAGTGTTTTTGTGTAAACTATCCAATCTAACAGGTATCCTATTGTGTTCAATGCTTCATTTATTGTTTATTTATATATTGATTAAAAAAAATAATAAATGAAAGACAGATGCATGATTTGATTTATGCCCTTTCATCTAATTTACACCTTTCAAAGCCATACTTGAGTGTTATTTCAACAAATTATGTACCTGTGCTGTTTTGTCTGCAAATATGTTCATGTATAAAATTCAGCGTACATAACTGGAATTTAAGAAATGACTTAATTTAATAAGGTGCTCAGAACAGCACTGTAGTGAAGTGTCTAATTAGCCTAATCAGAATGCACAGAGAATCAAGCCAGAGCCTTTGTAAATGAGGGAAGCTTAATCAGAATAAGGTCTTAACATGTAAACAGCTTATACTCATTATTCACAGAAACATGCATCAGCAGTATTAAAGTAATTTTTTTCAGCTTTAATGGCTGTTTTGCATTATATTAGGGGTGCAAAATTAACAAGCAGAAACAACCATCATATCTAATGTTTTGATTTCCTTGCTTATTTTACTGAATTACAAGTCTTACATTTGTTACAACATACAGTATATTGTTTAATATTAGAAAATATTCTAATGAAGATAAATATAAAATACACAATATCTGCTTTTAAAAGGCATCTTGTCCTAAAATGTTTGTGAGATTAAAGCTGTATTTTATTTTATTTTATTTCTTTATTTTATTTTATTTGAAATACTATGCATAAAAATATAACATCTCTCTACTAAATTACAGATCACTGAAAAAAAATCACAGCTGGGCCACGTTCAAGCTCAAACCGGTGCGCAACGTTTTGCTACGGTTTCCGGGTTGAACGACATGTTTCCTGGAAACGGTGTGCAACAGGGTTTGAGATACGTTTTCTCTTGTTTGGTGGGTGTGTCAAAAATGTCAGCCCAATCAGCAACAACATGTATATAAACCACGCGGTATTAAAGAGACAGCTCAAACAATGGGTATGAATGTAACATAAAAGTATTATACTGTAACACGGTTTGTAAATATGGGAAGAAGGAGGCGGGAACCGGCGAACATTCAACAAAACTTTAATATAAATAAACCAAAAACGAAAGTAATGCCGGCAGACCCTCGCGGACGTCTGCCGGCCACACAAACATAATAAAACATAAAATAAAGTCCAGGCCTGGTCCTCTCTCGTCCTTCACTGCCGTCGCTCCTCCTTTTATGCTCCCGGAGCTCCTCCGTGAGAGACTCGAGGCCGGTGCGCCTCCCAGGTGGAGCTCATTATCTCTCGCGCCACCGGCCTCGCGCCGTTCTCTCACGGCTCTCGCCCGCCCTGGTCGCCACATACCCCCATCGCCCCTCGCAGGCCGGGGGGTACTCCCACGACTGCGCTTACTCCCCCCCGGGGCCTGTCTCGGCGGCCGCAGCACCTGGGGGTAAGGACAGACGAGACGAGAGAAAGGAGACGGAAGCAAGGGGAGCGACAGGACGAGAGAGGGGAAAAAAAAATTCTGGGTCCGGTTCCCAGACACACTGCAGCTCGGTCCTCAGCCTGCCGAGAGGCTCTTCCTCGCGGTGCCATGCGATGGCACTGGACGCTCGGTGGACGGCCCGATCCTCGACCGCCTCCTGGCGGCCGGCGATGGCTCCTCCGGCTGAAGGCAGCCGGCAGCGAGTCCCCCATTCCCTGCTCCTCCCCTTCATGGCGGATGGCAGCAGGCTTCGGCCCACGGCGAACGGCGGCGACTCCTCCGCTCCCTCCAGGACGGCAGCCACCCCACCTCGTCCCAGGAGCACGGCATCCGGGTCTCCGTCCCACCTTTCACAAGGCTCCAGTACCACCGCCTCGGGCAGCCTCTCGCGGTCTTCACTCTCCCGCGCTGCCCGAACTCCGCAGCACCGCGATCCCCCTCAGCAGCGAGGGCTCTCCGACAGCATGTCCCTCCTTCCTCCCGGGTTTCGGCACCAATGTAACACAGTTCGTAAATACGGGAAGAAGGAGGCGGGAACCGGCGAACATTCAACAAAACTTTAATATAAATAAACCAAAAACGAAAGTAATGCCGGCAGACCCTCGCGGACGTCTGCCGGCCACACAAACATAATAAAACATAAAATAAATTCCAGGCCTGGTCCTCTCTCGTCCTTCACTGTCGTCGCTCCTCCTTTTATGCTCCCGGAGCTCCTCCGTGAGAGACTCGAGGCCGGCGCGCCTCCCAGGTGGAGCTCATTATCTCTCGCGCCACCGGCCTCGCGCCGTTCTCTCACGGCTCTCGCCCGCCCTGGTCGCCACATATACGTATTTATATATTTTGCTATTGTATTGTGGAGTGACGCTTTCATTAACTTTTCTATTCTCCTCTGATTATATAATAGTAAATATCATAGCACAACAATAGTGATCATCATAATGGTAAGCCTAATACTAACAATAAAAATAATAAGGTCATATAGATCATAACATAGTCTCGGAGGTAAGAAGTGGATTATCCTTCACCTGAAATGTTTGTCTTTTCATCATAAAATGCAAGGCAAATGTTGGATCACAATAATTAGGAACCACAGGTTCCACAAATCCCTTCACTCGATTTGGATGTTCTCTTTTATTCTGGACAGCAAGGGCAGTGACTGTAATATTGAATGTATTTTGCAGTATTAAACACGTATTTATACCGATTTCATCATGCTCCGAAAATTCTTCAAAAAGAACACAAAGAATGGCCTTCTCAGCTGCCATAGTTGCAACTCTTGCGTCATCAGAACAGGGTGTTCAACGCACCACCGTTTCTGTTTAAAAAAACTTTTTGCAACGTTTTGTCGGGGCTGAACGCAGCCCTGTTTCTGTGACAGACTGCAAAGACAGCCAATAAGAGCCCGGGGAGTGGCTTTTTAGCCAATCAGAAATGTTCTCTATCTGTCATTTTATGTATTCAGGAATGCATGGCATCAGATTGGTTAACATTGTCTTTGAAGTGTGAGGTTTTGGAGGTAGGGCATGTGATCAGGTTTGCCAAGTCCGCGGTTTTCCCACAGAATTGGTCTACTTTTAAACTGTTGCCGCGGGTTGATTTGTTCCCCTGTGGGTTAAAGGTTTATTTGACTGAAATGCTTGTATTGAGATATTTTACCCATTTGTAAATGGGTAAAATATTGAGTTTTGTAAGGAAGGGCAAGGGTAGAGAGCTCCTTAATGAAAACAGACTGTTTAAGGTTACTATGTAGTAATTTTCACATTGAATTGTGTATAACACAATGACTGTCAAATATGTATTTTAGTTATAGGAGTCGTATATAATTTTGATATTTGGGATAGGAACATTAGGCTAGTTTTGGGCTACTTTTACCCAGCCAGCACAGCATAATGGGGCCCAGATGGGTGTCAACTGGGCTGTCTAACTGGGGCCCAGCCAGTTTTGTCCACAGTTTCCATGAAGGCCCCACATAGGTTAGCCCAGATGAAATGAACACTGCTCACTGTGCACACTACAGGCTGTTAAATGTAACACAGGAACATGCTGGAGTTAATGAGATAATTTGGTGATAACGAGCAGACTCACCGAAGGACAGAGGAACAACAAGAAATACAACTTCAGCCACAGCCTTAGATGAAATCAACTGAAGATAAAAGACATTAAATCTCTCAAGATCTGATTAAACAACTCCACAAACAGCATTACCAGCTTCACCTATTACTAACCAAATTGACTTTATTTCTGACATACATCTACAAAAGTTGCTATTGAGAATTACCAGAGGTTTAGATGTTGGTGATTTGTTGAAAATAAGTTTGGTATGATGTCACCGTGATCGAGGTCAGTGCTTACTTCAGTTAGGCAATTTTACTCTTGACTGTTTTAATGTTACTCTGGCTGCTCTTGCTGTTTGTTATGTCAAGAAAGGCAAGAGAAAATGTGAAATTACTCAGCATAATTCACTGAAGGAATAGAGTTGTTTTGTTCCACTCTACAGTACATTGTTTTTTAGTTTTTTTATTCTCATGTAACCACAAAACCATTTAATAAATTTCATAGTGTGTTCCCAAAAGAGTATTTGGATCTTTTGAATACTTAAGTCACACTTCAAAATTATAGAAGTTTTTCTCATTTTTCCCCCTTAATTAATTTTTAGTGGTTGTGTGAAGTCATGTGGCCTTCAAGTGGATTTTCAAGCACACAAATGACCAAGAAAAGTCTAATTTACAAGTGTGAAACATTCTTTTACCCGGGGTTAAAAGCAGTGTTTAGAATGACGATAACCCTATTTTAAGCGCTGTGTAAAGAGCCCTATATAAGTAAGCAATAAGGTACTCAAGGCTGTGCTGAGAGAGCCGTGACTTATTCACGATACAGCACTAGCCTTGAGTACCTTATTGCTTTTATAAAACGGTTACCACACAATACAAATATTAAAGCCAAACAATATGCATCAATGCAACTTTCATGAAGTAAACTGTCACTAAAAGCCTTCCTTCCGGCGGAAAAAAATAGTCCCTGACCGTGAACAGCAACAGAAGTTACATTATATCGCCATTAGATGGCGGCAAAGACTGTCTTTATGAGTGTGTCAGTCAGTAGCGAAGACTTTTATATTGAAAAGACTGAACTATTGTGAACACGGAACAAGAAACAACTGTCAAATACTTTGACTAGCACTGTCAGCCACGGGAAAACCCCTTAACTGTTAAAAGATAATACATTAAACATTTAAACAGATGTTTTATTATGAACGTAGGATTGACCTGAAGGAAAATGCTAAATCTGAATGCAGGTAACGTTAATAAACTTGCTCACTCCAAATATTTCTCACAATACTCTTCTACATAATACTATACGTTTCAGTGAACAATATCAACTGAGAACATACAGTTTACGTTGCTAAGAGTGGTTGCTAAGGGTGTTGTGTAGTGATACACAGAACCGTTGGGTGAAGCGGTCATAGCCGTTTTTTTATCGTGAATAAAACACAGCTATCGACCAGTCAGAATCAAGAACAGGAACTAACCATTTTATAATGCAAAATATATGTGGCTTAAGTGTCAAAATACTTTTTTGCAGCCACTGTATGCCATTTTGACAAACTCCAGACATCTTTTCTGTCTTCATATTATACAGAGCTGTTCTTGTGGTTGAGCAGTGCACTGGTGCTTTGCTCTCAGTTTCTGAATTGTATGTAAATATCAGGGCAGCTTTTCAAATAGGCTACTACAAGAGATCTCAGCAGTTTGGCTGTTCCCCATATTGCTGAATTAATCGACTATATCATTAAAGGTGTTGTCTGGTGGACTAAAGCCTGTTTTACATGGAGACCTGCAGTATTCTTTGAGCTGAAGAGGGATTTCATTATTCCCTTTCTTTCCCAGAGTACCCTTCTGTTTGAAATGGCTCTTCACCCTTTTCTCTTTTTCTCTTTTTGTCACATGTAGAAGGCCGTTATGGCAGATTTTATTGTTTTCTTCCTGAATTGATTTGGGTGACTGTCCTTGTAAACTAATGACATTTTTTTCTAGTACAGATGCTTCAATTTTAACATGATATCTTGAATCAGAATGTGCTCTGCCATATGATTGAAGGGCTTTTCAAAGGGTTAATAATATATATATATATATATATTGTAACCAAGTTCTGAGAGAATCGATGAACTCTTCCCCATAATGATCAGCGTTCCTTCAAAAGGCTTTGAGGCTCATATAGGTATTCTCTCTTGGAGCATAAATAGATTGTAAGTTTATGAGTCTACTTTTTTCGCTCTAGGCATGAATTTCCTCGCTCTCCTTTCCGTCTCTAATTTTCCTGGAGGAATTTGACTGACCTAGTTAGCACAGTCTCGTGCACCTTAAGAATCTTATAAAGGATATTTACAGCGCTGTATTTAGATTCAGCATGATATGATTAAGTAATGAGGAGATGAATTATTAGGGTGTCAAGGAGGAAGCCTGCTGCATCATTTAATGGTGTTTTATGCTGAGACGAAGAGCAGTGAGATGA
The DNA here is from genome assembly GCA_003731715.1 of Anabarilius grahami. Taxonomy (NCBI): domain Eukaryota; kingdom Metazoa; phylum Chordata; class Actinopteri; order Cypriniformes; family Xenocyprididae; genus Anabarilius; species Anabarilius grahami. The sequence goes on along the minus strand of RJVU01037554.1, from coordinate 2,608,065 downwards.
AAGGATTTGTGAATTTTGAGGTTGTTATAGGTTGATTTATTGAGCAGTTTATATAATGGGTGATTCAATAATGGTTCTGATTCATATTTGATGTGGACTTTTCAGCTAAGAGTTGATTTAATGATGGTGTTACTTATATGCATGAAAAATTGAATCCAAAATTCATTTTTTTATTTGATTTCACTTGCAAGTTATCTGTCCAACACAGCTATATGGGGGTGTATGAAATGTTTTTGAGAAGTTGACATGCTTATGACATCCTGTACTCCTTCTAAAATGTCTTTTAAAGAGCATTTTTTTAAATCATGCATGCAGCTTTTATGATCTACAGTCCTATTAGCTGATTAATTCACAAATAAGGACTTTTTAAACTAAAACAAATGCAATTAAGGCATTTTTTTTAAACGGTAAAACAAAATTGAATGAAATGGTGACCAGTTAAATAAGTGTTTATTTATTTATTTTTATTTTTTTTATTTGTGCATCCGCTACCCACACATTCATCTTTAGCAGGTGTTGTCAGCCTTTTCAGGTTGTGTTGGTTTTCGAATTTGATAATGAGATTTTTAAGTAAATGTATACAGCATAAGACTTTAAACATTCTATTAAATAAATCGTGCATTCAAGAATGTTACTAAATTGCATTACACAATCTTAAAAGAAAAAGAGTAAACATGCTTTTTAGAAGACTAAAGGGGTTTACAGTTTTGCAGTTTAATTTAACAAGCCTTGTGCTTAAGGTTGTAAAAGTACAACATCTGAGAAAAATGAATGCAGATATTTCTGGGCCATTGGCAAATTAAGCTTCAACAAAGGTGTTTTTTTTATGATGTGTTTTTTATTATGTATGATGTATGCTAATGCATATTTTTGAGTCATGAACAATGTATTTAAACAAGTTTCAGTTGTTAAATAACATTTCAAAGTGTTTAAATTCATTTTTTGACTATGTTTGTCAGGTGGGACAACCAAATATAGTGGTATGTATATACTGTAGTTTTACCACCTGCCATGGAAAGTGTACCAACCTACCCATACTTGAAATTATCAGTTTTTACCAGTATTTGAGAAAGATCTACAAACCTTTTCACTCTGCCACAAGGATCAGTTGGGGTTCTCTGGATGATGCATTGTCAAGTTTACTGTTATTACCTTGTCAATTCATAATAAAAGAGCCATGTTTGCAGTTGTGCCACCCTGACATTTGAGAAAATACAAATTGCTGGACAAAAGTTTTTTAGTTATCGCAACCTTTAAAACTATGATATTCATAAAATGTGTTTATATAAAAGGTTTCATATATAAAATGATGCCATAGTATTTAGTTTTACACTTAATTCCTAGTCTGTTCATTTGTTTGGACGGTTGCACCACCTGACATTTTAGGGGTTTAAGATAATAAAACCTAAAATAATATGTATTATTTAAATGTACTAAAATGAATTCAAACTAAATAGGTTTTATAGAATAAAGTGATATATGTCATGAATTTATCGGTAACACTTTACAAAAAGATTAATTAGTTAACATTAGTTAACTACATTAGTTAACATGAACTAATAATGAACTGCACTTCTACAGCATTTATTAATCTTTGTTAATGTTAATTTCAACATTTACTAATACATTATTAAAATCGTGTTAACATTAGTTAATGCACTGTGAACTAACATGAACAAACAATGAACAACTGTATTTTCATTAACTAACGTTAACAAAGATTAGTAAATACAGTAACAAACATATTGCTCATGGTTAGTTCATATTAGTTAATACATTATCTAATGTTTAACTAATGAACCTTATTGTAAAGTGCTACCAATTTATCAAATTACTTTAAAAGGAAATAATGCACTTAGACACGACACAAAAATATGGACGTCATTTCATTTACCCTTCTACAAAAAACAACTTGTTATATACCTACTGAAATGACAAAACAACATAAACTGCCTAAAAAGACTTTAATTTTCCATAGAAGATGATTTTTTTTTTAAATCATATGAATCATTCATTTTGATTTGATTAATTAAGTGTACATAAATATTTTAATTGACAACTCTCTGAATAGTTTTAGCATGTTATAGAATATGGCAGTGTTAATGTATTTGGTCTTGGCGGACTAGATCTGCAATGCTGCTGTAGAGCAAGTATGGAGTTGCTATAGCTAATAGAGACACAGACATGCAGCTGTAAGCATGTATGATATGCTGTTGCGTAAGTAGATATACATAGGCAGGTGGAGCTGGGGAGGTGGAGGGTTTCAGAAGAACTGCAGGTTTACTGCAGGACTTGCTTACAGCAAACAATGAACTAGACTGTTTAAATATTGAGCAATCAATCTCATTGGCTGCAGGATCAGCAGAGGCCAATCAGCTGGAATGTGTAATGTAATAATGTGATTGCTTACAGATTGCATGTAAGGGCCTATCAGCCTGCGCTGAACTAGATTTCAATAATTTTTTTTAACAACGTCTTTTATTTTTTTTCTTGTACAGGTGATCCTCATGCTGACCAAACTGTATGACTTCAATCTGGGCAGTGTCACAGAAAGCTCTTTATGGAGGTAAGAATATGAATGATTATTCAGGGCTTCAATCTTTATGTGTACATGCTACTAGGGAAATGTATTACAATCATGTTCTGTAATACCTTTGTGACTGTTTGTTCTCAATTGTGAAAGTTTTTATTTAAGAAAGTAGATAAAAATCCCTGTCCCTGTGGTAGTTCCTCAAACATCAGAAAGAAACAAATAAATAGAGTGCTGTTTAAAGGTTCTCATAGTCTCTCTGCAATTGCATTTGCTTAAACAGTGTGACAGTACAAACACGTCCATTGTTGTGACTTTTAAATCAACTCAGTATTAATAGTCTGTTGAAGCTACATTAGCTGATTAATGGCGTCTCTATCGTTGATTGTCTTTATACTCTTTTAAGATATCCAGTACTCAGCTCATTGATCTGAGTGGACATAATGTATGTGCATTAGAATAGCATGAATGGATCCGACGTTGGAGATCTTAAAGGGATAGTTCACCCAAAAATGGCACACTTCATGTTGTTCCATTCATGTTGTACATTTTCCGGTTTCATTTCTGAGCTATTTCCTTAACTTCCACTAATCTAAAGCTGTACAATCATTAAACAAATGGTGAAACTGGCCTCAGATCACCAGATCTGGCAGCCTCTACCAGCAGCAGATTGGAGTGGAGATGCTCAGCAGACTGTATGGCCCTTTAGCTTGGAAAGATGGAGCTTCCATCGGAAATGCATTGGCCAAACATCCTGTATTATAGCAGGACAGGAAAAGATCCAGCTGAGCTCATAAACAAAGATCTCTCAGAAAGAAATCTGATATGTTCAGCAATCTCTTACTCTCAGACAATGCTTTGCTGTTGACCCAGCATTTCAGTAATGAAGTTAGTGACCCTGCATAAAATATGCTGGTAACCAGAGGGTGATTAATCAAATGGCAGTATGCAGTGTGGTTACCTACCCAATCATTTTAGATGAACGGGAAATGATAATTGGATTTCTAGATGATGTCTATCCTTTGTGCGAGTCTGTGTGTGAGTGTTCTGCCGTGATGTCTGTCCTCTGTGTGTGTATGTGCGTGCGTGTGTGTGCGTGTGTGTGTGTATTTTGCATAAGTACTATGCAGTTAATCGTGTAAGAGGACATAATAAAAGAATGGGTTATTTTTCAAATGGAAACATATCTATGTCAACACAAGTACAATAAATTGTGACGATTAATATTTTTATTCCACAAGGATGCATTCAATTGATCAAAAGTGTCAGTAAAGACATTTAAATTGTTTTTATGCTGTACTTTTGAACTTTCTATTCATCAAAGAATCCTGAAAACTTGGCTTTGATGTCACAGGTATAAATTACATTTTAAATTATATTAAAATAGAAAAAAGTTATTTGAAATTCTAATAATATTTCACAATGTTACAGTTTCTACTGTATTTTTGATCAAATAAATGAAGCTTTTGAGTAACTTTTGAGCAGTAGTATAAATTATTGATATGATTAATCACTGCATTTGTATATAGGGGAAAATGGGGAGAGTTGTCACAGTTTTTGATTTATTTGTCCTTTTCTGTATAGCACAAACTTTAAAGTCTTGCCCAAATATAATATAATATTATATAATATAATAAAGAAATAAGCCCCAAGAAGCCGTGGTTTACAGTGAATTTATAACCGCTAAGTTATACGACACGGAGCGGAGTGCCTAAAACCCCCTTAGCTGTTATAAATTTACTGTAAACCATGGCTTTGCGGGGCTTATTGCTTTTATAAAACGGTTACCACACAATACAAATCTGTGACATCTCTCTCACAATACTCTTCTACATAATGCAGCTTCAGTTAACAAAATCAATAGAGAACAAACATATGTTTACATTGCTAGAGTGGTTGCTAAGACTGATGCAACAACATATAAACTCAGTGGTGCAGCAATACTTATGTAATGAGGTCAGCTGTATGTTTTCGGGAATTTTACAACGGCTTCGAAAGTGGCTCAACCAATCAGAATGAAGGGCCGGAACTATCTGTTTTATATTATATTATATTATATTATATTATATTATAATTTGTGTGTGTGATGGATTAAATGTCTACAATGCGATCATTAAAAATAGACTTTTAGTAGTAAACTCAATAATGAAATGGTGCATGATTTCATGTGATTTTGAATTACGCAGCCTTTAAATATCCTGATGAATCTGACGTGCATTCTGCCTCATATGAGTTATCATATACGTGTACAGTATCCATGTACAAGTACAGTACTGTACAGTGCAGTAAGTAAGAGTGTCTCAAGAGTGTCTTAGCAGGTCTAACAGATGGTAATATAACCAAGGCCATATTACAGGCCAGGTGCATTCTATGGTGTTCCCTCAAGATATTTGCATATTTCAAGACAATTATTTCCCCCTCACCCTGGTAGATAAATTCAGGAGTGCTTTAATGAATGTAGTCAAATGCCTTCCGTGGCAGATAATTAAACTTTCATGGGAAGTTATAAAGTACCCAGACACTTCCTATACTGTAGATACTGTAAGCATTTTTTGGAGTAGCATAGGTATGTATAGTGTAAAGAGAAACACTAAAAGCATATGGTCAGCAAAGTTAGTGCTATCTCTGGAACCAGGAGAGTCTTTGTGTAATTGTTAAATATTATTCTAAAAGTACCAGCCTCTAGTACCCTTAAACATTTACAAAGCCAAAATGGATTTGTGTAAAAAAAAAAAAAGAAAAAAAAAAGAAGCTTTTTTGAGTCTGAGCTCCTACAAGTACTTAATTTGTGATATTGTTGGCTTTGAAAAGAGCTTCATTGCGATAGCTGCTCTCATTGAGGTGCTGGTTATTAAATGTATTTTGAGACTGAAAGAATGTTTGATTAATGCACATAGACACAGTTTATTCAGCCTTGTGTATTTGCGCTTCAGAAGTTTTCAGTCTCTGCCAGTGAGCAGAAAAAGGAAATAACAAGATTATTAACTTTTCATTTTTTGCACGTATTGTATGT
>RJVU01037554.1:2577216-2602467 GCA_003731715.1 Anabarilius grahami | reverse complement strand
AGGGATTTTATCTGATAAACAAAATGTGTTTTGTGTGGTAACATCTGGTTTTGTTCAAATCAAAATACTGCTTATATGAATTAATCGATCAGTTTAGACAAAAATATAATTTCAAATCATCCCTTATCTTCTTTTAAATGAGGTTATGGTGGCGCATATACACACTGAAAAATTATGTGTTAAAAACAACCCACGTTGGGTTGAAAATGGACAAACCCAGCGATTGAGTTGTTTTAACCCACCTTTTGATTATTATTGTTGCCTCTAGTAATTATGTGTCTGATTTTAAATTTAATTTTGGGTTTATTTTAAGCCAGTCATATAGTAATTTTTATACAATAGTTGGGTTAAATAAAACTGCCCAGCACGTTGAGCAAACATTTAACCCAACCGCTGGGTCAAAACAACCCAACTTAGTTTGTTTTTAACCCAGCATTTTTAGAGCGTACAGTGGAAGTGAACGGAACCGATTTTTAGAGGAATTGATATACTTCAGGTGAAATAAAAGACTGATATAACATAATTTCGAACAAAATCAGGCCAAATGAAGTTTGTTTGGAATTCGTTTCGGGAGTTCAAAACAGTTTGCCAAAGCAAACTTTCCGGAAAAGTTTGCTCCGGCTGGTAAACATCTTCGAACTACCATTGGTCCGTGGCGATTATGTAATAGGTATAGGTGCGCTCTGGTGGTGGACATCTTCTCCAGTTCAATTCCTCTTTTGAGTCCATCAAGGTCAGACATCCGCAAATGAAAACAAACACTGGAGTGCTGCTTTATAGTAGAAATTAAAGTGTAATTCTAATTGAAAGCAACACTGACACTGTTTTTTTTTCATGTTTAATTCTGTAAAGTTGTTTGGTTCAAAGCTATCTATTGTATAAAGTTCTATATAAATAAATGTGACATGACTTTACTTGACTGACAAATTGCAGAGCTCATGCAAACATCTACATCGCTATGATCAGACGCTGTTTTCTCACTGCTGTCATTTTTGAAGTGTTTATTTTGTTATTGAGTGGAAAGTGCAAAGCATATAATTACATATTCATCTAAACGTCGCTCTCAGCAGTGTGGGCGACGTCGGGATGTTTGTTAACAGTATATTGCTGCAAAGGTATTTCCAACTTCTTTTTACCCCTAAACAAAGAACGAAAAAGAATGTTTGACACTCTTTCCTCTGTTAATCACAAAACATTATCCCTTATGGCACCAATGATACTATTTTACCCCAATACAATGTCATAAGTTATGAATGAACCCCATTCACATTGAATTGTTTGGGGTTAAATAGTATCATTAGGGCCATTAACATACATTTACACATCAATGTTTGTACAGCATTTAGCAACTTGATTTGGCCAAATGAATGGCAACTACATTGTTATTTTCTACATGTAACAGATTAGCCAATCATATAGCACAGAATTCTTAAAGGTACAGCTTGTGAAATAATGTGGCCATGTACAACTAAATTGCAACTATTTTGTGAAAGAAACCTTTACTAACATTATAAGTGAACTAAACAATAGAACATGTCCTTTTTAAGCGGGATACTTATTGTGTCATGCTTTTAATGTGTTAATTTAGATCTTAAAGCAATGAGAGCGAAACTCTAAATGGTCCAAGGTCAAATTTCGGTGGTGGGGGGAAAAAGTGCTGTTGTGCTGTTCCACAGCTTCAGGCTAGAATTTTGAAGCGGAAGCAGGCAAAAACAAAGTACAAGCTTGTTATAAAAAGATGAAGTTCCAAGTGTTTTGAAGGATGTAAGAATGGCACTGGAGTCAAACTGCAAGTCAAATGAGGTTCGTGAAACTTTTAACATCCAAACAAGATTTTTATTTTTCCGGTGTACACTTGATTGCACGCTTTTAAAGTGGTGGCAGATATTGTGATTCTCTGATGTTATGTGTCTTTGCGTCATTTCTGTGTGAGTTGGCAAGACTTTGCTCTTCTAAAATAGATTTGAAATGGCAGTTCTACCCCGGAAAATCATGTTTAAAAAATGTCAGGTCTCAACCGAACACAAGTTTCACATTAGCACACAGATGAACGTATGAATATTTTATAAAACTCACCACATCTTCACCACAGCCTATTTTTCAAATGCTGTCAATATTCAACATTTCATATTACAGGAAATGTAAACAACCGGTTGTTGGATATCTTTCCTTCTCCCTCTTTCTGTATCTCATTGTGTGTATGTATGTGTGTAGATACCGCTAGGCTAAAACAATTGAATGGAAAGTGCTGTACATTTCAGTAACAGCTTAATGAGGCAGCCTGATGGCACCTGAAGGTCGTCACATATTATTCTGGCAGAAAAAAAAATTCTCTGTTCACTAACTTGTGTCTTTAAACACTTAGAACTGCGTGATTGATTTCAGGGAATCCTCAGAATAATCACAAAAACTACTATGGAATTTGTCATTTTAGTTTAACTGCTTTGCTATTTATCGTCCTTAAGTTGTCCCATGGTGACGGCCTGAGCTTGATTCCTGGAAAGGACATGTGGTTGGTGTGTGGCGGTGTGGCTAAAGCTTAGTACAACCAAGCGAAGGCTGACTTCTTTTGAGCAAGACGCTTAACCTAAGGTTACTCCAGAGGGGTTGATTCGTTTCAACGTTCCAAAATGCATTGAGATCTATAAAGCGAAGCATCAACTACAGCATTATCGGCAGCGACGCCTCAAGCGTTGTAGTTCTGTGACTCGACAAGCATTCGAAGTGCAGCCAGTGATTACCAGACATATATACATATATTATCTTTGAATTGATAAGTTCAGCTTTGCATCAAGGTTTGAAGTTGGTTTTGAATCATTAATGAGGACTTTTGTGGTAACTACACTGAAACTACACTTTGGTGTTGGATTTACTTTGAAACAATTTTCACTGCTTGTAAATTGCACAAATGATTACATTGAAACATCAAGTAACACATTGAATTAAACATGACATTTTGAAATAGAAAGACTGAAATTAGAGATGCACCAATTGTAAAGTTGCCAAGATACAGCTTCAATGATCAATGCTTCAAAAACATAAATAGTCATCAATAGGCTTGGGTATCGAGTATCGAGTATCGATTGGAACCGGGACTAGCTTTGCGATTTTCCCGGAATCGTTCAAAAGTTTAAATTTCGATTCCTAGTTTCGATTCCTAGTTTCGATTCCTAGTTTCGATTCACAGTCCGCCGACTGGAAGAAGAAACCGCTGAACACCAACGAAGAAGCGTCCATCGGAAGTGTTGGCATAACCGAGCGAGTCGAACATGGATAGCGTGCGTCGGCGGTCCAAAGTGTGGCTTCACTTTTTTTAAACAGAACGAAATCTCGCCAAAATGCAACATTTGCGGCAAGATTGTTTCGTGCATAGGAGGGTGCACGTCGAACATGATAAAGCACCTCCGAGTTCATGACTTCGGTAAAGTTGGTTTTATATTCGCACATTCGGGCATCCGTATTCAATAGCTTTGTTAATCACACTACATTTGACATTCAGTGGACATTCACAAGTAAATATGCCATTAAAACAATACTTGCCTATTTTGATCGACTGTGAAAAATGTTGTAAGTTGACAATCGTTGGTTGTCAATATCATGTCGCTGCTTAAAATTCGCAAACATTAATTTATTGCACATTTATTGGAAAGTCTGAATTTATCAGAAGTCCGAATGTGCGAATATAAAACCAACTTTACCGAAGTGAGTTCATGGAGTAGAAATAAATGTGTGCACAGCAGGAGATACTATCTGTCCAGAACGCTCACGCATCCTGCCTGAGAAGGCAGATATGATCATTTTCCTAAACAAGAACTGTTTCTGATTTTATACTGTACCTGCTGCTAATCTGGACTGGGTTTTACAAGTTGTTTCTTATTGTTTATTTGCTATTCTGCACCAGGTTAGCCCATCAGTGGGAGCACGGTAACATGTTCAAGTACCTGCAGCATCATACACTCATGTGTAAATGTGTTTTCATGGTTTTCAAAAATAAAGCTCTCTTGAGGAAAGTGTACCCCTGTGAAAATATATTCATAATTTATAATATTTATATTCAAGTTCATAGATTTGATATTTAAATTGTAGTTGAAAACAGCCCTGTGAGAAATTCATAGTAAAGTTCATAAAAAGTACAAATTTCATAGAATTAAAATTGATGGAGAAGGTCAGACTATTTCCTTCAGAAAGACCGTTGGTTAGCTAGCTCATTTAAAATATCCTAAACTTTTTTTGACCCTGCGTCTTAAAAGAATCGGAATCGAGAATCGTTAGGAACCGGAATCGAAACAAGGAATCGGAATCGGAATCGGAATCGGAATCGGAATCGTTCAAATTCAAACGATACCAATCCCTAGTCATCAATGACGCTCTTTATCGAGCGCTTACATACACATGGTAGCGTTTGAAAGCAGGCTTCTATCGCGGACCGGTCCACTGATAGACGGCTGCTTTCAAACGCTCCCACTCCTGCTTTCAAAACACTTTCAAATTAAACACTTCCGTGTGCTTTCAAACGCTCCTGTGTGTTGATCATTGTAGCCAATCACAGACGTATCCGATGAGTGTGTGAACACAATGGCCAATAAGAGGTCTTTACGACTCCGTACTTTTGACAGCTCTACACCGATGTATCGGCCAATAATCGGTACAGGCTGATAAAAGCAATTGTTTTCACTAACAGCCAATCATCAGGGCCGATTATATCCTGTTAATCAAAAGGGGGATCAAAACATATTCAGACTGCAACTTATAGCTACTGTGTGTAAAGAAAATCTCTCTTGTGTTTAATTTAGGGCAAGTTAACGTGACAAGCTCTTTTTGACCCTATGAATCACCCGTAGTTCAAACCAGGGTTGCCACTTGCCAGGTCTGTGGTTTTTGCTTACACCAAACATTATTTGTAGCGTGCCTCGCCTCCCATCCAATAATCGCAAAGAGCTTTGTGCTTTGTTACTTGTGATAAGAAATTCTGTCGGTTTTATCACAAATTTCAAACAAAGTTTTGGCGCTCTTAAATGTGACATGACGGATCGATGTAGCACCTCAGTTCAAGCAACAACGTGGAACACGAGTCTTTTCTTCCACTTTAATGCAAGCTATAGTTAAAAAAAAACATGCATGAACATCAGAAGCATGTTGAATGATACAATACAACTTACCGAAATGTATCATGTATCATGTAATTGCTTAATCAGTGTTTCAACCACGGAAAGAGGCCAAGAACGGGAACAGCTTGTGAACAATGTGTCACTTAAAGTTGCATTTACTGTACGTCAGGAAAGTTTTCCAGTGCTCATAGTTTGTTAGTTAGCTATATATAAACACTAGAGAGGAGCTTCTTTAATGTAAATTATAAATGCATGCTTGAATACATTTGTCATGAAGACATGTTTATGAAAACTACCTCATGTATGCAACCGAGTTGCATACAAACACTTCAATTTTTATTTGAGTGTAATTATTATATATGAATATAATATGAATATAAATACCAGCTGAGTATAATAGTTTTGTTGTTAACTTTAACCTCTAACTTTATAGTAATTTAAATTCCAAGAACATCCTGATAAAGTTTCGTGAACCAAAGTCCTTTTTATAGCAAATCGCCAGGTCTTTTGTGCATGCTTTCTTGCTTACATAAAAACTTTGTAAAATTGTCACTTTTCATGTGTAGGTGGTTGTGTGTTGCATTGAAAAGATGCACTGAAGCTTGTAAAAGGGAAGCTTGTAAGTGCTGTAGGTTGCTTGGATAAAAGAGCTAAATGATTGTCTCTGTTCTGTTTACAATGCTGAGAACTTTAATTTCATCTCCGTGGACCTTCCCTAGTTTAGAAAATGACATATTTTTAGTTAATAACTAAGAAGTGCTACATATAGCGCCAGAGCAACAAAGCTGTATCCTCTGAAATGACTGTTTGTTTATGTAGATGTCAGGGAAATGTCTGTTGTTCCCCGAACAGTCAACAGAGGGCATCCTCTCCGGAATTCTGTGTTTATCAGAAGCTCGTTATCATAGTTGCTACACACCTGTGTTGCATTTGGAGCTCATTAGTCAACCGTTAAATGCTCCCTTTGTTTCAACGGTCATTTGTGAAGTCTTATTTGTTGGGTTAATATGATCCTGACCAGCTGTCTTTGTGTATTCTGTTTTATTCTCCTGTTTATTGAACATTGTCGTTTTGACCTCATCTGCATCTTGGATTTTATTATCATTCCATTGCAATGTATTGGACTATTATTGATCTGATGACAAAAATGTAAAGTAACAAAATATTACTGTTGGCATGTAGTTTGTTGTTGAAGTAGACTAGAAACTGCTGACTTACTAGTATACAGAACACATTTCAGATTTAAAGCTGAAAATGAAACATCAGTACGCAAAGTCTCATTAACGTTAAAACTTCACATTCACTGATGACAGATTCTTTATCTTTCCTCAGCTTTGACTGATGGTCTCTTTTCTTTAACTTCCCCCCATAATGTATGTTTAATTAAAAGCTGACATTTTGTGTGAATGCCAATGAGCATTGGAATGATGGGGTGGCAGAAATTACTCTTACAGAAATTTCTCTTAAACTAAATCAAAATATTTGCTAATTTAAAAAGTACACAATTCTCCTTCAACAAGATTTGATAAGATGAGTTCATGAAAACTCATGAACATTGATCCTGGAACAACATTCTTATCAACCAACCAGATTTGAGGGATAGGTTTACAGTTAATGTCAAGTTTAGGCTTACAGCAATGGTTAGGTGCTTCTACACCATTCTTATTCATCATTTCCCTCTGATTTTAAGGATAAGTTATGGGTAGAGTTATTTTTAGAGGTATAGGAATAAGGTTAGGACTATGTTTTTAAACAGGAATGTTGTTGTTCCAGGATCAACAAAAGATGTTGATCTAGGAACATGCCTTACTTCAAAATCACTGCGACCTGTGAAATCCGCAGATCTTTATTGCATTACATGGAATCTGAAATTGAATAAATCTGTGAATATTATCTATTAAAATAAGTTAATAAACTTCTTTATATTCTGTTCTGATATGATCTAGCCATTCCTTTTTCGAAGATAACTATTGAGACTGTCCTTAAAAAAAAATGACCCTATAGGTCGTTTTTCAAGCACCTTATTACGACCTATATTTACATTTTAAAGTCATGCGCCCTCTAGCTGCCGTAAAAATAATGACAGTGTCGTGTTACGTCTGTCACCATGAAATTACGACTGTTGTTACCAATCAAAATGCGTGTTCATTTAAATGCAATGTGTGGACTTTTTACACCATTTGTCCTTTTCCATTTAGAAAATTTTTTTTTTTTATTAACAACTACACCTACCCCATCCCTAAACCTACCCTTAGTGATTTATAGTGCATATACACTTTATGAGCACATGCGTTCCCTAGGATCGAACCCACAATCGCATGATCGCATATTGTTATATATTGCAATGCTCTGCCGATTGAGCTACGCGAAACCCGAAATATGACGCAGATGTGTCCTGTTTAAAGTTTCCTGTTGTCGATTGGGGCGCAACTTTAGCAAACGCTCATATGGGTCGTATTTCATGAATTAAAATGAAAGTGTCCTGTTGTCGATAGGGGCACAACTTTAGTAAACGCTCCTATGGGTCGTATATCAGGGAAGTGACAAACGATCTATATAGGCGTATTGGTTGGAGAACATGTTGAAATTCCAAGTAATCGTACCTAACATTAAAGTTTTTTATATATTTTTATATTGTAATAATTTCACGTTTTAATAAAAACACAACATAAAGACAGTACATTTTAAATATTTGATCTAAATTGTAGGACATATACAGAAATTGAATAAAGGTATCAAACACTTCACAGTCTTCTTGATTGGATAACTAAACTTAAAATTAAATATAGATACATTTTTGTTAAAGCTACAAAAGTTATTCAGTCAAGAGCAGTGAGTGAATTTCTCTGTCTTTTGGTTTTTTGATTAGCATTAATATGCAGTAATGTGCGGAAGGTCTTAAAATGACAGCAGCCTAATAAACCTGCAGCTGTCATTTTAAGACCTGCCGCACATTACTTCCAATGTACTCACAACTCTTTGTTCATTTAAGACTTCATTTAAATAATTTAAAGCCGGGTGTACACTGTACGATTTATAATAGTCCTTTGTGACTTTTGCTTATCAGACTGTACGAACTTGATCCTCATGTCACACTGTGGGATCTCAGCTGTCATTGATGTCAGACTGTACGACAGTCAAGACGCATTGAAAACTGACACGCACATGAAAATTTGTCCAGAGTTTTACATCATCAATCCACACACATTCGGTGACAGTAAGCTGCATTACACGCGGGACTGAAATAGTGGCTGATAAAGAAATCTCCAGCGTTAATTTTGATCACGGCTTATCTTGAAAAACGACAATTTGATGTACGTCATAAGAGAAGTCACATTGCAGGACTGTGCGCCAAATCTTCTGACACTGGCAAAATTTCGTCAAAGGTAAATTTTGATCGCAGCGGTTATTAATCGGCTGTCAGTGAACATGTCATACAAGCGATCAAAGACTACAGATTTTAGCCTATGATTATAGGAATCTTTTAGGATTCTCAACATTTTTCTCAGCCATCACACAGTGTGCACCCACCTTAAGACTGTTCTTACAAGGATACTCGACAAAACGGGTATTTTGGCATCATTTTGTGTGTTTTTGTCCATTCAAGCACGAAAGAGAACTCAATGTGGCCGGCACCTGCACAGCACTGAGTTCTCTTTTGTGTCTTGTTGTGCTTGAATTGTTTAAAAGCATATGCATGAATAAGAGCGTGATCTAATAATGTAATGCTAATTTTTAACGCTTTAAACTTAAAACATGAATCGTTAAATTTGGCAGACTTAAAAGTTACAGTAAACTTTCACAAAAATAAATAAATAAATAAATAATAATAATAGTAATAATAACTTAAATCCTCATAATCCAACACAGTCTCATGGTAATTCATAACTACATTTTGACAAATTGGTAGTTCATTTGTATGTTTTCGTATAATTTGCTTATGCCTCCATGACAGTTATATTTAGGGGTGGGGTTTTTTTGTTTAAAAAAAAAAAAAAATGTATGTCATCTCATAAAATACTTAGTTCCCTTTCGTGGGAACTATAGACGCTACGTCAGTGACGTTATGGGAACCTTCTGCATTTTTGTGTTCGTGAAGCACTATTGTATCCAACCAATGAGAGAACGTGACGTCAGAGGCGGGCGACGTCGCGGACTATAAAGCATGCCCAGAAACAGAGAACGCTAGCTTCTGTTGTCTTCAGTAAGCGCTATCTGTATCTTGTCTGTCTTATTTACTGTTGTTTGTCTCGCAAAAGTGATCTCTTCGTCTGAGGACAAGAGTTTCCAAGCACAAAATTCACAAAGTATATATAATGACGGAACGATTCACCAAGTGTGTGCCTCCCTGTCCGCGATTTATCGTGGTGGGGGACACACATGAGATGTGTGTGAAGTGCCTGGGGGTTGAGCACGCACAGGCAGCTCTCGAGGGGGCTGTCTGTGTGCACTGTGAGAGGCTCACTCTCAGGACGCTTCGCTCACGCCGGGCGCCCTTCGAGGAGGGCGCCGCGGCGAGTGTTCCCCGCGGGTCTGGTCCCGCTGCTGCCGAGGCACGGCGTAGACTGCACTCGTGGGGTTCACAGATGGATCTAGCAGAGGGGGGAGAGACGGGCTTTGCCTTATCGCTCCCCTTACCTGCTAGATCTAGTGTCTCTCCTTTGGTGGCGGAAGCACGCGCTGCGGTTTCTTCCCCCCGAAGAGAGGCACCGATACTGAATGTATCTTCCTCCAAGGAGGTTGATATTGAGACATATTATGGCGAGAAACAGCAGTGAAATGGGAGTGAGCCCAGGCAGCTCTCGAGGGAGCCGCCTGTGTTCACTGTAAAANCGCGACGTCGCCCGCCTCTGACGTCACGTTCTCTCATTGGTTGGATACAATAGTGCTTCACGAACACAAAAATGCAGAAGGTTCCCATAACGTCACTGACGTAGCGTCTCGTTCCCTTACTCAGGGAACAAGGGTTACACTCGTAACCCAAGACGTTTTTCTTGTGAGATTGGATTTACTGCTACATTTACTGTGGCTCGACAAAATTTCACTGGCAAAATCCAATTCCAATCAGAATCCTTGCGATCTAGAATTTCATGCAAGGTGTAAATGTTTACCACGAAGATTTCTGGTCATGTTTAAGTTGGTCATGTAAATTTGCTGAGCTAACAACAGAAAACTGCTTGGTTTGAAAGTGACTTCTGCGTGAGCTGTGCTTCATAGATCTCTACGCTATTGTCATCGAACAATGGACATTTATCTAATGTGCACCTTAAAGGGTCATGGCAACTTCACTGCATAACTGCAACAAATTGTTGCAACATTTCTTAAACCTGTAATTACCTTCCTTAAAACAAATTAGGCATTTAAGAAGTGTTTTGCTTCCATGAATAAGCTACATTTCTATACTCACTTCAGCCTTGTTTAAAGTGCACAGTCAGTCTTTAATTACACCAGCTGATTCCCCAGGTTCTCATCAAGGCCTCTGATTACTTTTCAGGTCAACAGATTATGGAACCACTTATGAGAAACTCAATGAAAAGGTGGGCGTGAAGACCATCCTCAGCTATCTGTACGTCAGCCCCAACAACAAGCGCAAGGTAAGATTTATGGCATCCGCTTCTTCCGTCTGGTACATACACGGATTGTTAGTCTTCATGATGTCTCTTTTACGAAGGTGTCAAAACATTTTTCAAAGTGATTATGTTTATGTACGTGCGTAGCTCGAACCCCCTGCTCATTTATGACCGCTAACCGTGTTGGAAGGATTTCACAGGTCTTCTTTTTGGCTCAGTGCGCTGGTGGCTAATTTATCCTCTGCTAGTATTTACTAACCTCTCCAGATTTTTTATGAGATCAATGCATTTTAAAGATTCACTGACTACAGCATGCAGTTTTCACTTGGAGATATAGTAGCATTCAAAGCAAAACGCATTCATATCATTAATATTGATAAGGCTGCATTTTTTTTTTTACTCTGAGCTTTAACGATATATCTGGATGAAAAGATATTCATAAATTGCTAGTGTTTTAATCAAAGGCATGATGAGAAGGCTTGTATTTATGGCTTTAGGCTTGGGAGTTTGCTTTGACAGTGCAAGCTATCTTTCTCTGTCCTCCTTTTTCAAACCTCTTTTTCTCCTCTTTTACTTTTTCTTTTTCATTTATTACTTAATTGTGGCTATTAGTCCCTTAATGAAGATGGAACACACTTCCAGTATTAGTGTTGGGGTTAGTGTGTTAAGCTACATGCTAGTCATGAAGTTCTATATGCTGAAGACGATTTTAGTGACATTTTTTAATTTTAGTGAAACTGAAGTATCTACAATTTAAGTAATTTTAGGAAAACGGCCTTTATTGCATTTGAAATCTACAGGCACAAACATATAAAGTGTAATAAAATAAACACCTAAATGTGTATTTTGTTTTCTTTTCACTAGTCTGAAAGAAGAAAAAATTATGGAAGTATAATAGCCCAAACTTCAAAACTGACCAGTGCTTAAAACACTGCCTTAAATCAGCTAAGCCCAAATATAGTTAAATTAGTTGTGTGCTACTTTCAGTTAATTACTTTCAGGCACTTCTGCTCAGTCTTGTTCACTTTAACTGTGGCATCGTGGAACTCAATCATAATGTAATAATCTGGAATGTTTTCCTAACAGATCAATTTTGTTTTGCCTACTGTTGTGGGCGCTTATTTAGGGATTCATATTTCCCAGCAGTTCTGAACCGGCAGATTTAATTACACTGTGTCTAGACGGCATCTCTACCACCAACACACGCATAAATGTCATCAACATCTGCTCAACACTATACTGTATTGTTTATCCACTTTGAATGCCAACAGATAATCTTTTTCTTTAGCAAAATAGCAAACTTGTACACTAGAGGAGGAGAGACGAACTCATAGGAGATGTTCCTTCTTTCTGTTGCATCTAAGTGCTTCGTTTTCCAGCCAGTAATAAAGACGGAACCCAAGTTCACATTAAATAGCTACTCTCCCTTCCAATGACATTATAAAACCTGGTCTGGGTTGTAATTAAGGGCTCTACTGTAAACATAATAACAGCTTTGGGTCTAATAGAATAGTCAACATCCATTTTTCTGCTTTTACATTAACATGTAATGTGGGACGGCTATTTATATCCAACAAGCAATGATTATCCTTGAATGTGAATGGAGAATTGAAGCAGGGCTGGTCAATGCAGTACATCACAAAGAGCCATAATGGCTATAGTGTGGAGTGGACAGTAGAGCTTTATTAATCCATTAAGGCTTGTTGATGGTGTTCTTGAGGATTCAATGGAACATATTCAACATAGAGAACAATGCAGGGAGTGATTATTCATTTAGAAAAATAGTATTTTATATATACATTAGTAACACACACACATATATATAATTTATTTTTTTTTTTTTCACAGTGTGTAAACATATCTGAAAAATGTAAAGGATTAGTTCATTTCAGAATTAAAATTTCCTGATAATTTACTCACCCCCATCTCATCCAAGATGAGTATGTCTTTCTTTCTTCAGTCAAAGAAATTAAGGTTTTTGAGGAAAACATTTCAGGATTTTTCTCCATATTGTGGACTTCACTGTGATACAATGGGTTGAAGGTCCAAATTGTAGATTTCAATGCAGCTTCAAAGGGCTTTACACGATCCCAGAAATCTGACCTTGTTTTCTCTGTACATGCTTCCACTGGGTTCAGTTTTTAGAAAGAATGGAGCGTCTTTTCATTTTTATGCAGATGACGCCCAAATCTATCTGCCTTTGAAACATAATCACAAGAAAGGTTTAGAAACCTTGCTTGCATGTTTAGCTGATATAAGATCTTGGATGTCTTTAAACGTTTTACACTTAAATGAAAGTAAGACGGAAGCAACTGTTTTTGGGCCCTCTGTGTGTAAAGGAAAAAACATGTTTAAAGAATTAATTCACTTCAAAATTAAAATTTCCTGATTCATTTACTCACCCCCATGTCATCCAAGATGTTTATGTCTTTCTTTCTTCAGTCAAAGAAATGAAGGTTTTTGATGAAAACATTCCAGGATTTGTCTCCATATTGTGGACTTCACTGTGGTACAACGGGTTGAAGGTCCAAATTGCAGTTTCAACGCAGCTTCAAAGAGCTCTGCACCATCCCAGATGAGGAATAAGGGTCTTATCTGTCGAAACGATCGGTCATTTTCTAAAAATAAAATAAAAATGTATATACTTTTTAACCACAAATGCTCATCTTGCAGAAGCTCTGCAACACGCCACACATTACATAATCAAGTTGGAAAGGTCATGTGTGACGTAGGCGGAAGTACCGATCCAGCGTCTACAAAGCGACCATGCAAAGACCAAGTTAAACGGCCTTTACAAAAAAAGGTAAAACAACGATGTCGGACGATTTTGAAGTTGGAGGAGAAATTGAGATGGAGTATTTTGCCCTACCGCGGTACTTCCGCCTACGTCGCACGTGACCTTTCCAACATGATTACGTAATGCGTGGCGCATCGCAGAGCTAGTGCAAGATGAGCATTTGTGGTTAAAAAGTATATACAATTTTATTTTTATTAATTTTAATTATTCGTACAAGTAACTTTGCAACTACATGTTAAAATAACTCTCATTAGGGTATTAGTAGATTGTAGTGGACTTTTAGTAGACTGTTAGGTTAGGGTTAAGTGTTAGAGTTCGGGTTAGTTGAATAAGTTGACATGTTTTTGCAAAGTTACTTCTAGTCAGTAGAATGTCTGTTGGGGAGCATCAAAATAAAGTGTTAGCAGATATTAAGCAGACAGTCTACTAATACTCTGACTGGTACACTTGCAGATGCAAAGTTATTATAGTAGAATGTCTAAAGTGGACCATTGAAAAGTGTAACCAACTATGTCTCCAACATGACAAAAGTAGAAACTTCCTGATAGTAAAATTCAGCTGGATAATGATAAATGGAATATATTCAAATTCTATTTTTTTCTTTAAATATGTATTATGTTAAGCAAAAAATTTTTTGACATTGATAATAATCCTAAATGTTTCTTAAGCATCAAATCATCATATTAGAATGATTTCTGAAGGATCACGTGACACTGAAGACTGGAGTAATGATGCTGAAAATTCAGCTTTGCAACACAGGAGCAAATTACATGCTAAAATACACTGAAATACAAAACAGTTATTTTGAATTGTAATAATATTTCACAATATTATTGTTTTTACTGTATTTTGACCAAATAAATACAGCCTTTGTGAGCATAAGAGACTTATTTCAAAACAAAAAAAATTCTTACCAACCCCAAACTTTTGAATGGTAGTGTATATACATATTTATATATGCCTTTATTATCTGTGAAAAAATCCTATGTACATTATCCAAGTCCTTTGAATCTTCACCCTTCAAATCACAAAATGTGATACAGTAGCTTATCTTAAATACAGAAATTACATCTTCAATTCAGTATTAGTCTCTGTGTGCCTCTTGTTCTCTCTCACCGCCGGTCTCCCACCAGCATCTGACCACTTCTCTTCCAGGCTTTTGGCACTGTTGCCGTTTGATTTTCCGCTCCCGTCTACAATCTGCTGTGGCTGCACTTTCTGCTGTGCGCATTTACCTTTTCCCTGTGGCGCTCACTCACTGCTCAAAACTACCGCACGGTGGTTTGGCTTCTGCCTCACTAGTCTAATTATCCACCATCCTTTAATGATTTTCGAGAAATATTTTAGCCCAATATGACAGTCAATTCTACAGGGTTAATTCATTTTCTCCATCTCATTACACTCTGACTTCATATAATCTTTGCTATAGGAGCTTGCAAAATATAATTTTGCTGTAACACTTTTGCCACTGGAACAGAATTTGGCATAATTTTGATATTTGTTGATGCCTCAAATTCAATTTGTCACACCCTGTAAAGCCACTGAAATAAGAATGAGAAATTTCTTTGTAAAAGGTATAATAAAATAAAATCATTCTCCCGGAGAGCATAGGCTATTTCAGGACGGCAATTTCATCTTGAATAAATTTCATATTCGCTACAAAGCATTTTTGGCATTGCTCATTTTTCTCATTTAAATGTCTGCTTGATTCTCCCCCCCCCCCACCGCCTTGGACGAATTACCCACATGACATTTTGGCACCGGCACCAAAAGATCCAAAACTGATTGTTAATCCTCCGATAGATTTCAGGCTCTTCAATTGATTGATTTAGTTATGCTCAAGTCATCTCATTTTGTTTTATAATATTGTTTAGCACAGATGTATCATAACTCATGACTTGGACGTGAGTTAGACTCCAATCACTCATGACCAAAAACTCATGACTGGATTAAATGTGTGTGAAAAAGCCATTCCAATGATCTATGTCCTTATTGAAGACAACTTCCATCCATACTGTTTGCTAAATGTACATCCTATCAGGAAATTATAGTATGTCTACTTAGTTTTGATATCATAAAATGATGGCACGTGTCAACACAAACATGTAAAAAAATGATTATCTGAACAATTTTTTTGTGTGTTTTTCAGTAAAATATCTAAACTTAAGAAGCAAAATAGATATAAAGTCTTGTTTTCTGAAAACAAGACAAAAAAAAGTATTAATATTAAGTGACTTAATGCCTAAATCAAGAACGATTATCGGTTACACTTTATTTTAAGGTGTCCTTGTAACAGTGTAATTCAATTCAAATGTAAATACCTTTAAGTACTGAGTAATATTAATTGACAACATGTACTTACTAAAGGGTTATAGTAAGGAATAGGGTTTGGTTTAGGGTTAATTGCATGTAATAATGCATAATTTACTGTTATTACTACTGTAAAGTACATGTAACATATGTAACAAGGACACTGTAAAATGGCTAAATCTGGCACATTTACATAGGAGACTTGTTTCTTGTGTTAATTAATGTGCATTGTCCTCTTTTGAAAAAGCATAAAAAAATAAAAATAAAGTGTTACCCAAATATCTGCCAATGGGATAAGAAAAATAAAAGTTTGTTTAAAGTTTATCTACTTAATTTTAAGGTTAACTGCTTTTTTTTTTTTNTTTTTTTTTTTTTTTTTTTTTTTAAAGTTTATCTACTTAATGTTCATCATTATTTCAGAAACAATGCCTTCAGTTATTTTGTTTCTCTAGTAAATGTATCTTGATTTAAAGGAACAATATGTAATTCTTGCTGCTAGAGGTCGCTTATTCAAAACAAACGCGTAGCTTGATGATGCTGTGAATGAACGTGGAATCATGGGGGTTGTCATCTTCACCTCCACAGCCGATGAAAAGCAATCCGACGGACTTGGGCAGAAATCATGTCCATGGATGAGCTAATATATTAAAGTTTTTTTTAACGTTACTGTGGTATGAAGCAGGGTGGAGTCCATTGGAGCATTTATTATGTTTATGCTGTATAACAATGATTAGTTTTCTGGTATCCAAACCCACACAATACAGTAAAGCGTCTTTGGTGTTTCCACGGTTTCTATGAAAGTAAAACTGGAAATCGAGGATAACGCTGATATGACATCATTGACAGGTGACACAATGTTCCAGGCCATTACACTGGTTAAAAAATGCTGATTTCTCTGGATTTAAACATTGTTGGAAATGTTTGGGATAATGTAAGTACACAAGTCAACAACAAAATATATAACACTGTTCTAGTGGTTTTTGGATATTTTAATCTAAAAATCTTACATATTGTGCATTTAAGAATGTTTAGATATTTGTACTGTAAAACATTAAAAAATCAAAAGAAATAAAACGTTTATTTTTTTATTTTTTTGCACTGAAAAGACATTTTGAAGATGTACTGGTACCCAATATAATCATAATGAACAAGCCTCATAATGAATCCAGGCACATAAAAGGATGCAAAGCACCAGAAATTAGAAAATTTCTCAATGAAGAAAAACAGTTATTCAATATTAATCCTTCCCTCCAGTGAGCTGCTAACTGAATGGAACACTGAGTCACCAGATCAGGCCAATTCCTGAATGAATCATTCAGACTAGTTTTGGAAATCAGATCAACTGATTCACTGAAAATGTCTCACTCAAAAGAATGATTTATTTGTGAACTGGCCATTGCTTATTCGCTCATAAATGCTCCAAGGACAGCTTGAAAGATTTGCAAATAACAACTTCAACTTCAATCTGTTCAAAGCTTTTGTAATATAGCACAATATAGCACACTTTTATGATACTTTTATGGTTTCCTTTTTGAAACTTTAAAGCTAGTCACTATTCATTGTGCAGCACATCGCTCAAAGCTGTGCTCTGCGGAAGAAAAACAAATACAGATTTAAGCATGATTGACAAGACTAAATATATAACACTGTTCTAGTGGTTTTTGGATATTTTAATCTAAAAATCTTACATATTGTGCATTTAAGAATGTTTAGATATTTGTACTGTAAAACATTAAAAAATCAAAAGAAATAAAAAGTTTATTTTTTTATTTTTTTGCACTGAAAAGACATGTTGAAGATGTACTGGTACCCAATATAATCATAATGAACAAGCCTCATAATGAATCCAGGCACATAAAAGGATGCAAAGCACCAGAAATTAGAAAATTTCTCAATGAAGAAAAACAGTTATTCAATATTAATCCTTCCCTCCAGTGAGCTGCTAACTGAATGGAACACTGAGTCACCAGATCAGGCCAATTCCTGAATGAATCATTCAGACTAGTTTTGGAAATCAGATCAACTGATTCACTGAAAATGTCTCACTCAAAAGAATGATTCATTTGTGAATTGGCCATTGCTTATTCGCTCATAAATGCTCCAAGGACAGCTTGAAAGATTTGCAAATAACAACTTCAACTTCAATCTGTTCAAAGCTTTTGTAATATAGCACAATATAGCACACTTTTATGATACTTTTATGGTTTCCTTTTTGAAACTTTAAAGCTAGTCACTATTCATTGTGCAGCACATCGCTCAAAGCTGTGCTCTGCGGAAGAAAAACAAATACAGATTTAAGCATGATTGACAAGACTAAATTATGACAGAATTTGCTAAAATAGAAGCTAAATACATTTACTTATAGCCTAAAACGATCATTTAAAATTAGTGATAAATTAAATGCGTGTCTTAAAGTTTCCTAATTAATCTTTTCTTTGTAGAGATGCCCTTTCAACATGATTTTATTAACTTTTGCCTTTCTTCTGCGATAAAAAGTTATGACCTCACGAGAATAGCAATACCTACCTACACACACACACACATACATACACACATACAGAGATAAAAAACCCACTGTTAAATAATGAAAGGTAAAAATGTTTTGACAGTCTGTTCTACTCTAGTGCCCCAGCCTGTAATTGTTATCACAAGGGACCTTTCATTCAGATAAGAGCGAGTGAACTGACTTTTTACAAAGTGAATTTTCAACTTTTTTATTTAATAGCTCTCTGTTGGCCTGCAAAAAAACCTATTTTGCACTGTCATAGGAGCCGCACTTGAAGTTTACCAGCACACGACTGTGTTGTTGTGAGTATGTTTGTCAGTGTTTAAAACTATCTGCGCTTTATGAGTGTGAAATTACAATAACCAGCAGGTAAACAGTTATTTGCACTCCGTCCCTGAGGACATCTCTTGTACTTTCATGTTCAAGGACCTGTATTCATAATATCTGCCTCTCACAAAAAAGCACATTTTAAAAAGTAAAACATCCACATTAAACACCCACTTGTCGGTATTACACCACACAAACAGCCTGCTATATTGACCTCAAGATAAACGGTGATAGCTGATGGCTAAGGCAGTTAGCGTCACTAAAACGAGGTTGAGATTCAGATCATTGGTGTAGGATTCACTCTAAGCTTTTAGCATTTGCTGTTGATGCTAGGGGTGAAATGAGTGTGCTAATTATACCGTAGTGTGTGTTGTCTTCTAATGTAGCAAGAGTGTCTCATAGCATAGCAACAAATTTAGCATCATAAACCATACGAATACTGCAGAGTCGTGAAGGAGCTAGCAGCCTTTCTGAAACAAGACATAATATTCAGAAAGATGCCAATCTATCTTTAATTCATGATTCACTTTGTGAGAACTGAAGCTGTAACCGGTTTTGTGCACCGCTGAAGTGAAAACACAAGAAGCTAGGCTTTATGGGTGAGCTTTTCATTTGGTTTCTGAGGTGGTGTGGGCAGCTCTGATGGCATGAGCTCTGCAGGGGAAACACTCACTGATGGGGCGGAAGCAAACGTCCTAACTGAGAAAGAAATAAAGATGAACATCTGTTAGCCCTCAGGCATCATTTCAAAATGCCTGCAATGAATGAGTAGAGAGAACAGAGAGGCGATAAAACAGGGTTGAGAGAGAGAGAGAGAGAGAGAGTGCACTTGTTTGCACACTTTGGCAATTTGATGAAACGAACAACTTTGAGAAAAGGTTTCCTTTATTTAAGAATTCATTTATTATTTCTTTCATTATTAATGAGGATGATCACCATGCGTCCTCCAGTAATGAGCACAAGAATCTTAGGATAGCTTCATTTTATCTTAGTTCAAAGTATTATTTGGCGCATTGGCTCACACAATACTGGCAATGAAATTTGTTTGATATATGTTCTCATGCATGTGTTGTTATGCTGTCAAACATTTTGTCTTTATTCTGTTCTATTCTATTCTATTCTATTCTATTCTATTCTATTCTATTCTATTCTATTCTATTCTATTCTATTCTATTCTTTTCTTTTCTATTCTTTAGGGCTGGGTGATACAGCCAAAAAATGTATCATGATATAATGTTTCATGTTGTTCGGTATCGATAATTATTGAAAAATTAATAACCTTTTTTAAAAAAAGACCAGTAGAATTTTTTTTATTTATTTAACCAATGCATTTTATTTAAGGCAAACAACAAATGATTTTAAAACAAACAAAATAAATAAAATGTAAACAAATCTTTTTTATATTTTATGTGAAGATTAAATAAATAAATGTTAAAGAAACTTAGAGCAATGCTGGATAAATTGAGAAACTTTTGTTTCAAACTGAGATCACGATTTTGAATGACAACTAAACGAAGAAAAAAAAAACGTAATTTACTAGAGGTACTGACAAAATAATAATTGCTGCAGTCTATTTTAAAATGTTTAATTTGTTTGAATTAATTATTTTTTTAAAAATCTGTTTGGATGTATGATTCAATGACACGCCCATAAATACTCTTTGTTTCATTACTGGATGAATCAGTGTATTTGAAAGAATGAAGATTCAACGTCAAATACTTTTTTTTTAACAGTCACTTGTCGCCACCTGGTGGTGAAACAATGTAATCGATAAATGCGTCATTTTCAGCGTCAAGTTTATTTCAAGAGCTGATTTGCTCTATTTTGATCGACAACATAGACATTAGTATTTATATCTGGACTATAAACTTTTACCTCAGTACTTCTGTGATAACCTGAATATTTGTAACAGAAATAAAGATACCGTGTGGATGAAAACACTGTTTGTGCAGCTGTTAATACCTACATGACAACTGCTCTCTCAAGACGAACTTTGAAGTAGATCAACTGTAAGACGTAAGGAAACCATGAAACTGCCACACTGACGAGCTGACGTCCTTTATTATTCACAATCTCCTTTTCGCCGGCTACAGTCTCGTAGTTCTGTAGGCTACATGGAAATGACATACAGTGAGCCTCAAACACCATTGTTTCCTTCTTCATGTAAATCTCATGCGTGAAAAACACCACGGAAAAAAGGGTGAATCCCAACATAACACCGACTGTTACGTAACAGTAGGGATCATTATTATTTACGCCCCCCAAATTTGCATATACCAGCCCATGTTCAAGGCAAGCCAGTATTAATGTCGTGGAGCTGCACAGCCGTATCATCAGGAGTTCTGCAGGTATTGTTGTGAAGCAAGCAAGCAAGGACAATAGCGAAAATGGCAGATGGATCGATAATAACTGTTCATGATCCATGATATCATGATACTTTTAGTGATATTTGTAAATTGTCTTTCTAAATGTTTCGTTAGCATGTTGCTAATGTACTGTTAAATGTGGTTAAAGTTACCATTGTTTCTTACTGTATTCACGGAGACCAGAGCCATGTCGTTATTTTCATTTTTAACCCGAAAACGTGTGTAGTTTGTATAATACATAAACACATCTTCATTCTTATTGAGTTTCTCCAACAGTGCGTAGCTTTAGCCATGTTAGCCGTGCAGCACACTTTCAAACTCATTCAGAATCGAATTTTAACAAACATCCACAAAACACATGCCATACTTACGTGATATGCTGGATCACGAACAGTTTGCAAAGATCCATTTTTAGAGTTATATTGTGAACTTCAGTATTGTTTATGCAATGTTTAATGGAGTTGCGAGCTTGGGGGTGGGGAGCACGAGCATTTAAAGGTGTACACACACCAAATCAGCGCATTTTTAATCCCACCCCAAAATAGGCAGTTAAAACATGGTATAATAAAAAATCTATGGGGTATTTTGAGCTGAGACTTCACAGACACATTCTGGGGACACCTTAGTCTTATATTAAATCTCGTGAAATGGACATTCTATGGCACCTTTAAAACATAGATGTTTCATTGATTAAGCTACTTAAAGGGCACCTATTATGCAAAATTCACTTTTACATGGTGTATGACCATAAATGTGTGTTGGCAGTGTGTGAGCAAAACCACCCTAGAATGAGAAAAATCCACCCAGTGTTTTTTTTACAATCTCAATCATTCATAAGCACTGTCTCAGAACGCCCTGTTCTAAGATTGATCTCACTGTGACGTAGAATTGCGCTAAGCCCCACCCACGTGGTTTGATTGACAATCTGGTTTTGGCATAGACCCCGTCCTCTGTGATCTGTCAACCATCCTCCATTGTTTCAACGACAGCCGGTAATGTCTCCTAAGAAACATAAGTGTTCTGTTGTGGGATGTAATAATGAACATCAGAGCCACTGAAAACGCAGTGGATGGATTTTATTTACGAAGGAAAGGCGCCACTCAAAATTCCAAAATACGTTTATGTTTGCGCGAATCATTTTTTGACTGACTGTTTTGAGAACGAGGGTCAATTCAAAGCAGGTCTTGCTTCAAAGTTAATCCTCAAGTGTGGATCGTTGCCTACTGTTAGCGATCCAACGTCACCTCCAGAAGAAGTAAGTGTATTTAATGTTTTTTGAGCAAATAGTCATTTCAGTTGATGTCAGCCAATTCAATAACAAATGGGTCTAAAGTTGTTGTCGTCGTCGTAGAATGTCTGTGTATATAATTTAAACCTTGTTTGTATAGTGTGTATCCACACGTATATATATATTTTTTTAAAGATATTGTATTAAAAACTGTGTATGTTTTCTGTAAAGACAGATTCCGGTTCAAACATGTACGGCTGAATGCCATACAAAACAGCGGGTCTGTTTATTGCCATAGGAATGCAAGTTACGCCCTCATCCAAAGGCAGGGCGGGGATATGCAGCTCATTTATATTTAAGGTGGTACACACCAAAACAGCTCTTTTTAAAACAGGCCCCAAAAATGACATTTTCAAATGGTTATAATAAATTAACTGTGGGGTATTTTGTGCTGAAACTTCACAAATACATTCTGGGGACACCCAAGACCAATATTACATCTTGTAAAAAGGGGCATAATAGGTGCCCTTTAAAGGGGACCTATTATACCCCTTTTCACAAGATGTAATATAAGTCTCTGGTGTCCCCAGAATGTGTCTGTGAAGTTTCAGCTCAAAATACCTCACAGATATTTTATTATAGCTTGTCAAATTTGCCCCTATTTGGGTGTGAGCAAAAACACACAGTTTTTGTGTGTGTCCCTTTAAATGCAAATGAGCTGCTGCTCTCGGCCCCTTTTTCCTATACTGTGCTATTATTCTAATTGAATTTAATTTGAATGTTAGAATTTGAGCTAAAAGGTGATGCATACATCTAATAAGTTAAAAAAAAAAGTCATTATGTAGGTAAAAATGCCGCTGGAAATCAGTTTAGGTGGCAAATATTGCTTTTGAAACAACTTCAAAAATATAGAGATAATTTCTTCAGGTCTTAAAAAGCCTTAAATTTGACTTTAAAAAATGTGCAGCAACCCTGACATTGTTCAAAACAGAGTCGGACACTGATGGAGAGACTCAGGAAGAAGTTACAACTTTTAGAATGCATCTGGACGTTTCTGAATGGTTGGTGGATACATTTATGTAGTTGCTGTGGAGTTGATTCAACTCATTGACTAGCATGTGCCGTCATGTTAATCTTTTGTGCAAATCCAGCGTTGAATTGACCCTCGTTTGTGAAGCAGAATGTCGTAAAATGGCGACATGGCATCAACACTCTACTACTACAACTCTTCCTCTTCTCTAAAGCAGCGCAACATGGTCACCTGATTTACGCAATTTTAAAATGGTGGCCACTCATCGCCATGTTTTCAGCCGAAATGTGTTAAATTACCCCCTCTCGTCTGAATTTCCTTCCTCGTGCCTCAAATCGTCGCTTGTTAGCTCGCCTCTTCGTCAGACTCTCAATCACACACAAGACCTTTGCTTCGTTTGCTTGGGCCCATGCCTGACATTTCTCATTCTCATATGAAGACTTCACATTTTCCCTCGTTGGTGGAAGTCACTGCCTCCCTGACCTTTCTCTTTCCCAAGCTTTAATTAGGCTCAGCTTGCCTGACCAGCTCTCCGCTTCCACCCTGGCTCGGCTTTACCCCTCTCGCCCCCCTGACAGGCTTGTACGGTCGCGTATGTCTTTGGAAAGATAATTGCCAGATAACAGGGGTTGATCTTTTTGAGGGGAAGAATTGTACTCATGTTTTCATGTAGAGGGAGAGAATTGAAGGGTATGCTCATACAAAGAGAATAAGAGATGAAAACTTACATGAAAGTACATTATAGGCAAAAATCATGTGTCTGAGCTAAAGAGCTCCACTATGAAAGATTGATGCTTTCTTTCTGCCTTGACGTTCATTTCTTCATTCTTCCATTTTGTAATATCACTTGTTATTTGATAACTTACAGTCTTGCATTAGTATGTATGTATGTACTGTATGTACTGTAAGTTTAAAGTGTTTCGATAATTTTCAAGGTATTCCATGCAAGCGCTGGAATGCTCGAGTCATAATCAGTTTTGCCTGTCGCCTGGCAACCCCATGGGTGCCATCTACTCCCTCAAAGACGGCCCTAAAACTGAGCCATCAGCACAATCTTTTCCGTCAGAGCGAGAGAGATTGTGCCTCCTGAGATAAAGATTTCAACATTTAGCTGATTTTCTTTGTGTTTTTTAATCGCCCTGACCTTCAGCAACAGCAGTAAACTGCACGTACAGTGTCTCAGCCACTAGGTGGTGGTTATTCTTTAATTAACTGAGGTTTGTGTGGCAAGTGTTTGCTTGTGAAGAGGGACGGTGTGTGACACTGATTTACTGCTTTTTATTTGTACTAATGAGGGGAAAAAAACTGTGTATTTTCATTTATATTAAACCAATGGGATGTGTGCTATTTCTGTATAGAGCAGTCAGCAGTTTTACATTTGCATTTTCCATGTCTTAAAGTTGGCATGAAATGAAAATTCATTCTATCTATTTTCTAAATGCATGTTAAATATCTTATAGTCAATACATTTTGTCTTATTGTGATCAGTTCATTCAGTGCATATGTTTTTGTTCTTATGTTTTGACCTTGTAATGTTTAATCAAAATGTCAAAACCTGTGAAAATATCAGACTTCTCTCTGATGTTTCATACAAAAAGCAACATTTTGAACCAAAAGCTGAGAAAATCGTGTTTTTTTTTTTTTTTCAGAGACCACAACGTCCATTAGCAATGATTTTATTGCTTGTTTACAGTTAATATAATATGTCAATGTATGGTCTAAAATACTAGCAAACATAAAGACAAGATGTTTTACAGCATAATGGCACATACATGAGAGCATTTATCAAACATTTGCATTTGCTCTGTGCGCAAATTTACCAAATAATATTTTGTATAACAGAGAGAACACGGAAAGCCAAAAAATTCTGTCAATGGCAAGGAAATTGTTAAAAGATTATTATTTTTTTTATTGTATTTTATTTTTTTATTTATTATTTAATTTAATTTTATTTATTATTTAATTTTTTATTTTATTTTATGTTTTATATATTTTATTTTATTTTATTA
>RJVU01037554.1:2553559-2569156 GCA_003731715.1 Anabarilius grahami | reverse complement strand
GTGATTTGAGACTATTTTTATGTTTGTTTGTTTTTTTAAGTTAAACAGAATGTTTTAATGAGGCAAACATATGCACTAGTCTTGTTATTGCAGTCTCTCATCATTCTACAATGTCTGTTTGTAGACAGAACATCACAGATGCAGCTCCTCACATCCACTAGCTGAGGCATTTGGTCCCTGCGAGACAGTGAAGCAACTCTGTAGAGACTAAGAACCTCTTGTCTGTGTTTCAGATCATGTTGCTGACAGATCCAGAGGTGGAGAGCAGTTTGCTCATCAGCTCAGATGAAGGCGCCACCTATCAAAAATACCGTCTCAACTTCTACATCCTCAGCCTGTTGTTTCATCCTGAGCAGGAGGACTGGATCCTTGCTTATGGCCATGACCAGAAGGTACACAATCATTTTAGCTAAATTATTCCTGAAAAATATGGCAAACAACATCTCATTATTGGGAATAGCATTCAGAAAAGCACTCTTCGTGTGGTTCTCTAATTATCAAGCTGTTTTATTGCAAAATATAACCAAATGCAAGAAAGCCAATGGAAAAACACATTTATAGTATTTGCATACTTGATAAACATTAGAGGCACAAACTGCAAAGCAAGACGTTATAATAATGAAACGCATGCGTGCAAATGGATGCTAATCTATATTTGGGATTGAAATATGTCCTCTAAGAGCAATTATCAATGCGAGAGGAAATAAGTCTTAAAGAGACAATTTCAGTGAGCTTAAAGTTGGCAATTAAGACAATTTATGGATCCCCAGTCTCAGGGAATTACCATTAATTATATGCTTTCGAGCTCATGGTTTAGGGCTAATAAATTATGAAAAATTTTTACTCTTCCGAAAAGATTGTTTAACCATCAGATTTAATCAGATCAAAATATAATTTAACTAGTCAAGATTTGTTTTATTTTTTCCTGATGCAACTGATGAATCATTTTAATTCCTCCCCTCTTTAATTTTTGGATTGATTTTATTTTTTCTACCCCTTGATAAATTATATAAATGATTTAAGATTATGAACATGCAATAAAAAAAATAAAAATAAAAAATTCAAACCTCATCTTCATCAAATGTATATTCAAAAAGAACAAAATAATAAAAAAAATAAAAATCAGACAAATTACATTTCACAGTGGCATGCAATATAATCAAATACCATGATAGTATTCGTGTGATGTGTTAGACAGCACTGACTTCAATTTTGACAAATCAACATTGACTTCACCCTTGAAGGAAGGCCACTGAGAATGAATTACAATTAAATGAACACAATCAAAAAGAATTATCTGCCAATTGAAGGCTAATAGTTGACTGTTTGCATAATGTGCATGACTAGCCACGGTTTAAAGCTGCAAAAGCAAACAGCACAAAAGGAAAACACAATCACTAGCATAATTAAACCCTATCCAAATCTATGCTACAAATAAATGCATAATTTATTAGTGTTGACAGATTTTATACCACAGTGTCATTGGCAAAGTTCCTGAGGTTTCTTTTATTATTACAGTAAACATAGATGAGAGAGGAAACAAGCTCAAATGAAAAGCTCAGTAACCTTCATTGGTGAACATATTTGTGCTTCCCTACTGCTAAAAAACAACTTAATTCAGACTATGCTGGTCAGACATCCCCAAATTGGGTGACCGGTTTGAAACAGCTAAGACCAGCTTAGGTGAATTTAAGCAGTTGTTTTCAACAGGGCAATACTCTTTGATTCTGTCTGATTTTGTTTGGTTTGATCCCATTTGTCTATGTCTAAATATGACTAAACTCCATCCACCCACAGTCAGGATGTTATATTGGATACGAGATTGTGATATCACAGTTCTCAACTGATGCAAATACAAGTATTGCATTGAAACCCCCCACTGTTTTAGAACTGTCTCGCAAAACAGGGCAAAAATATGTTATTTTGTGCGAGGAAAATTAAGTTTCACACCTCGGGAAAACCTTTGCTCAACACTTTAGCAAGTGGCACATATCATTCCAAAGTGCTGTAAGTACCAGTGTGACATATTTGTATGTGCCATTATATAATATGATTTCCCCCAAAGCACTGTGCACATAAATAGGATGTTTTTTGTCATACTGAGAAATATATAGGTGAGTCATTTTTGTGCCTTATTTGGTGAATTTCAGATCTTCGTGTTTGTTGTCTTTCTGAAAATCATTCATAATTTAATTTGCTTGGTTTGAAAATGTAGTTACGTACGTAGGCAGTATTAAGGCGTCTTTGGCATGTTCCTGATGTAAATTCTGTTCCAAAAAAGTAGGCAACTTAATTATTCTGCCTTCTAAGATACCTTGTTTTGGATCAATTTTAAGGCAGCATCACATCCTATTTGGATAAGACAATTCCATAATGCATTGCAATAGGGGTGTGACGAGACAGTATTTTTAAGAAATCCTCAATGACAAAATTCATGACTGGACAATTCATGATTAGTCTTCAGGTGCATTTTGAAATGCTTTAACTTATCATCTTGTAATGAATGTCAATTCAGTTCTACTTTCTGAGTATGAATTATCATATGCAGTAAAAGACAACAATATACAAGCACTGTAAAAGGTTCTGCCACAAATTCAACTGACTGCTTCTCTCCTGTATGATTTCACATGAGTCTCTTCAGACCTTACTGTACATGAATTATGAGCTTCCAGAACTTCTGATTGAAGCTGTGTGTGACCTCCTAATTGAACACCTTTCCACAAATTGAACATAGAAATAAAAACAGTATAAATAACAAAAATAAATATTTTTTTCTTAGTCTTATTAAGTGCAAACAATAAGTACAACTATAATCAAAGTAATCTCTCAATATTCAAAGTGCAAACAGAGACCAAAACAGAGAACAAAGCTAAGAGGTGGTTACAACTACACAGCCCAGCCTAAGATAGGTTTGATATTGGGAGACAGGTTATTGTATGTAGCCTAAATTGCACGCAACAGGGAGCTCGTGTTTTACTTTTGAATTTGTGATCGCACGTACTCTGTGTATAGGGAGCGGCAGTGCTGAGCACGCATTCCACAAGATGAGCCATTTATCAGACGCTTCGTTGAATCCGCCGCCATGGTCTTGTCAGTCATCTCGCCTTACTCTCGTCGCGTGATCAGTGAACTGTGATTCCTGCTGCACTGTGTGCGACTCTGCAGCTCGTGCTGGATGAGCAGAGAAGATGTTTACAATAGTTTACAATTGAAGCGACCGTTATCCAACTGAATTAAATGTTTTTTATTTCTATAAAAAAAGCAAAATGACAGTGGAGACAGTGCCACGGTGGGCACCGTAATGTAATGTAAACATAGCATATTCTATGCTACTTTCACCTTCACGCTCCGTCATGGCGATATCTCGAGACAGCTATTTACTCAACGAGAAGTCTTGTCACATTTTAATATCACGAGATCCCGTGGCACAAGATCTCGTCACACCCCTACATTGCAAAAATCTGTGAAAATTAGAAGTAAGAGAAATGCTGATTATAAATACACTTCCATTAAAAAATTTGGGTTGGTAACATTTTTTGTATGTTTTTTTTTTTATGCTCATTAAGACCAAATTTATTTAATCAAAAATACAGAAAAACAGTAATGTTATTATAATTTAAAATAATAATAAAAAAATCCTATTTGAAATGTAGTTTAGCCCTTACATGTCAAATTTTCAGCATCATCCAGTATTCAGTGTCACATGATCCTTCAGAAATAATTCTAATATGCTGATTTGCTGCACAAAATTCATTTCTTATTATCAGTGTTAAAATACTTTTTTCTAGGATTCTGTGATGAATAGAAACTTTGAATGCAATTTAATGCATCCTTGATGAATAAAAATACTGACCCCAGTTTTCAACAGCAGTGTATACTGATAGTATTTCATTCAATAATGAAAAAGGTATTGATAAAAAGTAATTTCACACAATATTTGTGTGTATTATGTATTTTTATGCTAATTGGATTATCATGTATAGTGGAACACGCTAGTGTCAAAATCTGTAGAAATCAGCAATAATTCCCTTTTGTGTAGTGTGTGGAGTTGCTGCTAGGTTTCATAATAGTAATAATGTGGCCTTAGAAGACAGCTGCCTATGAAGGTAGTAATGATAAAAATAAATAGTAAACTAAACTTACTAAACAATGCCACTAGGCAAATGTACAGTTAAATTATAGCAGCATATTGTACCATCAGAAGTGACAGGAATTGTCATACAATACCTTTGCTAACCCAATATTTCGTCCTCAGCTCTACAGCTCTGTTGAGTTTGGCCGTCGATGGCAGCTCGTTCACGAGCGGGTGGCGCCCAATCGATTCTACTGGTAAGCTCTCTGTGTGATTCCTCCTGCTGCATGTGGAACATCAATCATTTGAACTCCTGCATTCTGTGGCTTATAAAAGAATAAACCAAAGAACACGGATTGTTGTTCAACCCTGATGTGATCTTCCCCACTGTGTCCCACCACTAACGCTATCTCGAGGTTTACGTCCAAACCTTAGAAGTTCTTTCATGAATGGTGTCATTAGACCTTGTTACTGAGTCAGAGTCTGCATTTGCAACATTGCAAATGATTTAGTCATTAAGAAGCCTTATTCAACTTGATCAGGATGGCTAATAGATGTCTAGACTGTGGTGATTAAAGAGACCGGTTGAGAAATAAATTCTAAATGCGATTCGATTTTATGTTTATCTCTGGTCTCAAGTGGACAAGCTGGAATGAACTGAGAAGTGTATTGGGCATGGATCTATTTTTTTATTTTATTTTATTTTTATTTTTTTCAGACAAGTTTATTTAATATTATAAATATATACTCTACTAAATCTTGACTACCAGGACAAAAAGTGTGTAGAAATGAAATAAATAAATAAATAATGTACAGAAGAATCAGATTCAGGAATAAAGTCATATCAAATATGTTTACAGCATCTGGCATTTGTATTGATGAATGAATGAACTGAAACTGCAAGATGATTTAAAACTAATTATTTATTGAATTAATCTGGTAGAGATTTGAATCTTGTAGAATTGACAAAATAATTATGTTTTCATATCATGTATTAAATGCAGTAGCCATTTTGTTCTTTCTGTTGCTAACTACTGATAAAAAGTAGGACCAAAAAGACTTAAAACTTAATATTTTATGTGTATATATATTTGTTTTCATCCAAACTTGACACATCCATATCCATTCATATCCGTTGTGACACTGAAAATATTTTACTGAATTATTAAAAAATACGGTTACACTTTAATTTAAGGTGTCTTTGTTACACTGTAAGTATACACTTAAGTACTGAGTAATATTAAGTAACTATATGTACTTACTTAGGGTTAGGGTTAGGATTAGGGTTTGGCTTGGTCTTGAGTTAGTTGCATGTAATTATGCAAAATTTATAGTTATTACTATAGTAACTGCATGTAACATATGTAACAATGACACTGTAAAATAAAGTATTACCAAAAAAAAAACTTAAAATGATTCTACATTTTTGCTAAACTAAAATGTAGCAGGTAAAGCAAGCAAAAAGAAAGAAAATATGTTTTTCTCCATGTCAAGTATCAGTGAGTCATATTGTGTTCAATGTGGCGATCGCAAATGCAACTGGTCAGTTTTTTTTATTGATCATGTCTGTCTTTTACCTACCATGTGCCATTCAAATTCAGATCTAGTCATTTAGCAGCAGGTTTTTTTTTTGTTTTTTGTTTTTTAGGACATTTTTGTGTCGAATTTTTCCATAAGCATGCACAGTCAAAGTGGGACAGAGCGAAGACATCAGAGAGTCAGCCTGCAGTACCGTTATTTTTAGTCTGGTAATGATCTACCCTCACAAGTTCCCCTCAATGAACTCTCACATATAGAGTCTTATTATCTGAAGTGAGATGAGACATATAACCCTTACAAATGTGTAGCTATTGACTATGTGAAATTAGATTGTCTCTTTTGATGAGATACACCACCACGGTCACAGCCAGAATATGAGATGATTGAAGAAATGGAGCTTTGAATGGATGAAATGGACTTTTGTATCTGTCAGCGCTTCAAAAGGAACTCAGATCTGATGCGGCCTAATACCACGCAGATTTAGAGTCTTGGTGGAATTTAACAGGTCAGGAACTCCTTTACTTTCACCTTCACAATTGATCTCAAATCGAAACCCAGACAGTTCTTTGTAGATATTTGAAAATGAACCACTCCTTTGAGTAAGCGAGGTTGTAGGGTAATGAAATATAACTAAAGGTACCTGAACAATCTTCGTTGAGAATCACATAAAACTAAATTAATGCTGATATACATGCCCACATTGTGTTAACTTTTCTAAATAAGCACTATAATAAGCCTGATATAGATATAAAGGGAGCGTGTTTGCATTGAAAAGAACAACAATGAATTTAAATCAGCATGACGCAATGCCATGTCTGTGCTTTTTTAGAGTACAACAGTCAGATTCTGACTGTTCTCATTCATTTTCTCCATAGGGGGATTGATTTTGAACGATAACTTATAAACCTTTAAAGATGGGCCTACTGTGAGCTGAGGCTGTTAAACAATGGTGTATGCTTATGTTAAAGCTATCAGCCTACATTATTTCAACTTATTTTTTTAAATAATCATGTTTAACAGTGGAATCTATGCTGAAAACTACATTACCCATGATTATGCAGAGAAATCTCCACCAATAATAAAATTGCAACAAATAAATCGTTCCAAAAGAACACTTTAGCACCACTCCATTGAAGCACTGTGAATGACATACAGTTGGTTTCGCTTTGGTCTCAAAATACTTAAATATTTGTATGCATAATATGGATCATTTTTAATTTAATTGTCTTTCGCAGTGCTTCATGGGATTGTAGTTCTTTCCCTCATTAAAGTTAAGTTCACAGTCTTGTACCTTTTGTCTTTATCATCCAATTTTCAAATAATTTTTTTGCTCTTGTGATTCACCTGGTTGTTTGGTTCATTGCTTATAGCTCGAAATCCCTATGGGAAAGATTTGAGGGAAAAAAAAAACCTTTCGGAAACAAGGTCGCTGAAAAATAGCACTGTAGCAATATTCCATTCTGATTGGTCAATCCCCGTATCTAGCGACCTGAAATTTACTTGTGCTTACTGTCATCATGTCACTGCGGACTTTTCATACAAACACAATTGATGACATCTTGCATCTTAGTTATGGATTGCACTCAGAGTATAATCATCCATTTATCCATCCATCATTGTTGCAAAACAGGGTGAACCTCCATTCTACATCCTAATGGATTGGGGAATAAACTTGAAAATGTAGGTTTTGAGCTGAAATTCTGTGCGCAAAAGCAATGCCAAGGGATGCTATATTTGTGAAAGCGTCAATACTTCCAATAAGTGGCATGATAAAGTCTTGAGCTAGTCTGCTTCTACTTTTGTAGGTTCCTCACTGGAGCAGCTCTCTCTGATTTTTCAGTCTCGAATAAATATTTCATGCAACAATGATTTTTTTCAACACTAAAAAGAGAGAGCTATGTGTGCTGCCTGTGGGTGTTCTTGGGAAGCAAATGAGAAGGGCTTACTTTTAATGATGTCAGGATAGACTCCTCGCTTCTGTCAGAGAGCACAAAAAGATGGAGATGGAAATGGGATCTTAACAGGACAGGGTGTTCTGATGGTACTTTCCTACCTTAAACCATATTTCTCCTTTAGGAGGCGAACATGGATCTTTTATCTAACACACAAAAAAAAATCCAATGCCCTTATTTTGACCCATCTGTTGTTGTATAGAAACACAAAGGATTTTCTTTTTTCCAAAGCTCATTTTATAAAACACTGTTTTTTTTCTTTCCTTTTGGCTCTTTAGGTCTAAACTGGGCCTTGATAAAGAGCCGGGCCTGATTCACCTTGAGACCAGCATCTCAGAAACCCGTAAGTCTGAATGGCACCCCTGGATGTGGTTTGATTACATTTCAAGAAGCTATAATTCAAACACAGCACAAGGCAACACTTAAGCCGGGGACACACCTAACGATTAGCTTAAACATTCTAAGACTGAACTGAACACACATACCGATTGTTTCCTGCGACTGAAGCAGATTTAAATACTTACACATGGATTTTGAACACCGACTGTAATCGCAGACTGAACGCGACTGGACGCGTTTGAGCGCAATCAGTCATTCGTATCAATTTACATTCATAAGCGGCCTTACAATTGTTAAGTGTGTGCGCTGCTTTAGAGGGTTCAAAATAGGCTACACATCATAATGCAAAATGGACACAGTTCTTCACCAGCAAATCCATCTGTCCATATCTGTCATCCGTAATTAAAATTAATGAAGAAACTTGCGGCACACATTGAGTTTGTCTTTTGTCTGTTGAACTTATATTCCTGTTGATTGACAGGCAGAAAGATAAGTTACGTGTGTCAGCTCTACTGGATATGGTCCCTTAAAATACAGTCAGTCAAGTTCTGTGAGGTTTTTTTTTTTTTTTTTTTTTTTTTTAAAAAGTTTGAGGTTAATATACAAGGGCAATTACATTTTCATTCATAACTCACATACAACTACAGATCTTCCTCTAGTCTTTTGGTAAAGTAACATTTAACTGTGTTGGGAAACATTGAAAAAAATGTAGGGTTTATTTTTAAACAATTTTCACGCAGAAATTGCTTGTAAACTTCACAAATAATTACAAACAAATGGCAAGTTGAAGTAAATGTGTTTTTTGAGGAATTTTGAAGACTGTTATAAAAAAAAAGTGTCACATTTGGGCCTTGTACAATTACCCCCAGCCTTTCTTACCCCTACTTATCTTTTAGGTCTCATAGTTTCCTATCATCTGGTTTATGGTATGATAGAAACCAAGTATACCTTCATCTCTTTCTGCCATTTGTCCTGTTGCAGAGGCTTTGTATGTCACATGTAAACTTCAGAACTGCACAGATGCCAACAAGGGCAAACCTTTTCCTGGATACATTGACCCCAACTCCCTGGTGGTCCAAGATGAGTATGTGTTTGTCCAGGTGAGTAATTTATGGAGGGAACTTGTACCTTTGACTAGTACTAAATATTGGAATTAAGTTTAATGCATGCTGTATGTGTGTCAAAATGTATGGAAGCTTATTTCCTGCACTGAATAAAAAATAAAATGGGTAATTTTTTTTATTTCACAATTCTGACCCTTTTTTATATTTCACACATATTTTCACACTGTGTAACTGGTAATTGTGAGTTTACAATATATCTCACAATTCTGAAAAAAAACAAAAAAACATCAGAATTGCTAGTTATAAACTCGCAATTGAAAGAAGTCTGTATTTTGAGATATGAACTTGCAATTGCGAGATATAAACTCAGAACTGCGAGAAATAAAGTCAGAATTTTGATATATAAATTAACTTTTTATCTTACAATTCTAAGAGAAAAAATCATATTTGCGAGACATAATTGCGAGCTTATATCTTACAATTATGTCTTTATTTCTTGCAATTGCCAGTTATAAAGTCTGAATTTTGAGATGGTATAAACTCGCAATTGCAAGAATTCCGAATTCAAGAAGTCAGAATTGTGAGATAAAAAGTCACAATTACTTTTATTTTTTATTTCGTGGCGGTAACAAGCTTCCATATTAATGCACTTAGGTATGGCTGTAGCAATACATACTTTTCTTACAATATTGCAATGATATTTATATATCAATATTTTAGCATTTCCTACAATTAATTTACACTTGTATTTATTCAATTATTCAACAATATTTACCTATATCCTTAAATATTAACTTAAGCATAAATGTGATATTTTCGAGGAAAGTTCTCTTTTATTTTGGTCAAGTACCTTCATTAAATGACCTTCAGGTAAATGTTTGCACTTCTCCAAATTATTTAATGGAATGGTTATTTTCTTTTAAGCTCTTGTTTTAGCATGGCGATTGATTGACGGTAGTTCACTGATGTGCAGGACACATCTGGACAAATGCAATGTTGATGCATACATTTTTAGCTACCTTTAAATATTTTGGGTCCTGTTTACACCTGTATTTAAGGGTTAGTTCACCCAAAAATGAAACTTCTGTCAGTAATTACTCACCCTCATGTTGTTCCAAACCCGTAAGACCTTCATTCATCTTCAGAGCACAAATTAAGAACCACTGCAGT
The DNA here is from genome assembly GCA_003731715.1 of Anabarilius grahami. NCBI lineage: Eukaryota > Metazoa > Chordata > Actinopteri > Cypriniformes > Xenocyprididae > Anabarilius > Anabarilius grahami. Next base: position 2,559,020 of record RJVU01037554.1, on the reverse strand, counting down.
CACGTGGACTATTTTAACGATGTCTTTAGTACCTTCCTGGGCCTTGACAGTGGTAATTAAATTGCTCTCTATGGAGGAGTCAGAGAACTCTTGGATTTCATAAAAAACAATTGTGTTCCGAAGATGAATGAAGGACTTATGGGTATGGAACGACACGAGAGTGAGTAATTAATGACTAACCTAACGAGCTAACCTTTTAAGCACTTATCTCAATAGCACTTAAGCTTAATACCACGTGTAAACATGGTCTATGCCATATTGGGGAACAGTGAAGCAAAGAATCTAATGCTCCAAATTCAGTGTTATGCATTTGGCACAGTTTCAGCTGTGATCTAATTATGATTGAATTGTGGCAAACATATCGCCAATAGCCAGCCCTAATATGTGACCAATATCTGTTGCCACTTTCAATGTTACTTCTTTCTAAAGTGTCTTTGTCCTGTCTGTTTGTGGTCCCTCCATTACCCAAGGTGTCAACCGGTGGTCGGCCAATCTACTATGTGTCATCCAGGCGAGATGTGTTTACACCCATGAAGCTTCCCAAATACACCCTTCCAAAGGTAGGGTAGCTTATTCACACTTGCTCGACACGAAGTCAGAATCTGCCACACTGTGACAGAGTAAACAGACATTGCTATTTCAGACCCAGATCATCATGTCCCTCGATGTTAGCCTTTGAAGCTTCAAACCTTTACAAAATCAGATTTTTTTCCTGGCATCTGGCAGGCTCTTACTTCTGAGCGAGTGAATTCAGGGACGCAGATGCTACTGCGGTCCCTCGTCTCTCAGGATGCTGTGTTATTATTCAAAGCTTAAAATCTGCTGCGCTCACATGACAATTAAACATGTTTTATTCAATCAAGCTCTCGGCGCTCCTTAAAGCACACACCCAGCAACCCTTGCACGGTCTGGGGTAGATGAAATTCGCAAACTGCCAGCATGTGGTTTTGTTGAATTTGCCCAACTGACAAGCTCAATTTAAGGCTAATAAGAATATTTGCCGTACGCCGGAGCTGTGAGCAAAACAAGGCAGGTGAGAGTTGGGTCTGATACTGATTATTAATCGGATTCAGCTCAGTGGGGTTAAAAAACAACCACTGCACTCCAGCTGTCCCCTGCCATCCCGGCAGCAACATTCATATTCAATCTCACTTGATTAGAGGCAAAAATCACATTAAAGGTAAAAGTCATCCTCATTTGATGTATGTAAATATGAAATGTAAAGGTGTTTTGATGTTTTGAATATTGAAAGGCACTTTGGAGGCCTACTTTTTCTTTCTGATGAGATTTGTTAAATCATCTGAATTGCTCAGTTATGGACTTTACTGAAAAAAAAAGTGAATGACATGCAACTGAAGTTTATTGACTTCAATTTTAGCATTATATAGTATAGTATTTATATATAGTATTTTTTTTTTCTATTTGAATATTTTAAAATGGAATTCATTCTGATGCCAAAACTGAATTTTCAGCATCATTACTCCAGTCTTCAGCGTCACATTGATCATATCATAATATGCTGATTTGCTACTCAAGAAACATTTCTTACTATAATATCAATTAACACAATAACTACTAGTAATCTGGTCTGATCCTTTCCAGATCACTAGTATTTCTTGAAGAGTGACTAGGTAACACTTGAGTAATTAGTAATGCATTTTATGACCACATTCAGAGTAGGCTTTCTGCTATAGTCTGTGTTACCGGTGTTACACCGTGTTCAGCCGTACTCCGATTACATTACATGGCCACCATGGCACTGCCCCCACTGTTGTTTTTTTCATTGAAACAACAACCATTGAAACAACGGATGATACAATCATAACCTGAAAGCATTTGCTCTGCTCCATACAGCACGAGCTGCAGAGTCACAGCACAGTGCAGCAGGAGTCAGATTTTACTTATAACATGACGAGAGTAAAGAGAGATGACTGACAAGACGATGGCGGAGGATTTGGTGCGCAACAGATCCTGAGCATCAATGGCCCTGTCCCAAAGGGCACACTTCATATGCACTTTCTGTCTTGTGTACTTACAATGGCTGCCGTGTGCGCATGTCCATTAAGCCCATTAAACTGTAGGGTGCCCCATTTGTCATTTTAGGTTTCAAAAGGGTGCTTGTGAGCGCCCCCTTTGTGGTCGATATGTGCCCGCGATGCACAATGAAGCAAGCTCCACAGCATACTTCTACCCGACAGTTAAAGCGGTGTTACGTCAAGAAAGTGCAGACTTGTAGGAAGACCGCATTTGGGACAGGGCCAATGATAACAACTAATGCATGCAAGAGATCCACACACGCGCACACCAATCCACAAATGTATGGAACGCCATACAGGTCATATTTCGTCATTAACCAAATGCCTGGTGTCCATAAAATGTCTGGTTTTACTGCATTTAGATGAAAAGACGCCACAAAATACAGTATTCTGTCGTACAATCGGTGTAAATTACAGCGTTTTCACTACAGATCCGCCTATAATATCTGCAATTTTTTGATCTATTTGGCTATCCATACAAATGCACGCAAGAGATCCACACACACAGAAATCCACAAATACACACAGGATTGCAAATTCAAAAGCGAAATTAAAAGCATGCATGCGTTCAAAAGTGATTTCAATACCCCACATATTGATAGTATAATACCGGTTTTGTCGCAAGCTTATATACCAGTGTGAAAATTTCCTCACAGTGACATCCCTAGTTCAGAGTATTGTCTCAGACACATTTTAATGTTGTGATTAGTAATTAATTAGTAATTTTTTATAATTTGTCCTAGTTGAATGGGGTAATTAATGAGGCTGAACTTATTCAGTAATTATTGAATACCTAATAAGGAACTGTCTTAGTACTAAATTTGCTATTGCTTACTGATTAGTTAAGCTTGTTTCCATATTAGTTAATAGTAGAAGCTGAAGTGTTAATGTAGTAGGCCACTACTAATTTGTCTTGCATCACTTCCTGTATATGTATTAATGATAGACCAAGTGTTACCTAAATTACTATACAGAACCGAAATCATGCAGCTACACTGGGCTGAATGTGATCCAGAGCCTAGTGCATTATAAAACATTCCAGAACGTGTCAGATTTATTGACGTTTTTTATTGACATGTATATAAATATTTGGATAACACCAGAGGCTAAATATTATTTTGTCAAATAAATCACAGAGGTCTGTTTTATGAAACATCTTTTCCTTTATCCTCAGGATCTGCATGTGATCAGTACAGATGAGAACCGGGTCGTGGCAGCGGTTCAAGAGTGGAACCAGAATGACACTTACAACCTGTATGTGTCAGAGGCTGGAGGCATTTACTACACACTGGCTTTGGAGAACGTCATGAGCAGTATGGGTCCAGAGGGAAATGTCATGATAGATTTATATGAGGTACAGAGAGGTGTCATTTACTTTCCTCACTACTCACTGTACAGATGTATGCTGATCACTGCTTCATATTTAAATTTCTCTGGGTATTAAAAGCATGAGCAAATTGGATACACTAATTAATGCTAATTGATTGTAGTGGTAATTGATTTAATAGCAACACTAATTAATTTAGGTTTCATAATTACATAATTATCAATGGGTTATCTAAACAAGGAGCAGTTAGGAACCTTGAAATAAAGCAGGATGCTGTCTATGGATCTAAATATATCACTATAGGTGAAATCTATTGATGTGTTCATTTCATAGCATATCATGTGCCAAATTAAAATGCAGCAATAAAATACTGATTTATGCTAATTATGTGAATACACTATTATATTATTATATATACTAATTTATATACATATAACTTTAACATTTTTGTATTATTATTATTATACAAAGTTCCAATGCAGCAATTCACAACATAAAATTTTGACCAGATGTTGGTATTAGCTCCAGAAATAAATACAAATACTGAAATCATAATACTACAATCCATAAAAAAAGGTTATGTGTAATAAAGTGAAATGACATGGGAAAAAAAGTATTGAACACAAAAAAAAAAGCAGTACACTAAGGCAAGGCAAGTTAAGAAAGCAACAGATTTCACTAAGTAGTTTTACCTCCTACCTGTGCAAATTAGAATCAGGAGAGTTAGTGCATGTTTTTAGGTTAGAAAAAGGCTTACCCACCTCTGAATGCAAGTATTGGACATCTCATGATGGGTAGAGGCAAAGAGCTCTCCCAAGACTTTCACAACAAGATTTTTGCCATACATAACAATGGTACTGGTTACAGAAGGTTTTTCCAACTCCTAAATGTTCCTGTGAGCACTATTGGGGCCGTTTTCCACAACTGAAAGGAACAACATTCCACCATCAACTGGCCATGCAAAGGAGCTCCTCGCAAGATTTCTGATTAGGGAGTCAGAAGGTTAGTCAGAAGTGTAGCCCAAGAACCAAGGACCACTCGGAAAGAGGTCCAGAAAGACTTGGAGGCAGCAGGCACAGTTGTCACAGAGAAAACAATAGGAAATGCACTCCACCTCCACAGCCTCCAAGCACGCTCACCACAGAAAGCTCCATCATTGAAGAAAAGGCATGTTGAAGCCTCTCATATGACGTTTTCTACACAACATTTGGAAAGGTCTGAACTACTGGGAAATTTAGTGTGGTCAGATGAGACAAAAATCAAACTTTTGGCAACAATACCACATGCCATGTTTGGAGGAGAAATGGCTTTGCATATGACCCTAAAAATACCATACCAACAGTGATGTTTTCGAGGTGGAAGCATCATGGTATGGGGCTGTTTCTCTTCTTATGGTATTGGCAGAATCAATATTATTGAAAGGAAGATGAATGGAGACATGTATTGGGAATTCTTGAGATGAATTTGTTGCCATCCACCAGGACAACAATCCAAAACACATTGCAAAGGAGAGTTTGAATTGCTTCCAGAAGAAGAAAATAACGTCAGACCTAAATCACCAGACCTAAACACAACTGAGCATTTGTGGAAGGAACTGAAGATCAAAATTCACAAGAGAGACCCCCAGAATATTCAAGATTTAAAGTTTGGTCATACAGGATGCACCTTGAAGCTGTCATTACAAAAAAGATTTTTCCACCAATTATTAAATACAATTTTAGTTGTTCAATTCTTTTTTCCTGAGTCATTTCTCTTAATTACATATAGCTTTTTTTATGGATTGGAAAATTATGATTTCTTTGTTTGTGTAGATTTTAGATTTGAGTAAATATCAATGTCCGTTCAAAATTTTATGTGAATTGCTGCATTGGAACCTTGTTTAATAAAAAAATTAAAAACGTTGACGTATTCAATACTTAAGTTATTTTAACCGCTGTATGTATACAGCACTGTGCAAAAGTCTTAGGCCACCATCAGCTTTGTTGTTTTAGCAATGTTTTAATTACCATCCATATTTATTTTGCAGTCTCTTTATTATGATACAAACAGAAAATACAGGAAATATGTACACAAAATGTTAAAAAAAAAAAAAAAAAAA